>OU426988.1:153552800-153864873 GCA_911387755.1 Chrysotoxum bicinctum | reverse complement strand
AGAGGTGAGGTGAGCCTCAAAATACATTGCTCATAAATCGGAAACGAAGTCCAAACACCTTCTTGATGTTGGTGTTATAAATTTGACCATGGAGTAAGCCGGAGGCACGCACTAGACCAAAAGTGTCAGAAATTAATGTTTACAAAAGAGGATATGAGCAAGGTTGTTGATATAATCCTTTATTTGGACAACTTATCCCATTGTACGCCTTGGCATATTGGCTAGTTCGTTGGATTGTCTGCAGAAGGTTAAAGCGAGAAGGTCTGCCGCTGAAAAAACATTTTTCAGGGGTGTACTGCCTCTTGTGAGGAATTGATAAATCCTGCTAGATTTTCTCTTGTCATAAAAAAGTGGCTTATTAGCATTCAGAATTGACAGAAAATTGTAAGTCACACCCATTCATGTAACACGCACACATGAATGGTTAAGAGTTATATTTCGAAAAGCTTATACCATCTAAGCCATATAACTTTTTCTATTTTCATTTAATTGAAATTATAAAGTGTAACCAGATATATAGAAATGATAATTTTTCCAATTGTTATGTTTCAGCACCTGTCAAATACTAATTTAACTTTACTACTTCTTCGGAAGACCATAGACAACATTGAGAGTTCGCTGATTGGGCGCTGAAAATGATAGACGGAGATCCGGATTTTGACCAATAAAAACATCTTCTCACGCGAGGCCCATTTTTGACATAGCGACTATGCCAACAGTAAAAATTGCCCTTATAGGGCAAATTGTTTCCTTGTACCCCCACATTGAAGTCGTTATTTCGGGTGACTCTAATGTACACAATTCATGTTGGCTCCTCTATTCAGGACAGACAACACTTGAACGAAGATATGTTGAGATTTTTGTTGAGATTAATGAACATACTCAGCTTGTATAGATAAGCCCGATCGAATACCAGATGTTGCTGGGCAAAACGCCCACACTCTCGACTTGTTCCTTAATTCTAAACCTGATAAGTATACACACCATGTAAGGTCTTCATTCGGCACTTTGGACCATTGTGTAATATCAGTCAATTTCTCGTGTCCCATCCATTAAAGAGAAGCATCCCACTAGGACCGTTTGGCAATACGAGAAAGCCAACTGGGACGGTCTCAATATATGTTTTTGAACCTTTAACTGGTCACTATGTTTCCTCAATACCCAGTGATATGATTACGGAAGTGATTTTTGTTAGGATGCGTACTTTTATTCCTAACAGAATTAAGAGGCCTTAAGAAAAACCATGGTTCGATACCCAGCTGTACAGAAGCTATCACGTTGAGAGAAGTAAGTAAGTAAAATCGATGTTCAATCATCAGTTCGAAAAATATCTAATGGGTCATTTTGTTGCTATTTTCTTTTTGGCAACACTGATCTTGACAGCTCACGCACGTTTCGTGTTTTGTGTTACTGTCGAACATCTTCAGTTTGGTCTATAATTTAACCATGAATTATTGAATTTTATTATCAAAATGCGTGCTCTGTTAAGAAAGTTCATCGCGCGCTTCTTCCATTTTATGGTCAGTTTATTCGACCTACTGAGGCGTCTATTCCGGCTATTGTGACTAAATTTCAAACCAAATTTACATTGTTGGACATTAAACCACCAACATTAAATTATTAATTTGGCACCGTTCGCAGCAATTGGGCCTTTATTGCTCCACTACGCGGACAATTTTGCGGAAGGATTTAGGTGTGAAGCCTTTCAAAATACAGCTGGTGAAAGAGTTGAAGCCGAATGACCTACCACAACACCAAATTTTTGGTGAATAGGCTCTTGAAAAGTTGTTCGAAGATCCACTTTTTTTATTGAAAAATTGTGTTCAGCGACGAAGCTCCTTTCTGGTTGAATGGATATGTGAACAAGCAAAACTGCCGTATTTGGAGTGAAGAGCAGCCAGAAGCATTGCAACAGCTACCAATGCGTCCAGAAAAAGTCACTGTTTGCTGTGGATTATGGGCTGGCGGAATTATTGGGCCGTATTTCTTCAAAGATGATGCGAATCGCAACGTTACTGTGAATGGTGAGCGCTACCGTGCGATGATAAGAAACTTTTTTTTGCGTAAAATGGAAGAGCTTGACTTGTACGATATTTGGTTTAAACAAGATATGCCACACAGCACGCGTAACAATGGACCAATTGAGTTCGGCAAGTTCGGTGAACAGTTTATTTCACGTTTGGGGCCAGTCAATTGGCCGCCTAGATCGTGCGATTTAACGCCTCTAGACTATTTTTTGTAGGTCTATGTTAAGCCTCATGTCTATAGCGACAAGCTCGTTTCGATTGACGCACTTAAAGCCAACATTCAAGCATTTTTTCGTGAGATACCGGCCGAAATGTTAAAAAATGTATGCCAAAATTGGGCTTTGCGGATGGACCATTTGAGGCGCAGTAGCGGCCAACATTTGCATGAAATAATCTTCAAACATTTAATTATATCGACCGTACTATCGATTCAAATAAAGATTTCATGCATTTTTCTGAATTTTATGTGTTTTGTTTTTTATTTCCCTTAGCTCTTAAATAATCACTCGTTAGAAGATCGAAATCTTTTCATTGACCGGCAATACGGCTTTCGCAGCAATAGTTCTACTGGCCAATCTGATGGCATAACTCACCAAAGAGTGGAACAGATATTTATGTATTTTGTTATCGAGAAAGTAAGGCCTTTGCACTTGAACCTTGCTTATATTACTCACATCTTTTGACAGGTGCAGCCCAAATTTATTTTCATTTATTGGATAGAATCCAGAACAGACCGTCAGAATCGATAGACATAAAAAAAACAATAATGGAATCATTCCCATGTCTTGAACAAAGTCGGAATGTTTCATGTACTTCCTTGTCTTATCGCTTCTTTCACAAGCAATGCTCTCGGGAAGAAGCAGGTTGCATTCCCTCCCTTAAACCAGATCTCCTGTGATATCCATACTACTAGAAATGCTCATCAGTTTACCGTCAAGCCTACTGTCAAGTACAGAAATTAATTTTTTAGTCGCACAACACGATTATGGAATAATTTACCCGGCGCTCTTTTCCCTTGCCAACGTTCAAGACCAATGTTCATAGATACATCCTTTCTCTCCTACCCTAAAAAAATTTAAGTTAATTATTATAGAGGTCTCACAATAATCCTTGGAGTGTGAATTATAAACAAATAAAATGCACGACTGGGTCGCACGAACTTGCTCCTATGTAATAGTCTAAGAATTTAAAAAATGAATGTTATTAGAGAAAAACTGTTCACAAGCATAAAATTAATTTTTTAAATGACTAAAACAACTTCTTTATTAATTGAAGGTAAAAGTAGGAGGCCATGTGATTCAAGAAAATATATGTTCGTGCAAGAACAAAAATTATAAGTCTTTGTAGTGGTTTCTTAAAAAAATAAGCTTTTATGTAAAAAAATTTTAAAACATTTTTAAGAAAAAATTTTGGTACGCCAATTTAAAGGTTTTATTATTGTTCGAAAAAAAATTAAATTTACAAAGAAAAATATTGAGCCGTTTTCGAGATATTGAATTTTCCAAAAAAAAAATAGATTTTTTTTCAAAATTCAAGGAAAATATTTTTCTTAAAGTTTTGAAATGCAATGTTTTTTAAACTTTTTAGAAGCTTTCTTTGTAGATCTTAAAAATTAATCGAAAGAAAAAAAATATAAGCGAAATTCTCGGAACCGTTTTCGAGAAAAATACGATTTTCGAAAACCATTTTTTTAACATTTGTATGGAGGGTAACTTTGTTTTCAGATAAAATAAATTTCTTTTTCTCATATCTTGTAGATTATATTAAAAAACTTTTATTTATCAAGTTCTAAAAAAATCGAGCATGGGGTTTTCGAAATATTGAGTTTTCAAAAAAAAATTTTGAAATTTTTTTTAAAAATCCAAAAAAAATATTTTTGGAAAATTTTAATTCACAATAATATTTAAACTAGCAAGATGTGGTCTTCTTAACTTAAACGCAAGAGCTTTTCGTAATGATACTGTAGGCATATGCAATATGGATGCTACAGAAAATACATATCACTTCGTTGGTGTTTGTCCCATTTTTAAGGGATACTGCAAAAAATATCTAGGAAGCGAAATGCTAGACCGATCAACATTCCTCAACTTCTTAAATGGCTTAAATTACCAAAATCTGTACAACTACTTAAACAAATCACTTAAATATCGAAGTCTTATAATAAATGAATTCAGTTAACTCACTTAGCTTTGCTGTAATAAAGCAAATACATTTTTTTTTGAACCTGACAGACAACTTAAAACAAGTTATTGTCACATTTAATTTTGAATACCAGCATAATTATGATTTTGTTAAAAAATTTAATTGAAAATAAAATTATTTTATCTCTATCTATCTATCTATCTATCTATTTAAACTATTTGGGACTCTTAGCCGAAAAAAAATAATTAAAATCCGACGTACCGTTTTTGAGAAAATCAAAAACCAAAAAAATGGTTCCAAAAAGGGTACGAAAAATAACAATTTTTTGGTAATTTTTTTTTCAACCATTACCTAGCTTTAACTCAATGAATTTTTTTTAATTTTTTTTAAGAAAATCTGTGACAGTTTTTGAGAAAAAAAAAATATTTATAAAATATCGAAAACAAATTGTTTGGCAGGTACCGTTATTTTTGGTCAGAAAAAAAAGAGAAAAAAACGTCTGGGGGGAAAAAATTAAAACCCATATCTACCAAGTTTGAAGAAAATCGGCCGAGCCGTTTAGGCTGTAGTCGAACCGACAGACAGACAGACAGAATTGCGAGACTCACTTTTTTGGGCTTCGCTATCATCGTTATGTCAACTTTGATCAAAATCTCGAGTTCGATTTTTTACGAATGCATAACTTGCCTATAAGTCGCAAGTAAAAAATCGTCCGTGGTTTCACGTATAGAATGATGGAAACCGACTTTCTGTGGCCAGAGCCCTACAGTATCCATACATCTGAGCTGTGATATCATGCAAGCGCCTCAATGCTCGAAGTAGTGAGGAAGAAATTTATCTGGGAAGATCATCTCAGCGCAAGCTTTCTTCAATTTGCCACTGCAATCATTCGACTTGAATCTCTCCGGAGTATCTCAAGTTGAGTTGAACTCGCAGGTGCGCATATATGTTTATCGGCAATAGCCCCAATATGGCTGAAGTCCTTAGATATCTAATATTCCAATGCACATAACAAATATCGGTGTCGACTTCATTCCTTATACCTTTTTTTTTAATAAAAATCAAAAGTCGCTAAGACCCAAAATGGACTTATTTTCAATATAAAAAATTGCAAACATGAACTTATCTAACGATTTTTTCAGATTCTGATTGATTTATTAAAAATTTATTTTGCCTTCACTTATGAAGCCTATGGCTGCCATGGCCAACAAACCCGTATTGTTTTAAGCGCTCCAGGAAAATAAAAGAAAAAGCAATTCAAAATAATCGTTTTCAAAATCCAATAGCACTTAGCTGAAGCATTTCAATTGTGCGCATTCACTTTAAAATATAAAATGATAATCCCATGGGGATCAAATGTTCATTCAAAAACTGCTTTGTATTTGAGAGTTCCAATGTTATTTCTATTTGGATTTTTATTGTGTATTGGTTTTTTTGTTATTCCTTTAAAGGCAATTTCTTCTTGTTTTTTTTTTTTTATTATTTGAAAAATTCAATTTTCCATCAAGCTTGTGAATGGGATTCAATTATTCCATTTTTCAATTCTGCTACTGCTATATACATACATATGTGAGGTACATAGTCGTATAATTGAACCCTTGACCGTATAGTCCGTGTGTTTTAGGAGTTGCCATAATTGTTGAAGCTATTGCTATTTGCATTTTACGAATGACTATTTTCGAGGATGCAAAAAAGCAGTTAATTACCAATTTGTTTTGAACGTTAAGAGGAATATCCTTTATCCCTCTTGCATTGAATGCTTGTTGAAGTGTTTTTGTTGCTAATGGTATTTAAACCCTTTCTAACGGTATCTATGTCATTTGAAGTGAACACACATGCTCTATCATTATTGCTAACTGCTAAGAGGATTACTGACTGCATTCAGAAGCTTTCCTTTCATGAATTCACGATACGACTTTTGGCATTTATGTAACAAATAAGTCTGTTAGGGGATGCATGCATGCAAAGTTGGTGAATGTATTCAAAATATCCATCTCAATTCAAACGCGTCCAAATAGCTTTGAAGATCAAAATCATCCCTCTATTCAGTGTATCTTTATCTAAATTCTTGCAGCATCACAAATGTCATAGCACACAAGTGACGCAAGTAGAGTTGAAGCCCTGGCTCTTCTTTGTCGTATTTGCTGAAACTTTTTTAAGTTCTTGTAACAATATATTCCTTTTTATTTCGTTTCAGCTATTCAGCGGAATCAGAAGCAACAGAAGTTATCGCTTAGCGTTTCAGCGTCGCTGTCGCTGTCACCGAGCGTCGTCATAGTCGAGGAACAATACTGCTAAAAGATGACAGCAAAATGTCACAATTGCGAAAATCAGCTTCTTTCCGTTCCAGGATTCCAGTGAGAAGAAGTCGTTTGCCACAGCGTCGTTGCTGTAGCCCACCCCCAGGTGGCGTGGTGAGGTTAAGGGGTGCCTCTAGCGGGTGTGCAGGACGAGCAACCACCAACACCGGAGACGTTGGCTTAGGGCTGCAGACAAATAAAAGTTTTGCATTCGAAAGATGTGATATCAGCGGCAACAACAACAAAAAGAAAATTCGCAGCAACAGCAAACAGCATCAGCATAAACGTTATTCGTCTTCTTCGTCATTTTCGAGCAGCGACGAAAGCTATGAATCTGAAGCTCCACGCCAGGTACGGCTAGAGATACTAATTTCTTTTGAAAGATTTTCCCAGATGCATGCACATATGAATTTTCCATTTTCCGCAGTTGGCTTTTATATCGGTTTATCTGATTTTCATTTTTTTTTTTATTATTTAGACGGGATGGTTGGGCTCTCAGCGATAAACGAAGGGTGCGAGCTTTTGTTGACATATTTATGTTCTCAGCATCGCTAAGAGACAGGAGCACACATTTAAAAAGATTAAACGTAACTTTATTTGGTTTGCACCTTATTATTGGAATTGTTGAAGTACTGAGGAAGGGAGGGTGGTAAACGTGCGAGCGAGCTCGGCGGGCGTGTCAAGAACGTGTGTGTTTTGAGGATTTATTTTGGCAGTTAAAATAAATTGATTTAACATTAACACGCTACGAGTATATTGTTTTGTTGGCCTTGGGAGGAAATCTTCTTAGAGAGAAAATCGTTCCTAGAATAAATTAAATGCAGAACTGCTCGTTTGTTTAAGGGACTTATAATTTTAAAAAATTAATGTTATTATAGAAAAATGTTTATAAAATTCCTTTAAAACCTGAACTAAGAAATAATCAACTATGACTTTTTCTGATCTGAGATTTCAAAATTTGCAAAAAAATACTTTTTTTTTTAAATTCCATAAAATGAGTCTATGGTAGGTGCAGTCAGTAATGTCCCAATTTCGAATTTGTCTTATTAAATTATAGATCCTTAAAATAAAAAAAATAAAAACAATTTATGAAAATTCTAAGTGCCGTTTTCGAGAAAAAATTGATTTTCGAAAACCATTTTTTAAGATTTGTATGGAGGGTACCGTTATTTTTAGGTAAATTAATGTTTTTTTTTCTCATATCTTGTAGATTATATTAAGAAACTTTTATTCATCAACTTTGGAAAAAATCTAGCGTGAGATTTTCGAAATATTGAGTTTCCAAAAAAAAAAATTAGAAATTTTGTTTTAAAATCCAAAAAAAATAAAATCATTTCAAAAATGAATGTTATTAGAGAAACTGTTCATAAGCATAAAATTCATTTTTTAAATAACTAAAAAAAAACTTCTTTAGTAGTTAAAGGTAAGAATAGGATGCCATATGATTCAAGCAAATATAGATTTGTGCAAAAACAAAAATTATAAGTCTTTGTAGTGGTTTCTTAAAAAATAAGGTTTTATATAAGAAAATATTTTAAAACATTTTTAAGAAAAAATGTTTGTAGGCCAATTTGAAGTTTTTATTATTGTATGAATAAAAATTAAATTTACAAAAAATAGGTTGAGCCGTTTTCGAGATATTGAATTTTCAAAAAACAAAAAATTGATTTTTTTTTTCAAAATTCAAAAAAATATTTTTTTTTAAAGTTTTGAAATGCAATGTTTTTTAAACTTTTTAGAAGCTCCCCTGTACGAAATTTCATTAAAATCCGTTGTACTAATAATGAGAAATTCAAAATTTTATAAAATCGTTCTATGGTAGATAAAGTCAGTAATATCTTGTTTTCAAAATTTTTTTTATCAAATTACAGATATTAAAAAATAATAGAAAGAAAAAAACTTTAAGCAAAATTCTCGTAACCGTTTTCGAGACTAATACGATTTTCGAAAAACATTTTTTAACATTTGTATGGAGGGTACCGTTATTTTTAGGTAAAATGAATTTATTTTTCTCATATCTTGTAGATTATTTTTTCAAACTTTTATTTATCAAGTTTTGAAAAAATCGAGCATGGGGTTATCGAAATATTTTGTTTTCAAAAAAAAATTTAAAAGGTTTTTTGAAAATCCAAAAATTTTTTTTTGGAAAATTTGAATACACAATAATAGTCAAACTGCTGGGAAGCTTTAGCATAAAAAAAATTAATAAAATCGGTGGTATCGTTTTTGATAAAATCAAAAACAAAAAAATGGTCCCAAGGGGGACCACCATTCCACCATTACCTAGGTTTAACTAAATGAAATTTTTTTTATGTTTCTTAAAAAAATCTGTGGGACAGTTTTTGACAAAACAAAAATATTTATAAAATTTCGAAAAAATCGTATGGCAGGTACCATTATTTTTGGTCTTAAAAAAAGGGAAAAAAACGTGTGGAGGGAAAAAATTAAAAACGATATCTACCGAATTTGGCGAAGATCGGCTTATAACGGGTGATTTTTTGGAGGTTAGGATTTTCATGCATTAGTATTTGACAGATCACGCGGGATTTCAGACATGGTGTCAAAGAGAAAGATGCTCAGTATGCTTTGACATTTCATCATGAATAGACTTACTAACGAGCAACGCTTGCAAATCATTGAATTTTATTACCAAAATCAGTGTTCGGTTCGAAATGTGTTTCGCGCTTTACGTCCGATTTATGGTCTACATAATCGACCAAGTGAGCAAACAATTAATGCGATTGTGACCAAGTTTCGCACTCAGTTTACTTTATTGGACATTAAACCAACCACACGAATGCGTACAGTGCGTACAGAAGAGAATATTGCGTCTGTTTCTGAGAGTGTTGCTGAAGACCGTGAAATGTCGATTCGTCGCCGTTCGCAGCAATTGGGTTTGTGTTATTCGACCACATGGAAAATTTTACGCAAAGATCTTGGTGTAAAGCCGTATAAAATACAGCTCGTGCAAGAACTGAAGCCGAACGATCTGCCACAACGTCGAATTTTCAGTGAATGGGCCCTAGAAAAGTTGGCAGAAAATCCGCTTTTTTATCGACAAATTTTGTTCAGCGATGAGGCTCATTTCTGGTTGAATGGCTACGTAAATAAGCAAAATTGCCGCATTTGGAGTGAAGAGCAACCAGAAGCCGTTCAAGAACTGCCCATGCATCCCGAAAAATGCACTGTTTGGTGTGGTTTGTACGCTGGTGGAATCATTGGACCGTATTTTTTCAAAGATGCTGTTGGACGCAACGTTACGGTGAATGGCGATCGCTATCGTTCAATGCTAACAAACTTTTTGTTGCCAAAAATGGAAGAACTGAACTTGGTTGACATGTGGTTTCAACAAGATGGCGCTACATGCCACACAGCTCGCGATTCTATGGCCATTTTGAGGGAAAACTTCGGAGAACAATTCATCTCAAGGAATGGACCGGTAAGTTGGCCACCAAGATCATGCGATTTGACGCCTTTAGACTATTTTTTGTGGGGCTACGTCAAGTCTAAAGTCTACACAAATAAGCCAGCAACTATTCCAGCTTTGGAAGACAACATTTCCGAAGAAATTCGGGCTATTCCGGCCGAAATGCTCGAAAAAGTTACCCAAAATTGGACTTTCCGAATGGACCACCTAAGACGCAGCCGCGGTCAACATTTAAATGAAATTATCTTCAAAAAGTAAATGTCATGGGTTTCACTTCTCTACCCATTATAATTAAATTTCCATTTTGTTATTACCAAATTACATTTAAATAAGAAACAAAAATTTTTAGTTTATGATTCGTTCAAAATTGAATTTTATTTTATTGTTTGGATACTCTGCGGTGGCGCAAGACCTAAACTTAATGTGGGCAAGATACATTTCGCGAGGCCCTCTGATGGTGCAAGTAGAAGGCAATATAAAATACAAAATCACTTGATTAAACAGTTTTTTTATTTATTAAGATACAAACTTAAATTTATACTCATACTTCTTTCGAACATTAAACAAAAACTCCTCATACAACTCATAAGGTTGGAACTTGGAAGTCACTGCTCTCACCTTCTTGCAGGACTGTGTGTAAATCCTCACAGTTTTTTAATATTTGCTCTTTTGGAATTTTTTTAACTTGTTTAAGTCATAGAGAAAACTAAAATTTCCATAATCTTGATTTAAGGACATAAATCTCGATTCTATGTTACTCGTACTTATCGCAGAATCAATCATGGTATTAAAAAAATCTGTTTCATACCGGCTTTAGCAGACTTTGTAGGTTGATCGCTACCTTCATAATCAAACATCTTTTTCTTTTTGGCTACTCTTTTATTTTTAAAATCTTTTGGCAAATCATAACTGCTTTTCTCACTAAATTGACGAGCGTCAGGAAAGCACTTTTCGAATCCTGTTTGTAGATATTCTTTGATCCAGTCACAAAATGTACGCAAATGTTCAAGAGTAATGCTTAAATATAAACGAATAATCAGAAACGACAGAGATGAGATTTTTTAATTAAAGGGAGGTTCTCCTTTTTCGGCGACCAAAAATGCATTTTTTTCAATTTTTTTTTATTTTATAGAAGAGAATCAAGACCTACCTTTTTGTCTCGAAAATTGACATTTAGCGGTTTTTTGAGCGTAGCATGTTTTACGTAAATATTTTTGAATTTGGCGCCTACATGTCCATACCATGATAAGCAGAGGTACCATATGGGCCACCAGGTGTCGACACATGAGCCATGACTCGAAAAAAAAATTTTTAAACGCGTTTTTCTCGAAACCACGTTTTTTAAACTGATGTTGGCCACGATTACTTTAAAACTACTTGACGGATCGTCATAATTTTTTTTTGTTTTAAAGCTGATTAAATTTATTGCAGTCTGGACCAAAATCAAGCTGATATATCAAAAACTTTTTCTTGTACAGCGCTCAGAAGAGCGAAAAAGTGGAAAAAACGAACACTAAAATTTTGAGTTTTTAATTTTCGACCATTTTTGCAGGAGCTAGAGTGGCCAACAGCGAACAACTTTTTTTGAAGGTGGTATCGTTCCGAGGCGCATTGTTTTTTAACGGCCCGGTATTTTTTGATGAAAAAATTATTTTTTGTACTAAATATGATAATAAACGAGTAAAAATATTTGAATTGATTATATCATTCCTTCCATGAAAAATCGATGTTTTGCCTCGGAGCTGCGATTTGACTCCTTTTGCCTATTTTTCGTGGGGAATCCTGAAGGACCGATGTTATTTCAACTATCCGGAAACGATTCAAGCACCTAAGGCCAATATCATACAAGCAATCCGTGACCATCAACAAGGTATTAGAGAATTAGAGACAGAATACGCTGCTGCGAAGCCAGCAGAAGAAGCCACTTGAACGACCGACGCGACGTTGTGTTCCATAATACATTGACAAAAATTAATTTTGTTCATTTTATTGCATTTTAAAAATCACTTTTAAATATGTAAGCCAATATCGGTCAGTATGAATTATGAAAGAATGATAGAACTTTTCTCCATCGAAACTCAACTCGACTGTAGTAAATTTAGAAACTGAGACTTTCATCCCTTGGGCGTCCCCTTTGTTTATCGATTTCGCTGCATGATAGAAGCTGCATTTTTTCTGAATATATTAGCAGGGAAATTGTTAATAGACAATAAATTCCTTTTATATTATAAATATTCAATAAATAGATACTATGTACAAACATATCTATAGCCTCATAAGTTATGGAGTAATTTTTTCTCAATGGACATTAAATGACGGGAATACTTAGTCTTACATTCTTGACTTATTTTATTTTTCGAAAATAGGTCATGGAAATAAATTGTTATTTTGGAACTTAAAAAAAAATAACTTTATTTATTTTATTATTTTTGGCCTACTTATATAACGCAATCGGACATTATGTGCTCTCATATTTCACACAGAAGTCATCAACTGTCAGAAACACTTGTTCCCGAGTGTACTTCGCCTTTAAATGCTACATTACTCATCACATTGTGTATAATAATATTTGCGAAAATTATGAATGAGGGAAAATATTTATTTTTCATGATTTATGCATGAATATAAATTAATTTTGACCCAAAAATGCAACAGCTCGGAGCAGCACTATGCGCTCCATACAGAAATACTTTTTTTTGAATATTTCCATCCCAAACAGCCCCTAAATACTCGCAAGAGATATTAGAAAAAAAAAACATCTATGTATGTGTGTTTTTGCATAATTTTAGCGAAATTCGTTTTGAGACAAAGAGTCATTAGAATAAAACTGAACAAAGACTATGAGAGGATGAGCTGTGCAAAAAATAGGACTGAGTTTTACTGTTCTTATGCACTTGTTCCATATTCCATTGATTTATTGGATTTTCTTCAAACACAAAACGGGCCAGGCACTATCAAATATTTATTATTCATTTATCAAATGCTACATAATTATAATGTTTATGTCATCATCTGGGTCAAATACTTGAGCAATAAAACCGGAACACATGAAACTACTATTGCTTGTGGTTTTGAGTAAACCTAACCTACATAATGTATTTGCATTTAAACATTAGAAATATAATGTGAATGAAATACGAGTAAATTGGATTAGCACCTGAATTTAAAACACATAACTAGCATAAACATCGATTACATTTCTAAGACTTGTATTTATAATGGTTGACTGAGAGTAAAATGTATACCTATTCTCAGACCATAATACTGCATGCTGCAACATAATAACTCCTTATTTTAGAAATGAAGATCTACTCGTCAGCTCTAGGAGCCGATTAACACCAGCTTCTCAGTAGGAAAAAGAGGTAAGATGAGAAGCATTTGATCAAGTGAATAGATAGATGCTATAGCAGGAATGAGGTTCATAAGGTTAACAATATATCTCAAGGATACAATCCCCGAGCAGTGGCCTGAATGGACATTTAAGGAAACATGGTGTTAGAACCGCTCTCGAAGCTGAGAATATGAAAACACAATTTCTCGAAATTGTAAAACGGCGATGAGAAAGAGAGTTCCACAGCTAGGGAGATTGTAAAATTCGACATAGTCAAGCTGCGGGATGAAGGGAAGATAGCTGCATATTTTGAATCTTAAGTCCGACAAAGCCGCTGAATCGAATGGCCTTGGTGCCGAACTGTTCAAAGCAGCAGGCGATGACATGGTTGGGAGTATGCACCAGCTGATCTGCAAACAATATATAAATCGGGCTCAAAACAAGAGGTTATTAATTACAGACCCATTTCAAAACTGAAATTAATACCGAAAATTTTTGAAGCGAGAGTGAAAAAATGCATTTATGACGAAATAAGTTCAAATATATCAGTAGATCAACATGGTTTCGTTAGTGGTAGATCGACAGTAACAAATCTAGCCTTATTTGCGAATTTCTGTATTAAAGATATTAAACGTGGAAACCAGGTTGATGCTATTTATACAGATTTCTCTAAAGCATTTGACAGATTTCAACACGATATTCTGCTAAGGAAACTGAAATGCTTAGGTTTCCACTCTAACCTTCTTAAGTGGTTCGAAAATTACTTGACTAATCGCAAGCAAAATGTAAAAATTGGAACAGTTGTATCAAAGGAGATTCTTAATCATTCAGGCGTTCCTAAGGGCAGCCATTTAGGACCTCTCCTCTTCGTACTAATTATTAATGATCTACCATCTAGAATTCTTGAATTTGTTTGTCATCGACTTCAGCATGATTTAGATGAAGTGTCAGCTTGGTGTTGTGAGAATCGTTTGTTCTTAAATATAGCTAAATGTAAAAGCATTACATTTACAAGGTCACCTAATGCTATTAATCGTTTGTACGTCATTTCCGATATACCGCTAGAATCAGTACACAGCCAAAAAGACCTGGGAGTTATTTTTGATTCAAAGTTATCCTTTGATTGGCACTTGGACTATGTTGTAAAGCAGCGAATAAATTACTTGGATTTATAATTCGAAACTCGAAACAATTTTCCGACCGTTACACTATTAAATCTTTGTATATTTCACTGATAAGATCAATCCTAGAGTATGCATATTGTATATGGTGTCCATTGTATAGGGTGGGTATAAATCGTATTGAATTAGTTCAGAAAGAATTCTCGAGGTATGCGTTGCGAAAACTCAATTGGGTTGACAATATCTTGCCTAGGTATAGTGATAGATGCCTCTTAATCGACTTGAAGTCTCTTGAATCTAGAAGGAGGTATTATTTAATTATGCTTGCTAGAGATACTTTCTGTAATCGTATTGATTGCCCAAAACTTCTTTGTCTTTTCGGTTTGTATGCTCCCTCAAGGCAGTTGAGGTTCAGGCAAACACTCTTTTTTTGTTCTCCTTTTACAAACTACGGTGGATCCGATCCAATTTCAAGATCCAGCTCTGAGTTTAATTCGATTTATCAAAATATGTATTGACTTGTGTCTTAGCAGAGATGTTTTGAAAATTACTGTTTTGAGTTTAGTGTCACAGCATATGTTTAATTTTTCTGATTATTCGTAAGAAATGTTAAGTATGTATAGTAAAATTTTTGTAAATATAGTAGGTATGTAAATATGGTTTAGTCTATAAGAGAGATAACGTACTCGATAGATGATGAAATAAATAAATAAATAAATAAGAAAGCATGCTCCATGAATGGAATCTCAGCATTGCTTGCCCGATTTTCAAGAAAAGAGACCCTCTGAATTGGGCCAACTACAGAAGCATCACTCTCCTAAGCAACGCCTACAAGATTATTTCCACCGCATAATGAAAACGTTGAAGATTTTCGTCAGCAACCTCATAGGACCACATAAGTGCGGCCTTAGACTAGGAAAGTCCATCATCAACCGAATATTCACATTACTGGAGATCTTTGAAAAAAATTCAGAAAATTTAATTCAACACCTGTTGCTAGTTCATCGATTTCAAGTCCGCCTTTTACAGAATTTATAGGAACGAACTACCTACATAGAGAAAAGTCTAGTTTTGGCATCTCTGGCAGGATGGCGAAGGTCGAAAATTATCTCACTGTGAGAATGAGACGGCATCGAAGAATATTATGTAATAACGGGTGATTTTTTAAGAGCTTGAGAACTTTTTTTAAAAAAAAAACGCATAAAATTTGCAAAATCTCATCGATTCTTTATTTGAAACGTTAGATTGGTCCATGACATTTACTTTTTGAAGATAATTTCATTTAAATGTTGACCGCGGCTGCGTCTTAGGTGGTCCATTCGGAAAGTCCAATTTTGGGTAACTTTTTCGAGCATTTCGGCCGGAATAGCCCGAATTTCTTCGGAAATGTTGTCTTCCAAAGCTGGAATAGTTGCTGGCTTATTTGTGTAGACTTTAGACTTGACGTAGCCCCACAAAAAATAGTCTAAAGGCGTCAAATCGCATGATCTTGGTGGCCAACTTACCGGTCCATTCCTTGAGATGAATTGTTCTCCGAAGTTTTCCCTCAAAATGGCCATAGAATCACTGAAAATTCGACGTTGTGGCAGATCGTTCGGCTTCAGTTCTTGCACGAGCTGTATTTTATACGGTTTTACACCAAGATCTTTGCGTAAAATCTTCCATGTGGTCGAATAACACAAACCCAATTGCTGCGAACGGCGACGAATCGACATTTCACGGTCTTCAGCAACACTCTCAGAAACAGACACAATATTCTCTTCTGTACGCACTGTACGCATTCGTGTGGTTGGTTTAATGTCCAATAAAGTAAACTGAGTGCGAAACTTGGTCACAATCGCATTAATTGTTTGCTCACTTGGTCGATTATGTAGACCATAAATCGGACGTAAAGCGCGAAACACATTTCGAACCGAACACTGATTTTGGTAATAAAATTCAATAATTTGCAAGCGTTGCTCGTTAGTAAGTCTATTCATGATGAAATGTCAAAGCATACTGAGCATCTTTCTCTTTGACACCATGTCTGAAATCCCGCGTGATCTGTCAAATACTAATGCATGAATATCCTAACCTCAAAAAAATCACCCTATATATGGTGTTATCAAGAAAGGACAACCAACACCGATGTCCTGGACACAACGTCACCATATACAAATAAATTATATGATTCTAATGAATGATGGTACTTACATACATAAATTGAATGTAATGGAAGGTTAAGCTCCTACTTTCGTTTTATTCAGTTTTGTGCTATGAAATTTTAGATTTAAAAAGATCCACTGGAAAAAAAACTGACAAATTTGATCGAGATTTCGATCAAAGTTGACATTACGACAATAGCGAAGACTCAAAAAGTGGGTCTCGCAGTTCTGTCTGTCTGTCTGTCTGTTCGACTACAGGCTAAACGGCTCGGTCGATTTTCTTTAAACTTGGTTGATATCATTTTTAATTTTTTTTTCCCTAAACGTTTTTTTCTTCATTTTTTTTAAGACCAAAAATAACGGTACCTGCCATACGAATTTTTTCGAAATTTTATAAACAATTTTTTTCTTAATAACTGTTCGACAGATTTAAAAAATAAAAACACAAGAAAATTTCATTTAATTAAAGCTAGGTATTGGTTGAAAAAAATTTTCCGAAAAATGATTATTGAGGGTACCCCCCATGGAACCATTTTTTTTTGTTTTTGGTTTTCTCAAAAACGGTACGACCTATTTTGATTACTTTTTTTGCTAAAGCTCCCCCAATATATAAATAGAATTGTGTACTTAAATTTAAAAAAAATTTTTTTTGGATTTTAAAAAAAAACTTCAACATTTTTTTTTTCAAAACTCAATATTTCGAAAACACCATGCTTGATTTTTTTTAAACTTGATAAATAAAATTTTCTCAATATAATCTACAAGATGTAAGAAAAAAAAATTATTTTACCTAAAAATAAAGGTACCTACGATACAAATGCTAAAAAATTAAAAAAAAATATGGTTTTCAAAAACCGTATTTTTCTCGAAAATGGCGCATAGAATTTCGATACAAATTTTTTTCTTTCAATTAATTTTTACGATCCTTAATTTAATGAAAAAAATTTTGAAATTAAGATATTACAGCTTGTATCTACCATAGAACCATTTTTTCGAATTTTGAATTTTTCAGTATCCACATAACGGATCTCAATGAAATTTTTTATAGAGAAGCTTCTAAAAAGTCTTAAACACATTGCATTTAAAAACTTAAAAATAAATATTTTTTGAATTTTTGAAAAAAAAATCTATTTTTTCTTTTTTTTTGAAAATTCGATATCTCCGAAACGAGTCAATATTTCTTTTCGTAAATTTAATTTGTATGCGAACAATAATAAAAACTTTAAATTGGCGTAACAAAATTTTTTCCTAAAAAGCTTTTAAAAAGTTTGTATATAAAAGCTTTTTTTTAAGAAACCACTACAACGACTTATAATTTTTGCTCTTACTACTAAAAGAATTTAAAGATTAATTTTATCCTTATGAACAGTTTTCTCTAATAACATTCGTTTTTAAAATTCCTAGTCGATTACATAGGAGCAAGTTCGTGCGACCTAGTCGTGCATTTTATTTTTGTTGTTTCTGATTTTCTAAAAAAGGGTACAAAAGATTTTGATAATTTTTTGTATGCTAAGGCTCCCCAAAAATTTTATAAATGTGTATATTAAAGCTTTCCCAAAAATTTTTTTGGATTTAAACAAAAAAACAAATTTTTTTTTACCAAAAGTCAATATTTTGATGCTCGATTTTTTTTAACTTGACCCTTAAAAGTTTCTTACTACACTTTACAAGATGTGAGATTTTTTTTTATTTTATCTCAAAATAACGGTACTTATCATACAAACGTTATAAAATGGTTTTCGAAAATCGTACCTTTCTCGAAAACGGCACCTAGAATTTTGATAAAATTTTTTTCGCCGAATTAATTTTTACGGTCTATAATTCAATAAAACAAATTTTAAAATTAAGATGTTACTGACTGTACCTACCGTAGAACCATTTTTTTCAAATTTTAAATTTCTAATTATTGACATTACAGATTTTTAAAAGTTTGCAAAATATTCAAATTTTAAAAAAAAAAATTATTTTTTTGAATTTTTGAAAAAAAAAATAAAATTATTTTTTGAAAATTTGATATCTCAAGAACTTGTCAATAATTTTTTTTGAAAACTTAATTTTTATTCGTACAGTAATGAAAACTTTAGGTTGGCGTACCATTATGCTTGAGAAAATGAGCAAACAAATATTTATGAGTTAAAAAATTCGTACATACCATCATTGGGTGTAAGAAACCAATGCCAAACAAAATATAATCCACGTAATGTCGAATACTCTTTTTGATATTACGGCCGGAAATAGATATACATATGTAACTCCACTACAATCCAATTATGAACTACCACCTGATCCGAGTTAGCTTTAGCAACATTAAGATCTTGTCAAACTTTATGAATATGAAAACATATCTTTTTAATAACTGATCCATTTATTCTTTACTTTATGGTATGTCTAGAGACAAAAAGCGAAGTCTATCGTTGTTAAATTCTATTTATTAATTTATTTATTAGCATAAAATGCCTTCCTTTTTCAACACATGAGTAAAATATCTATTTCTATTATGTCGAGCTCTTAAACTGTCAAACAAAGCTTCCATATTATATTATTATCTAACGAAGTTCTGACATCATTTCCTGCCCTTGTCATAGTACATTTAATTTTGATTTCAATGGATTTAAAATACCTTGGTAACTCTTTCTCTATTAGAACGAACAAAGCACTGCAATTGCATGAGGCAAATGTTTTACTATTGCAATTTCAACTGTCATTACTTTTTGTAAGTATACACACATATATGAGTAGTTAGCCGCTGTTTTGTGTCAATTTAAAACGTCAAGCATGATAACCTCGATAAATAACAAACTGGACAACAAATACAACTCATGTCCAACCACAATGCAACTTTATTTGCACAAAACATTTCCATTTCATTCATTATCTAACCAAAATACTTCGAATCATTAAAACACTAACATAATTATTATTTCATTATATTCAATCCGCAAGGAAAAGGGCATTGTCATAGCTACATGTGTGGATTATGTTCCTCTGCTATACAATGAAACGACACTTACAATAAATTTATGGTGACCATATTAATTATTGATAAAAAAAAAGAAAATGGCGCACAAAATGCGAGTAAGCAGCCTTATGGCTTTGAGAAGTACTTTGATTAAATACTTTGTTAAATATAAGAAAACTTAAGATAACCGTTATGATATTAAATTGTTTAACTGATAATTAACAAAATCAATATTTCATATTTGATTCGAAAGTTGAGCGAGAAGCTTTGTCTAAGATCTTGATTTATACAAATCGCTTTACAACTGAGTTTCCGTTTTCGCTGAAATAAAAAGTTTTCCAAAAGGGATTTTTGATCTTTGAGAGATTATTACGGCCATGTTGTTGAAGCTTTATCTGTCACATTTCACATTGGCTGCCATTTATTGAGTCTATTTTGCCAAATGAACGTGCAGAGTTGAATAACATGGACAAGTGATAAAATTGTGCTTCATCTGTTTGAACATTATTTCGCGCGCTTCGGTCGAAAAATCAAATTCAGCGACGATGCCCATTTCTTGATAAATAAGTTTGTCAACAAGTAAAATTGCCGAATTCGGTACGATCACAATCCATACGAGATCCATCAAATTACAATGCATCCAGAGAAAGTCAATGTTTGGTGAGGATTTTGGGCTGACGGTATTATGTGTCCATACTTCTTTGAGAACGACTTTGGCCAGGCTATCACCGTTAACAGCGAGCGCTTCTCCTTGATTATAGTCAATTTTTTTGGTCGGAATTTCCGAACGAATTGGCCACCGAGATCGTGCGATTTGACCCCGTTAGACTTTTTCTAATGGGGTTTCTTTAACTCACAGGTCTTATCAATAAACCACTACTGCTCTGAAGGCTTATCTCACCGATGAGTGGAACAAATCTTTACATCGTTTTGGAGAAAGTAAGATTATTGCACTTGATATTTCAAAGACATTGGATAATAGAGTTTGGCATCAAGCTCTCTTATCGATAATACGTTCATTTGGTATCGATGAATTTCTCCTTTGTTGGATTAGAAATTATCTACCTTTCGGACCGTTCTCTGCAAGTAGGATTAGACGGTTTCAAATCTGATATCCACAAAATAATTGCATTGTGCTCCGTTTTGTCTCTGACAGTCTTCCTGATGATCTTTTGTCTGAAACTTATAGTCCACTAAATTGTTTCACTGACTACAGTACTCTCAGCTTTTCATATACCATATGTTTTTAGATTCACATCCTTGTCCTTCGGATGTGGACTTCCAACGGTAGCGTATGATAAGCTCATTAAATTCTGATCTTGACAGCATTGTCCAATTGGGAATCGAAAATCGTGTAGAATTTAATGCTTCGAAAACTCAATGCTGTTTACTGTCGCTAAAGCATAACTCTCCCTCAATGTCTCTACCCATGGATGGCACTTTATCGAGAAGCCCGAATAGCTTTCAGTTCTAGGTATGTTAATCACGGACCAACTTTTGTGGAGTGATCACATATTTGACGTCGCCAAAAACGCTGCTCAGTGTTTAGGTCAATTCCCATAGCTGGGCAGGTTCTCCAAAAACCCACTTGAGTCTCTTGGAAAAAATTCAAAAGAGAAATGATAGGCAACCGTTGTCTAAAAACATTGATGGTTTCGATAGGGCACGCTTAATGGAAAAACCTTTTATAAAACAATCGTTTTGCAATGGTATGACAAAAGCGCCTCTTCGAAACTGCAGTATCTCATTTAAGGATGAGTCAATAAGTCCCTGAAAATTAAAACAAAATGCGTCGCCACCTCAAATCCATCACTTTGCCTGTCAAGGATCTTCTTCGAAAGGAAAACAACCAAATTGTCACACATATCTGATCTGTCAAATAGTTTTGCTGTGGCAGCCATTTTATATAGACTTCTAGGAAAAAAGTGAATTTCGAGTACTTATACGCAATCCAAACAAAAGCTTGGGGACTCCTCAGCATTGATTGTAACCATTCGTTACCTAGCTTACTATATTCTAGTTCTAGTCGTCCAATTGAGGTCAGCACAAAAAAAAGTAGATCAACTACACGGTTGAATTATGAACGTTCTATGATTATAGGTGCACGAACTTAAAGGCCACATACTTATCATATCGTTGGGTCACATCCGACAACAAACGCAATCGTTTGACACGTCAAGAGAGTGTTTTGCGATGTTCAAATATAATTTGACTGAGCTTTTCCGCCATTTCGTGACCGTTGATGAAATATGAACTCACCACAACACACCAGAGATCAAAGAACATTCGAAACAATGGAATTCTTCTATTGAATGGAAGCCGAAGAAGGCCCAGGTGGATTGTTAGCAACCTTGGTCATGGAAGTAGTCTTTGGGAATGCACACCGGGGGGATAATTAGGCAGACTTTCTGGATCGATTTCAAGCTGATTTGAGACACAAACTACCGCAATTGACAAAAAAGTTCTTTTCCACCAGGACAATGACAAAATTGCATGAGATAGGTTACTAACTCCTCCTTCTTCCAGCGTGTTCCTCAAATTTAGCCATCTGCCACTGTTTTTTGTGTCCAAACATGGATCGAAGGAAGAGATTTGAGACAAAAGCTTATTTTGAGGGTCGCAAGAAATTGTGTTATTTTATGGGTATCACAAAATTGGAAAAAAATTGGATGAAATGTATCAAGCCAAACGGAGACTATATTGAGAAATCAAATGTATATGTCGATAGGAGTGTTCCTTCTTTAATGTTTGAGGGACTTATTGACCGACAGTGTTCCGTATCTTAGATCTTAGAATATTTCTCAACTTATAATAAGTGTCAAAGGGAATTCACGGAAACATTGAGCGTTTAAAATAACTGTATAGCTTCATGTCGGGTAAAAGCAATTGTAAAGAGTAACTCAGACCTTTAACAATAGCATATATTTTCCTAATAGCGACTAAAATTGAATCGGAACAACTAAGAAAACTATTTAGGGTAAAACCTAAATAGATAAGCATATTAAATTAAGGAATTATATGTCTGCTGTTCTTAGCAAAAATCAGCGGAATATAGTATTTTATTAGAACAAATTAAGGCAACAGTGTTTGAAGGGTTCATTTTAAGCTTATTCTCACTTTCCCTAAGTTGAATTCGATTTAGACTCTCATTAATTCAAGCTACAGCGTCTTCTGTATAGATTAAAACGTCATCTGCATATCGAAGAATCTTTAACAACATCAGGAAGATAATCAATGAAAAGTGAGAATAGAAGTGGTCCCGAAACAGAACCCTATTGTTCTCTTGAGCTTACAAAAACTTCAACTTCTTTTGATTGCACTATTATTTTCAAACATGTACAAAGAAGACGAAAATCTTTATTAGAGAATTTGAAAATGGATGCTTAGAATTATAAGAATAGAATTATCAATGCAATTGCAAACTTTTGAGAAATCATATAAGATCAGAAACCATATATTGTAAGCATCTAAAAGAAGACATCTTTTAAAAAATCACTTCTCTTAAAAAATTAAATAAAATGCCAGTAAACATTTTTACTCCGATTTGATTTCCTACTAATTGACCATTGTCAATCTGGAAAAAGTATACTTTTAAGAGATAAGGTAGATAGATATTTGTTACTGCTAAAGTTAAAAGAGCTCTTTAAAGAATTTAATGGACTTTTATTTCCATCTTTCTATCCGTCGACCGCCCCTCTGAGTTCGAATTAAATAAAAACAGACTTGCAAACCAGGAACAAATTTTAAAAGTTAAGTTTTTTATGGTTTTCGAAGTTAGAGGTTCTTGAGAGTGGTTTTAAGCAAGACAGAAAAGATACACGGAGACAAAACGGAACCTTGAGGAACACTAGTATTTAATTTGTATGTAAACATGACTCTGGAAACTGAAACAACTCGAATAGAAAGGGTCTGCAGGTTTTTCCTATTACACCAAATAATACAAAATTAAATGCAAACATTTTCGATAAAACAGCTTTTAAAAACTCTGACATTTTTTAAAAATTGCTTGCAACTCAATATAGAAAAATAATTTTTTTCTTTTTAAGCCAGTGCAGCCTCTAATGCTCATGTAACCAATATTTCAGATATACATAATTAGAATTATAACCTTCCGTATTGCAGTAATGTTTGTTATTTTACAGGACCAATGGTAGCGGCTGGTCACCCCAATTATATTCTTAAAAATCTACTTCTGTTTACATTTTATATTTTCTGCTTTAACTGTTATGTTTATTAAAAATATATGTACAAGCTATTCTATTATTTATCCATGCATTCATCGCATCAGTAGCGCCAGCTCGTGCATAGCGATGTCACACAAAATACAAACTGACACATCCACATCAGAATTCAGGACATTGTGCCAGAAGAAGAGGGTATTCCTACCTGCCTATCCTCCGTCGTGTTGTGTTCCCTTTCAATGAATATGCATTATTTATCGCTACTGTTTTTGTTTCTGGACCAAAAATGGCACCCACACACATCCATATGTTCTCTCTGGTTTTGAATTTTTCCAATGCAGTGCAGATACTTTTACCACACGCACAGATACTTTATCTTCATCAATTTATTTGTTTTGTTTTGTTTGTGGAAAATCAACATTATGATTTGTGCATTTTTGCCCGCATGATGGTTGAAGTGATGGGTTTATTATGAATGTCCAAACAAAAGCACCCGTTTTATGGTAAAGTTTTTCTGAGAACTATTGATGCTTAAATTATTTCACTTAATATTGTACGGGGTAGGTATTGGTTACCGGGAAAATTGGGGATTATTATTGTTATTTTTAGGTCTATCTCTTCGTATTATGAAAGTACATAATATTATTTATTTTAAAATAATATTAAATCAAATAAATGCACAAATGCTACAACATTAACAAAAGTTTTTTTTGTTTAGTTTAGAAAACCAGGTCGTTAGCAAAAATAACTGTGAAAAGTAATCTACAACTTTCCAACCTTGCGGTATTAAGGTAACTTAATATAGATAATGGGAAATTATGGATTCGTAAAAAAACGTGGAACTCTGGGTTTCGATATAATTTAACACTGCGATGATAGAAAAGACGAAGCAAGTGAGACTTGCCATTCCGCCTTTCTATTTGACTACAGCCTTAATCTTAATGGCTCCATATATTTTCATTAAACCTTGTAGGCTTACCTGCAGATTTTTGGTTCTAACAACAACATGTTTTTTTTTTTTTTTAAAACAAAAACACATACCTTTCCAAAATTAAAACTAATATTTGCTTTCTCAAAAACCGTTTCCCAGATTTTTATAACACACAAATCAATGGGCCTTGTGAATACTAAAGCTAGACCGATATATAGCAAGAAAAGGTGATGCAAAATTGTTTTAGCTAAAAAATGCTCGCTTATTCACATGTGTCGACTTAGAAGCTTTAGCTAAAACTTTTATTTTCAAACCCAAAAAGCCAAGGGGATTTTGGACTTGCTTTTACCAAAACTTTTTGCTTGCTCTATATAGCAAGTATTGTTTTATTGTAATAAAAACCTTTCGAGATTTTAATCAACATTATGTGTGTTCATTACGATAATTGATGGATAAGTTCAAACAATGTTTGTTCATCTGTACGTCCACTGTTCATCGAGCTTCGTATTTGGTACAGATCATTTGTATTTCATGTTCGAACTGTTGTGCTCATGAGGTTCAAGAAACGTATATTTTTCCGTCCTTTTGCCTTTTCTGTTTCGAATTCACTACGACTCAATAGAGATCTAAATCTGATATAAATGTGAGCCCTTTTTACAAAATTTAGTTGGCCATCTACTTAAAAGTTTTGCATGCTGCAGTGCGTTCAACTCTACCATCTTCTAATACGATGAACTGAAATCAAAGTTCATCTAGCATTTACTTTAAAATCCAATTTTTAGATAATAAATACTAGTAATTAAGTAAACCCCAATATTTGAAACAAAAAAACTGCAGAAAATGGTATTTAATGGTGCCTCCCATTGAATTTTTTTTAATTAACGATTTTTTCAAAAATGTAGCAATGTATTTTTTTTTTTAAGAAATTTTAAAAGAATTGTGTTCCAAAATTTGAAAAATATATTTCTTGCATTAAAACAAATCAAAATTTATGTTTGAATACTTATAGCACCAATCGGAATTTAATATTTATCTAAAAAAAATTTAATAACAGTAGCTACCATAGAAAACTACCAAAGAAAAAAAATGTTAAGGAAAATATTATTTTTTTTTTGAAAACAGCTTAAAGAATTTTAACAAGATTGTTTCTCTCTACTTAAAGGTCGTACGGCGTATGATTCAATATTCAACGAAATTTAACAGTACCCATCATAGAACCATTTTTAGTTGCGACTTACACATACATAGGTTCTACTCTTTATGGCAAATTATGCATTCACAAGAAAAAATCGAGCACGAGATTTTGATCAGACTTGACATTACAATAATAAACGAAAGGGAAGATAAAAAAAATGAATCTCGCAATTCTACATGTCTGTCTGCTGGACTACAGCCTAAGCGACTTATTCGATTTTCTTCAAACTTGGTAGATAGCATTTCTAGATCACCCCTCTACATATTTCTTAATACCAAAAATAACGGTAGGTACTTGCCATAGGAATTTTTTTTTCGAAATTTTAAAGAATATTTTTTATACCATTTTTTTAAAAATGATTTTCGAAAATAATAATTTTTTTCTCAAAAAGGAACCTAGAATTTTGACAAAATTTGTTTTCCTTGGATTAATTTAAACAATTTATACTTTAATAAGAAATAATATGCACTGAGTCGCACGAACTTGCTCTTATTTAATAGACTAACAATTTTAAAAATAAATGTTTTAAAAGAATACTGGTTCACTAGCATAAAATTCATTTTTAAAACTTTCTTTGTAGTATAAGATCAAAAAAATTCCATGTGATTTCTAAAGCAAATTTGAATTTGTGCAAGAACAAAAATTTAAGTCGTTGTAGCGGTGTCTTAAAAAAAATGAGCTTTTATTTACAAAATTTGTAAAACATTTTTGTGAAAAATGTTGGTATTCCAACTTTAAGTTTTTATTTTTGTGCGAATAAAAGTTAAGTTTCAAACAAAATTATTTCCCTGTTTTTGAAATATTGAATTTTCAAAAAAGAAAATATTTTTTTTTTTATTCAAAAATTCAAAAAATATTTTTATTTCAATTTTGAAACAATTGAAAAAATCGATTATGCCAATAGAGAGAAATTCCAAATTCGAAAAAAATGGTCACATGGTAATATCTCAATTTCAATTTTTTTTATTTAATTAAAGATCTGAAGAATTAACTGAAAGAATACAAAATTTTACCAAAATTCTAGGAGCCGTTTTTGAGAAATATACGATTTTTTAAAACCATTTTTTAATATTTGTGTGGTGGGTACCGTTATTTTAAGATAAAATAAAATGTTGTTTCTCACATCTTGTAGATTGTATTAAAAAACTTTTAACTGTCAAGTTTTAAAAAAATTGAGCATATGTTTTTGAAATTTTAATATTGTTTTTAAATTCATACAAATTTTGCTGAAAAATGTAAATACACAATACTATACAAACTGTTGGGGAGCTTTAGATAAGGTTAAACAGTTTTTGAGAAAATCAAAAAAATTAATTAAATTAATTAATAACCATTTTCTCGAAATTTTTTTTAAGCATTACCTAGCTTTAACTAATAGAAATTTTGTAAATTTTATTTTTAAAAATCTGTGGAACAGATTTTGAGAACAAACATATTTTATAAAATTTCGGAAAAAAACGTGTGGCAGTTACCTTTATTGTTGGCCTTAAATAATGAGGAAAAAACGTAGTCGAAAAGACAGACAGACAGAATTTCGAGACCCACTTTTTTGTACTTTCTATCATCGTTATATCAACTTTGATCAAAATCTCGAGTTCGATTTTTTTTACGAATGCATAACTTGTTTTATAGTACCTAGAAGTCACCCCTTGGCGTTGGCATAATGGTTAGTGCGTTGGACTGTCATGCGGAAGGTCTAGAGTTCGATTCTCAGCCGCTGCTAGAAAGTTTCAGGGGTGTACTGCCTCTTGCGAGGAATTGACAAATCCTCCAAGAGTATCTCTCGTCATGGAAAGTGCTGCTCATTAGCCGTTCGGAATCGGCAGAAAATTGTAGGTCCCCTCCGTTCCTGGTAACACGCACACAGGAATGGTTGAGAGTTGTACGTCACTAGGTCCTGGTTCACTCCGAGCTGTTGCACCACCAAATTTATTTTTTTTATAAGTCAAAGTTATGCATTCGTAAAATAAAATCGATTTTGATCAAAGTTGACATTACGATGATAGCGAAGACTAAAAAAGTGGGTCTCGCAATTCTGTCTGTCTCTTCGACTACAGCCTAAACGGCTCGGCCGATTTTCTTTAAACTTGGTAGATATCATTTTTTATTTCCCCCCCCCCACATTTTTTTAAAGACCTAAAATAACGGTACCTACCATACGATTTTTTTTCGAAATTTTATAAATATTTTTTTTTTCAAAAACTGTTCGACAGATTTAAAAAATAAAAATACATAAAAAATTAATTTAGTTAAGGCTAAGAAAAGGTTGAGCAAAATTTTCCGAAAAATGGTTATTGAGGGTACCCCCCATGGAACCATTTATTCTGTTTTTGTTTTTCTCAAAAACGGTAAAACCGATTTTGATAATTTTGTTTTTGCTAAAGCTCCCAAAAATTTGAATAGTATTGTGTATTCAAATTCTCAAAAAAACATTTTTTTGGATTTTTAAAAAAATTTCAAATTTTTTTTTCAAAACTCAATATTCGAAAATCCCATGCTTGATTTTTTTTTAAACTTAATACATAATATTTTCTCAATATAATCTACAAGATGTCAGAAAAAAAATTATTTTACTTAAAACTAAAGGTACCCACCATACAAATGTTAAAAAATGGTTTTCAAAAATCGTATTTTTCTCGAAAACGGCGCTTAGAATTTTGATACAAAGTTTTTTATTTCAATTATTTCTTATGATCTTTAATTTGATAAACAAAATTTTTGAAATATTGCAGTATGTACCTACCATAGAACCATTTTTTATAATTTGGAATTTATCATTTTCGATATAACGGATTGTAATGAAATTTTTTATGGAGATGGCTCTGAGAAGTTAAAAAAAACATTGTATTTCAAAACTTTATTTATTTAATTTTTGAAGAACAAAGTATTTTTTTTTGCAAAATTCTCAAAACCGCTCAATATTTTTTTGGGAAATTTAATTTTCATTCGTACAGTAATAAAAACTTAATTTTGGCGTACCAAATTTAGTTCTTAAAAATGTTTTAAAAATTTAGTATATATTTAAAAAAAAAACCACTACGACTTATAGTTTTTGTTCTTGCATAATTTGCATAGAATTCTGTTCTTATCTCTTACTACTTAAAGAATTTGAAAAATAATTTTATCCTTATGAACAGTTTTCTCTAATAACATTCGTTTTTAAAATTCCTAGTATATTACATAGGAGCGGAGCAAGTACATGCTACAAGTCAAGGTCATTAAACAGAAATCAGAAACCGAATTTACTTTCGGTATATCTTAAAATTATCTGCGAATGACAGACATCGCAAGTCTAAAACAAAACTCGGTAAATCATTGACAAAAAGTAAAAATAAGAGAGGGCCCAGATGACTACCTTGGGGAACGCCAGAGTAATCAAATATTACTTGCGATTTCATTTGACCAATTTTTACTATTTGTTCTTTATTTTCTAGACAGCTCTAGATTAAGAGCATTTGAGAGTGAAAACCTAAAGATTTAAGCTTAAACAATAGTAGTTTATGGTTAACTCTACCGAAATCCTATAGTTCTAAATTGATTGCTTAGAACCCGAATTAAATATTGGAGTAATAAAGGGTGGTCCAACGAAAACGCACGATGTTAATTGTAAATAAAACAAAAAGTTTTCAGAGAATTATCTTAATATTTTCTTATTATGATAGAAGGATCTAACCGAATCTAGACATCAGAAATATGTGATTTCAATAAGACGGTACTATAAATCATAGGGCGGATGCAACAGTCGAGTTATTGAAAACTCAATACGATAGTCGCATTATATCGAGAAACGGGTTTGTCGATGGGTGGTGATTTAATACCTCTAGACTTTTCTGATGAGGCTAAGTTAAATCATTGGTATATGCACACAAGCTTCCGTCATAAGAGAAGCTCAGAGCCAAGATTGAACGACAGATAGCTGGCCGTTTCTGTCGAAACGTGTGGTCGAGTCATCAAAAAATTAAGTTCAATTAATTGACCGCTGCAAACGTGCCTGCGGTAGACATATTTACGACCGACGTTAAATTCTGTACCTACAAAAGTATTTTGATTGTAGAAGTACTTCAAGCAAATAGTAAAATGTTCGGGATAACTCAAATGATTTATTTAAAAAAAAAAAGTTGGCAAGTCCTTATTTAAAAACGCCGATAACAATTTTTGCCCAACATGAAATTAGAAAGCGGAACAGAACAAAATGATTTGCTTCTAAGCAAAAAACCTTTCTTCATCAGTAAGACCCATAATTTTTCTTGTAACAAAGTCCAATAAACTTCATCGAACTTAGAACCTTTCAATATTTATGACAAGTATTTAAACAGCCAAACCTCCCATCCTATCCTCAAATTGGCGCGGCGTTTAAAAATTCTCTCCACCCAATCCTGTCTGTTCAGCCATATTTCCATTAAATTAAAAAAAAAAAGCGACTGTTGCTACAGCTATAAAATGGACCAAAAATACCGAGACATGCTTGTACCACTATCACGAACATGCCATGTCCTAATTTTCAAATAAAAAATGTTTCCTACTACTTTTAAGGTTTCGTGAATTTCCCTTAAATAAAAAATCCCTAAAAAGAAAATTGAAGACAAAAATTAACACTCACTCTCTGAAAAGATACAAAGTGACATTATACCTATACAAAGTTTGTCTAGGTTGAAGCTGGTGTATTCCTTGCTGGCTGTTATGTTCGCTAAAGAAAATTTATATATGTATGTTTATTCTCCATCGTGGCTCTGTCATTTTGGGGAATTTTTGAAGTGAAAGCGGTAAGCAAGTTTCCACATGAATTGTTAAAATGAAGGGGAAAATTAATTATTGCCATGGAGAAGTGCCAACTAGTCAAGTTGTCGTTTTTGGCTTCCTCTTAGTTGTTGTCGTCGCAATCTTCGTCTATATGAAGTATAACAGAGCAGACGACAGGCATATAATATTGCCAACTGTGATGGTGGAGTGAAAATTCGGTATAATAACCTGTGTCCTACAATGAAACAAAAAGCTTCTTAAGAATGTTCGGAATATTAAAGTTAGTATAAAACTTAAGGAAATAAGTTCTTCAAATAAATCGCCCGACTTTGTCACGGGACAACTTTTGGACGATTTCTTTTTGAAATATTTTAAAACGAAACTAGGTTTTGTAATAAAGATGAATGTAGGTACCCCTATTTTAATCAAAAATGCTAAGTTATGTTCTTAATTCAGAAACTAGCTTGAATGTTAAACGAAAAAATGCTACAATCCATAAGAACTCTTTTGACAAAAGTAAAAATAAGACGTGACATACACTTTATTTTCGAACGTGAGCTTTTGTACACACACTTTCAAATTAAGGCTTGCAAATAGGATGTGTGTTATACGTGTCTGTTTCCTTTCATCTTTAGATTCAGACATAAAGAAGAGTGGAACACATCTGTACATTGTTTTGAAGAAAGCAAGATTATTGCACTTGATATTTCCAAGGAATTTGATAGAGTTTGGCACCAGGTTCTCTATTCGAAACCGAAAAGCTCTCAGTACGAGTACATACTCGTAGTATGTGTGTCAATGACGATCTTCGTTGGAATAACTACATTCTCGAGACCGACAGAAGTGCTTAAGATTTCTATAAGGATGTAAGACAGTTTTCAGACCCTCTGATCTGGCTACAATTTATAAGGCGTTTATGCGTCAAAAACTCGACTAAAATTCACATCTTTGTATATGTGCAGTTAGGAATGCTCATCAGTTCACTCTCGAGCCTTATTTTGGTCTTACCGTCAAATATAGAGATTCGTTTTTTAGTCGCTCAGCTCGATTGTGGAATAATTTACGCAAAACGGTTTTTCCTTGCTATTTCGATTTGCAAACTTTCAAGACCACTGTTAATAGACACTACCTCCTTTCCCCCTCCCCAGATTTTCCACATCGCCCGTGCTGTGCTTAACATAATAAGGGTCTCTTAATAAACACTTGAGTACGTGTGAATTATAAGCAAACAAGCAATAAAAAACTAAAACGCATTGCTGGGTCGCACGAACTTGCTCTTATGTAATATGGTAGATTAAGAATTTAAAAAAAATAATGTTAATAAAGAAAACTATTTAAGTCATAAGATTAGTAGATTTTTAGTAGTGAGAGATAAAAATCGAATGCCATGTGATTTCTTAAGTAAATATCAATTTATGCAAGAACAAAAATTATAAGTCGTTGTAGCGGTTCCTTAAAAAAATAAGCTTTCACAAACAAAATATTCAAAAATAAAATGCACGACTGGGTCGCACGAACTTGCTCCTATCAATTGACTAGGAATTTTTAAAACGAATCTCAAGTAGCACATTGGTGTATAATTTGGTACAATTTCTTGAATTTTGGTGTAAAATTGAGAAAACTGAAGAAAATTTTAAGATTTTGGTGTATTTGACAAAATATACCGGTATAAAAATTACACCATTGTCTTTTCTGTGCAAAATTTCAACATTTTTGTTCCAATGCGGTGCAAAAAATAAACCGATTCGCAGCTGTTTTTTTTAATATGCCATTAATGGCGCATAAAAAAATACAATTTTGAAATCAACAAAAATGACGTATTTTTTACACCAAATTTTGTAGATAAAATACACCATTTTAAATGAGCAATCATTTTTCGGTGTAAGATTTAAATCTTGTGGAGATTAAATACACTAAACTACACCAATGTCTAACCATAATGTCAACAAAATGTTTACCTCAGTTTAGCTGTCATTTGTCACAGTCACCGCGCGTTTATTTCTTTAAAAAATAAAAAAATTGGGTAGCTCGAAGTTCAACAATTATTTGAAATGGTATCGTAGGAAAAAAACTTTTTAAAAAAATTAAAAAACTGTGTGAGACCCAGTAGTATTCAGCAAAATCATCAAAATTTATTTGAAACGACGAAAATCAACTTTTATATTCTACAAATTGTTCAATATCGCGAGAAAATATTATTTCAAATGAACCTAATTAAAGTAGGGCCAAATGAAATATTATTAGACTCAATTTCGAACAGATTTGGATGATAATGATGAAGTTGTGGAAAATATAAATCGGGAAGTAGAACCCTCCTCGGAAGATTGCGTCATTAATGATTTGGACGAACACAATGATTTTATGTCTAAATTGGCTGTTAAATATAAAATAACACATTGTGCTATGTCTGAGCTACTTCTTTTATTGCGAAGTGAAGGAAAAGCTGAACTGCCGAAAGATGAAGATGCACGTACGTTGCTCCATACACCACGGAGTATTCATATACAAACAATGGGATCCGGTTCATTTTGGTACTATGGCATCGAAAACATTTCGTCAATTAAATCAATCAATGGAAGTTCTTCTTAATTTCAATGTTGACGGATTACCTCTGTTCCTAAGTAGCAAATTCCAATTTTGGCCAATTTTAATGAACATAGCCAATATTTCTGAAATTCGACCAATGGCTATTGCAATATACATATTTCGGTAATGCGAGCCACCATCTAGCGAGGAGTTTTGAGGCAACATGTTAATGAAATTAATGCTCTAATTTCCAATGGAATCGATTTAGCAAACGGCTCAAAAATATTGTTCAAGGTCAATGCGTATATTGCAGACACACCAGCTCGGGCATTTATCAAAGGAAACCATATGAGCTTTCCTAGATTAGATTGTCGACGAAAAACTCATTCGGATTTTATAAGCAAATCCGATGAGGGCCATCATTTATTCAATCCCAGAACGAGGCTATTCTACAAAGGATTCAAAAAAAATGTAAAATTGGGTGAAAATACCGAAGAAGAGGATGAAGAAGCTGCTTTAGATACTGAACCACAAAACGGCCGTCGAAGGTGAAACCAAATTAAAGCAAAAATTTATGAATGTATACATTATGTACAACTTTATTAAATATTAATAAATATTATGTATTTATTTTCTTGAATTCCAATGTTAACTATAATTTTGTTTTTGTTTTGAACATTTCTTACACTATTTACAGCAAATTAAACATACTAAAAAAATTACTGGATATATTTTTCGCAATGGTGCATTTTTTTTTACTACTTGGGGTATATTTTGCACAGTTTATAGCATAATAAATGTACCGAAAGCAGAATATTGGATATATTTTGCACAATGGTGTATTTTTTGTATTGTTCTTTGAAATTGGTGGAATATTTTGCACATTTTCCGGCATACTAAATGTACCGAAAGCAGAATTTTGGATATATTGTGTGCATTTGTGCATTTTTTTCCAAATTCAGGAGTTAGAGTATGCATATACATACAGGGTGTCCCACTGTGACCTCGGCAGACGAAAACCATTAATTTTAATTTAGCAAAATAATACGTTCGATAGTTAACTGTGGAAAAACCGTTAATCCGTTAATCGCATAGAAAAAACCTGTATGGTGGAAAGCAAATCTTACCTGTTCTTGTTTTAATAAAAAAGAAAAAATCAAGAAAAATCGGTTTTAGTTTTGCCAAGTTTAGAGCCAGTTAAATATCGGTCTCAAAAATGGACGACATCTATAAATAAAGCATTAACCTGGAAGTATTTGTATGGTTTTTTCTCACCAGTATTTCCAAGAGCACGTCCTTAACGGGATATCGGAAAAAAGCATCGACTTAAGATGCGTTCTTTTCTTTTGACGACCTCCTTTGTCGTATCATTTACCATCTTTAGTTTATATGTACTCAATGTACTCTGTTGCCTTTTCAATGTAAACATTTCTATGTGATTAAAGATCTTTCCACAATTTACTATCAAAAGTATTATATGTATATTGCTAAAATAAAATGAATTCCTTGTTTGTATGTATAAAAATGGGTTTAAAAGAAATTACTCCAAAAATCATACAATTTATTTTAAGTCAAAACGGAAGTGAAAACGAGAAAATTACTTCATAAGTTTTTCGACTTGAAAATAGGTCTTAGGAACCTATATGTATGATGGGTTTCGTCTGCGGCGATTACTTTGAGACACCCTGTATTTTGGACGACGGCCATTTTTTCCAAGAAATATTAAAAAAATTTAAATATTAAATAAAAACAATGATTAGTTATTTTAATATTATAGCGACTTAATTATATACCGCATTTGGTATTTTCGACTCGTTTTTAACATAACGTCTCTAAAAAATTAAAAAACAACCAACAAATTTTAGATTTCGAATAATTAATTTTCACGAATTGTTTTAGAAATCTTTGATTAATTGATATTTTCGAGGCGCTTAATTTTTAGGCGGGGTAGGATCAAAAATCATTCGGCAGAATGTGCTTCGTTTTTAAATTAGGCACTCGCATTCATACTAATTCATGATTTTCTTGCGGCCATATAATGCAGGTGAATAATAATTAGAATCATAGAAACAATTACAAATTCTTCAGATACATTTTCAATCAGAAAATAAACTTCGGTGTAAAATTAAATTATTTCCAATTTAAAAAATAAACTTCGGTGTAAATTTTATTTCAAAATAAATTCTATGTTTCAGATTTGGGTTTATCAATTATCTGTTTATTATTTACACTTCCGGGGTATATTATGTTCTAGTAACCAGAATAATTTGTATACCACTAGCACAATTTATGTACCGAAAATCGGTATAATTTGTGTACAGCCGGTGTAAATTATAAAAGACAACGAGGTATTATATACACCGAATTTAAATTAATTGTACAAAAACTGCACTCAAAAGTGGCATATTTTTTTTTAAAATGTATATCACGAAAGCGCAAAAAATACCCCAAATATTTTGGTGTATTTTGGACGTTTGTGCTACTTGAGATGTTATTAAAGAAAACTGTTCATAATGATAAAATGAATTTTTTAAATTCTTTTAGTAGTAATGACACTCAATAACACTCCCTATGTGAGCTCATTAGATAAAGCCAATTTGCTTGCAGCACAGTTTGCTGTTAATTCGACGCTGCCAGAGAGTGTTACGACTCCTCCTGTACTTGAGAACACAAACTTTTCCATGGGACCAATCTTTTTTCGAACTCGTACAGTTGCAAGAGTCCTAAAGGATCTTGACATACACAAATCCACTGGCCCGGATAATATTCCTCCCATTATTCTAAAGAGGTGTTCTTCAACGCTCGCAAAGCCATGGCGTAAGCTTTTCCATCTGTCTTAATATACAGGTCTCTTTCCGAGTGGATGAAAAACAGCATTTATCCAGCCTGTCCCTAAAAAAGGCGAATCTTCTTCCCCTTCCAACTATCGTCCAATTGCACTTACGTCCCTTCTTTCCAAGGTCATGGAAACGCTGATAAATTATCAGGTTAAAAAATATCTCTAAGAACGAAAACTTCTTAATGACAATGACCGACAGCAGGGCTTTCGTAGCAGTAGGTCTACTGGTGATCTGATGGTATATCTCACCGAACAGTGGCACAAATCTTTACATCGTTTTGGAGGAAGCAAGATTATTGCACTTGATATTTCAAAAGCATTTGATAGAGTTTGGCATCAAGCTCTTTTATCGCAGATGCGTGCATTTGGTATTGATGAATCTCTCCTTCGTTGGATTAGAAACTTCCTTTCGAACCGCTCAATACAAGTTGTGTTGGATGGATTTAAGTCTGAAGTTCATGAAATAAATGCTGGTGTGCCACAGGGCTCCGTTTTTTCACCGACTCTCTTTCTTATATTCATCAACGATCTTTTGTCTGAAACTTTTAATCCATTAAATTGTTTTGCTGATGACAGTACCCTCAGCTTCTCATATTCGTTTCCAGATACACGTCCTTGTCCTTCGGATGTAGATTTGGGACGGCAGCATATATTAAGCTCATTAAATTCTGATCTTGACAGCTTTGTCAAGTGGGGAACGAAAAACCGCGTAGACTTTAATGCTTCAAAAACTCAATGCTGTCTCCTGTCGTTAAAGCGGAATCCATCCCCCATGCCGCTATCCATGAGTGGCATTTGCATTGAGGAAACCGAACAGCTCTCAGTTCTCGGTATGTGCATCACAGACAGCCTTGTGTGGAATGACCACATATTCGACGTCGACAAAAACGCTGCTATGTGTTAAGGTTTCCTCCGACGATGCAAGACATTTTTAACCCCTTCTGATCTGGCCTATATTCGTCCAAAACTCGAGTATAATTCCCATATTTGGGCAGGTGCTCCAATAACTCACTTGAGTCTCTTGGATAGAATCCAAAAAAGAGCTTTAAAATTGATAGATGATAGGACTATAACAGAAACATTTGAATCTCTCGAGCACCTTCGCCGCAATGTTTCTTGTCTTTCATTATATTACCTTTATTTTTATAATCATTGTTCTAGTGAAATAGCCAGTTGCATTCCTCCCTTTAAACAATTTAACCTTAACACTCGCGCTTCAGGGAATGCTCATCAGTTTACCCTTGAGCCCAACTTCGGACGTACTGTTAAATACAGAGATTCATTCTTTAGCCGCACTACCCGAATGTTGAATGCCTTACCCGACTGTATATTTCCCTCCCATTGTGATATTCAGACATTCAAAACCAATGTACATCGGTATCTCCTTTTAAGTCCCCTCCCAATTTCCTAAACGCTCGCACTGTGATCAATCATTTTAAGGGTAGTCAAAAATCCCTTATTGCGCATAAAATTTAAAAATAAAAGAGATAAAATCAGAATGCTGTGCAAATATCACTTTATGCAAGAACAAACATTATAAGTCGTTGTAGTGGTTCCTTAAAAAAATAAGCTTTTTTGTACAAAATTTATAAAACATTTTTAAGAAAAAATGTTGGTACGCCAACCTTAAGTTTTTATTATTGTACGAATAAAAGTCTAATTTCCAAAAAAAAATACTAAGCCGTTCTTGAGATATCAAATTTTTCAAAAAAAAAGAATTACTTTTTTTCTAAAAATCGAAAAAAATATTTTTTATTAAGTTTTTAAATGCAATGTTTTTTAAACTTTTTAGGAGCTTCTTTATAAAAAATTTCGTTTAAATCCGTTATGCCGATAATGAGTAATTCAAAATTCGAAAAAATCGTTCTATGGTAGGTACAGTCAGTAATATCTAGATTTCAAATTTTTTTTTATTTAATTATAGATCGTAAAGATTGATCAAAAGAAAAAAAATTTTAGCAAAATGCTCGGAACCATTTTCGAGAAAAATACGATTTTCGAAAACCATTTTTTAAAATTTGTATGGAAGATACCGTTAGTTTTGAATAAAACAAAATTTTTTTTCTCAAATCTTGTAGATTATGTTAAGAAACTTTTATTTGTCAAGTTTGAAAAAAATCGAGCATGGGGTTTTAGAAATATTGAGTTTCCAAAAAAAAAATTTGATTTTTTTTTTTAAATCCAAAAAATAAAAAATTGGAAATTTGAATATGTAATAATATTCAAACTTTGGAGGAGCTTTGGCATAAAAAAAATTATTTAAATCGGCTGTACCGTTTTCGAGAAAATCAAAACCAAAAAAATGGACCCAGGGGGGCTACCAAAAATAACAATTTTTTGTAAATTTTTTTTCAACCATTAGCTAGTTTTAACCAAATGAAATTTTTCAAATTTTTTTTAAAACATTCTGTGGGACAGTTTTTGAGAAAAAAAAAATATTTATAAAATTTCGAAAAAAAAATCGTATAGCAGGTACCGTAATTTTTGGTCTTAAACAAAAAACAGAAAAAAACGTCCGGGGATAAAAATTAAAACCCACATCTACCAAGTTTGAAGAAAATCGGCCGAGCCGTTTAGGCTGTAGTCGAACCGACAGACAGACAGACAGACAGAATTGCGAGACCCCATCGTAATGTCAACTTTGATCAAAATCTCGAGTTCGATTTTTTTTACGAATGCATAACTTGCCTTATACTCGTAGTACCTATAAGTCGCAAGTAAAAAATATCAAAATTCTAGGCACCGTTTTCGAGAAAAATACGATTTTCGAAAAACATTGCCTAACATTTGTATGGTGGGTACGGCAGTTTTGAGATAAAATAAAATTTTGTTATTAAATCTTGTAGATTATAATAAAAAACTTTTAACTTTCAATTTTAAAACAAATTTTATATAATTCAAACTTTTGGGGAGTCTTATGCCCGATTTCACGAAGGACTTTTAAACATTTAACAGGCTTCTAAACCTTAAAATGAGATGTTTTAGTTTCACCAAGCGCTTTTAAATTAAACAAGCTTTTAAACACCCTTATAAACTAAATGCCCATTTTTGGCTCATTAAATTTTAAAAGTGTCATTGAAATGTCATCAGATGTAGTAGATAACAACAATTGGTTATAGGTATAGCAGCTGAAATTATCGTTCTGTAAGGATTTAGTGTTCAATTTTTGAAGATACAAAATAAATAAATTAATACTAAATACTTAAATGATTTGTTTCTTTATTTCGAAAAAAATATTGATCGTCTTCATCTAATAATAAAGTGCAACACAAAGTTATTCGCTGAGCAAGAATATTCCTGGTTCACATAAATACATTTTATGACTTCAAAATGTGGTTCCGACTTTCCAACGCATCTGTGGATGAGTTTGTTGAGTATGTTTGGTCTTCATTTGGAACCAAATCAAACCCAACAATGCAATACATAATACAAAATAAATTAAGTGGTTATTACTTAACGATTTTATGCCACAGAATGTCAGTATCAGAATCTTTCCAAATATTTTATGTGCATTTCTTTTTTTTTTCATTTCTTGGCATTTGTTTGAACACATAACGCTTTCTCATTTCTTCTCATACATTTCGCTTGTTAGAAAGAAAAAAGCAATTTATTTTTCCCAGGGATGTGAAGAGAACTCAATTTTAACAAAAATTTCCCCAAAATGTCCCTTTTATAGATTGGTGAAACTAAAAATTTTTAAGAGCCTGATAAAATTTAAGAGGATTTTTGATAAAAGTGCTTTTAGTGTTTGTTTATGAAATCGGCCATTAGTATAAAAAATTATCAAAATCGGTTGAACCGTTTTTGAGAAAATCAAAAACAAAAAAAAACTATTCCATGGGGGGATACCATTAATAACTATTTTTCGGAATTTTTTTTAAACCGTTAGCTGGCTTTGATTTTGGACTTTTTCTAAAAAAAAATCTTTCAAACAGTTTTTGAGAATTAAAATTATTGTTTAAATTTTTGATCATATGTTAAAATTTTAATTTAAAACTGATGTTTGGGCTTAATGATCGTTTTAGTGGATGCAATTAATCAATACAAATTAATTCATTTTTCACCCTACGTTTCGCCAATTACTTGTTGGCTTCTTCAGGGGTTAATATTTATTATCTTTAAAGATACAAACACAAAGAGATGATACTTATTATTAATTAAAATTTCAAAAACTATTTACTAGGTCTATTGCACTTACTGTTTTGGATTTATAGATTTGTGTTTACATTATGGTTTAAATAATAAATAAATTGGAATAAATTAACATTAATTAAACAACACATAAATAAATTAACACTTATTGGACAGTAAAAACTTAAGTCTAATATTGCTTGCTATTAATATCACAGATCAATTATTATTATTGTTACTAATGGCAACACTATATATAGAGCTGATATTGTCCAAGTCTTCTTTGTGGTTCATTGTTGTTGTTATTTTTTGTTGAATCCGAAGACTTTCTAGTGTGTAGCGGGTGGTGGTGCGGTTTTCCTTGTCCAAAATAGTAACATTGTCAAAGTCTGCGATGTGGTCTTCTTCTATCATGTGTTGTGAGAATGCTGTAGCTGTTCTTTTCTTTCTTATGTCAGCTTCATGTTCGGATAATCTCACTGCAAGCTTACGTTTTGTTGTGCCTATGTATACCATGTTGCACTTGTTGTCGTCATTACCTTTGCATGGTATTTGGTAAACTACATTGTGATGATCTGTTATTTGTGTGGGTGGTTTTGTTTTTGTAAAAATTGAACTTAAGGTGTTATTGGCTTTATGTGCGAAAATAGTTTTTTCTCTGTCAAGTGGTATTGTTTTGTTGAGAGTATTATTGTCAGTTAGATGAGGGATGTATGTTAATGAGAAAAATCTAGCGTTGCCAGATTTTAATTATTATTATGATTAAAATTATTTATAAAATTTCGAAAAAAATTCATATGGCAAGTACCGTTTATTTTGGTCTAAAAAAAACAGAAAAACACGTGTTCGGGTCAAAAAGTTAAAAAAAAATCTGCCTAGCTATTAAGAATGTAGAACAAGTAGGCAGACAGAATTGCAATACCCGCACTTTTTTCGTGTTCTCTATCATCGTAAAGACAGCTTTGATCAAAATCTCGAGTTCGATTTTTTTGGTACCTATAAGTCGCAAGTAAAAATACATACGGCTTTATCTGCGGGTTTATTAGAAACAACGATACCATCGCTGCGCTTAAATGGAGATGAACTATTGCCAATCGCTGTTTCTCTTTACTAAGAAGACAGTGTGTTACGGCGACAGCTTACCTGGTACGGGAGGCGTTGTTCGTACAATGGGTGGCAGTGTCGCGTCGATGGCTCGACAAATTGCCGACTTGCTGCCACTGCCACCACACACATAAATCTTCCTTTTTTTTAACTGCTGCTCCTGGAGGAAGCAGCAAATCCTCCATAAGAGTACCTCCACTCCAAGGAGGAAAACCAAGTGAAGGTGTCTTCTCACCTTGACATGTAAAAAAAAAAATTTTTTTTTGTTGGAAGGAATTTCCATTCCTTCCGACAAAAACACACATAAGAAATCCTTTTTTTTATTTTTGTTGATACATTTTTCCTTTTTTTTTGGTCCTTTCGTGGTCCGTACTTAGAAACTGGTCAGTCAAAATCATAATTATCTGTAAAGAAATTAACAAAATTTAGTATATTTAATCAAAAAGAAAAAAACAAAACAAATGTAGGATGAAAATCATACCTACATACGAGTACATACATACATATGCCTTGCAACGATTTATTTCAATCATAATTTGCGCAAGTATGACTTAGGCTACTCACCATTTTTGTATTCCTAAATATCCTTAATAATCTAAAAATGCGATAAGAAACAAAAAAATATAATTATTATCATTAATATTATCAAAATTTATAATAATAAAAAAACTTACCAGCGAAAAGGGACATTCGGCCATGCTTGTTGTTTACTTTTGACGTTTCTTTTAATTTTATTAGAAATTCACTAATAACACCAATCTCCTCTGCGCATGTGGAAATGGGTTTGTCTCTCTTTGCCCAAAGGTAAAGGGGGGCAAAATAATACCACGACACATGCGCAGAAAGTTTTCGCGGAGTTCGGAAATGAATATAAAATGAACAAAATGAACTTTCTTAAGGTGTATGTCAATGTATTTAGTGTTAAGGTAGGTAAGGAAATTTATATTAGAAGGCAATTACTGTGATAAAAAGATAGATTATTAGATTAGTATTAAGTTGATTAGTTTTATTATAGGTATATATATATTCAATTAAAATTAAGTAATAGGATAGGGACAGAGACGAACATATTATAAAAGAGATGATCATGAATGTGTGTGTGAATTTTTAGGATATGGATGAGGGGGGAAATAATAAGGATAAGGATAGCTATCATTAGTTTGATATTTTTTTTTATATTGAAGGATTGAAAATAGTGATCTCACTCGGATGTAGTGGTAACTATTTACTTATGTAATTAGGCAAAGACCAAGACCTAGCTCAGGGGATTTGATGGTCATTGTGGTATTCGAGAATTAATAGGAAAGTTCGTGAGAGATTAACTGTCGACAATTTCAATTTGAAATTTAAATTTAAAATTTTTTTTTTGAAGAATTAATTTAAAATAAAAGTTTAATTTTTGTATCCAAGTTGAGAAAAAGGAATTCATAAATAAATAAAGTTTAGGAAAATAAAAGGTAAATTTAAAGTGAAAAGTGATTTTCTTTTGTGATATATATATATAATAAATATATGTATAATAGGATCGGTGAAGAAGAATAAGTTCTTGGAGGCAGACTCAGAAATTTTCATTGTTGGATTCCAATAGGATTGTTAAAGCAGAGGTATGTGAACAAAATTGAAATTCGAAATTCAAAAGCCTGACGTGGGATTCTTTTTATCAGGTTTAGGTTTGATTCCTTCGATCTTAAAAGATCCAATATAGGAGCCTAGGCCTCTGCCGAATTTTTTTTTACTTTGCATAACCTTGTTGAAGACATCCATAGGAGCGAAAGACTTCCTTTGTTTGAAGAACAAAGAAAAATCTTTTGGGGACACAAAAGACCAACGTGAAAGCAGGACTTGATACGTATATTTAAGTATATACATATATAGAGGACAAACACAACACAGGGGATTTTGTGAAGAAAAAAAGGGTGCTTCAATAATCAAAAGCTAAGGAAGAAAATTGTGAAAACAAGAAGAAAAGAAAAAACTAAAGACAGAACAAAATTGAAGAAAAAGAACTAATATAATTTAGTGATTAAATTCCTTTTTTTTTTTTTTTTTGAAGAACTTAAAGTAGAGTAAAGAAAAAGTGTGAAGATTTGGGTCTCCAGATCGTTTTTTTTTTTTTTTGTTAAATTAGTTTTTTTTATATATAAGAATTTAAATCTAAATTACAAAAGTGACTTTAGAGATAGTAAGAATAATTTTAAAGCAAAGTGTAATTGTGAACCTGCGTCTGTTTCTTGAACGTGCTGCCGGCAGAACGACGAGGGACAAGAAAAACAGTGAGTAAATTTATAGTAGTGGATACAAAGGTCCTTAATTTGATCAATAAGGTCACTTTTCGTTAAAACAAATTTTTTTATTATTCATATACATATATATTGTTTTATTAGCTTTAGCATAAATTTTTGAATTTTTGTTGTATAGAAAAAGAAACGAGCAGGAGAGCTCTAATTTTTTTATATTTTTTTTTAAAAAATTTTTTTTTGATGAAGATTTTTAATAAAATTGTAATTTGAAGAAGAGAAATATAGAAAAATGGATTTCTAATTTCTAAAGCTAAAGGTGTGTGGAGGCTTGGTAAAGCCGTCCAGATGTGATCTTGGTTAGAGGACGAGACATGAACAGACCTTTCAATACAGACTAACTCGTGACTAGTTGGGTTACATTAGGGGCTATTTCCCTTGAAAACATGGCCAAGGAAATAGCGAAGGAAGTATCTTTCTCTGATACTTGGGTGGGTTGGCCAGACCTTCGTCACTAACATCAGACGAACGTTTGAAATTCAGTATGACGGTATCTGAGGGCAATGAAAAGGAGGTGCTTTAGATATAGGATATAGGTGTAGGGTATTAGTTTTAGGATTAGTTTAGGATTTAGTTATTTTTTTTTCTTTTAATTCATTTTTTTTTATAATTTTTTTTTTAAAGTAATTTTTGGTACTGGGTTTTTTTTGTATAATAGGTTAGTTAGTTTAGATAGGTTAGTTTTTTTTTATTTATTTTTTTTTTTATCTTCTTTCATTTTTTTTATTAAAATCGAAGCACCAAACTATCTTTTCTCTCAGATATCGTCAGGGTCTCTAGATTTGTGTCATAATTTTCCACCACTACTTTAGGCACGATAACAAATTAATGTTTAGTCGAGCAGGAGGTGCACTAGAGGATGGCAAGAACCACCCCAAGCGACGAGCGAAGCCGAGCAACCGCAAGCGTGCCGTAGCCACCTCTGGTGTACCGAAGATGTCCCCCGTGGAAACCTGGCTCCTAACAATGGCGCCCAACGAGACCTAAAGGTTCTTTTAATTGAAGGACTAAGGCAACTCCAAGGGGATGATTTTTTTATTGAAGATCATCACCTTGGACTTGTTTTGATTTTCATTGAGAATTTTTTTTTTTTTTTTGAATACACAAATCTAGAGACTAAAAGCTTTTGGTTTTGGCACAGATCACAAGCGGCTATCCGATTCTTAAGGCCAAGAGTCAGGGATTTTTGTGAGGTAGCTTGGGGTCGGTGACAACTCCAAAAGTGGAACAGGGTTGGAAGATTTTGAATCTTGGCTGTCCACAGAATCAGGTACAACCAGATTCTTCGTGAGGTAGAGATTCAAAGTCCGAAAACCTTGTTCATGTGGATGTTCATCTTGGAACTACAGCCAACCATAGATTAGGCTACACGCCAGATGATATGTAGTGGTTTGTGGTGAAGAGATGGGCTGAAGCAAATGCTGAATTTCGAACGCACTAGTCACAAGACAGACAAAAGAACGAAACAACGACTACCAGATTGCTGATGGAAAGGAAACTTTGCCAGTCTTCTCACACCTAAGCGTCAATCATAATACAAAGTATATCCAATTTTTTTTTAGTTTTATAATTCATTCAACATTTTTTTTTTATTTTACCTTTTTTAAATTTTTTATTTTTTTTAAATTTTTTTTTCTTTTAAACTTTATTTTATTACATTTTTTTTTTACTTTTCATTTTAAATATTTTTTTATTACATTTTTTTTACTTTTAAACTTAATTTTTAAATTTTTTTATTACTTTTAATACATTTTTTTTTACTTTTAACTTAAATTTTCCATATATAGTTTTTTTTTATTTTTCTTTTACTTTTTAATTTTGATAAATTAGTCTTAATTTTGAATTTTTTTTGGCATTTTTCTTTAATTTTTTTTATTGAATTCCATTTTTTTTTATAGTTTTGTTTCTTTTTTAAATTTAAAGTTTCTTTTAATTTTTTTTTGATATATCAAATATTTTCTTTGAGTTTTTTTTGTTTTTCTTCTTTCTGCCTTTTTGAATTATCTTTGATTTTGAGTGAGAAATAGGCCATGTCAGAGAATAGGAGAGGAACAGGAGCTGTTCCTAAAGGTAGGCAGCCTAGAGATGAATCGAGGAAAAGAAGAGTCACACGTCAGACGGGTGGGTTAGATGTGGAAGACGAAGGAGCTGGTATGACCGAAGAACTTCGTACGATACCACCGACTTTGAACGAAAACGATAACTTAGACAAGACATACCACGAAATTACGAAAATCATACGAAGCATGGACTTACTTGGGACTGAGGAAACAAACAACAACTTACCAAATACAAACACTAAAAACAGAGTAGTAAGACAATACGAGACGGTAGAAGGACTGGAACAAGGAGAAGACAATACTGATGACGAACAACAAGATTTACGTTCAAGTGGACGAGAACGAATAAACACGACACACAACTACGAACTTGAACAAGAACGTCTTCGATTAGAACGAGAACAATTAACACAACAAGACAACGAATTGGAACAAGAACGACTAGAACTTGAACTCGAACAAGAAAGACAACAGACAGAACAACTTAACCGAGACAGGATTAGAACGAATACAATAAATAATAGCCAAACAGTACATGTACCGGTATTGACAGGACTTGACTTGTACGAACAAATACAAAAAGTTGCCTCTCTGACAGTCAAGGAAAGCCAAACGAAAACACTGAGCATTCTTGCGGACGGTTTGTCCGAAATGTATAAGATTTTTGACAAAAATATGAAATCAATGAATGCGAAGTTGAGTAGTTTGGAGCAATCCATGACAGGTCAGAGAGACGCAACAAACGGACGTGAACGTGACTTCTTACATGACAGAAAAACAAGAGATCAGTAGAGGCAATAATAGAGGTTAAAAAGACGAAACTAAATGCCCGACAATACTAAAAGGAGCATGAGTTCTCAGGTAGTAGGCTCAGCCACACCACGAGACCAATAAGAAGATACCAATTATGTCTGTCACCTTATTTTTACGCTTCAAGTTGCCTCACGACCATTCAGCAACTTGCAACGAGCCTGTTACGGCGACAGCTTACCTGGTACGGGAGGCGTTGTTCGTACAATGGGTGGCAGTGTCGCGTCGATGGCTCGACAAATTGCCGACTTGCTGCCACTGCCACCACACACATAAATCTTCCTTTTTTTTAACTGCTGCTCCTGGAGGAAGCAGCAAATCCTCCATAAGAGTACCTCCACTCCAAGGAGGAAAACCAAGTGAAGGTGTCTTCTCACCTTGACATGTAAAAAAAAAAATTTTTTTTTGTTGGAAGGAATTTCCATTCCTTCCGACAAAAACACACATAAGAAATCCTTTTTTTATTTTTGTTGATACATTTTTCCTTTTTTTTTGGTCCTTTCGTGGTCCGTACTTAGAAACTGGTCAGTCAAAATCATAATTATCTGTAAAGAAATTAACAAAATTTAGTATATTTAATCAAAAAGAAAAAAACAAAACAAATGTAGGATGAAAATCATACCTACATACGAGTACATACATACATATGCCTTGCAACGATTTATTTCAATCATAATTTGCGCAAGTATGACTTAGGCTACTCACCATTTTTGTATTCCTAAATATCCTTAATAATCTAAAAATGCGATAAGAAACAAAAAAATATAATTATTATCATTAATATTATCAAAATTTATAATAATAAAAAAACTTACCAGCGAAAAGGGACATTCGGCCATGCTTGTTGTTTACTTTTGACGTTTCTTTTAATTTTATTAGAAATTCACTAATAACACCAATCTCCTCTGCGCATGTGGAAATGGGTTTGTCTCTCTTTGCCCAAAGGTAAAGGGGGGCAAAATAATACCACGACACATGCGCAGAAAGTTTTCGCGGAGTTCGGAAATGAATATAAAATGTACAAAATGAACTTTCTTAAGGTGTATGTCAATGTATTTAGTGTTAAGGTAGGTAAGGAAATTTATATTAGAAGGCAATTACTGTGATAAAAAGATAGATTATTAGATTAGTATTAAGTTGATTAGTTTTATTATAGGTATATATATATTCAATTAAAATTAAGTAATAGGATAGGGACAGAGACGAACATATCTATTATAAAAGAGATGATCATGAATGTGTGTGTGAATTTTTAGGATATGGATGAGGGGGGAAATAATAAGGATAAGGATAGCTATCATTAGTTTAATATTTTTTTTTATATTGAAGGATTGAAAATAGTGATCTCACTCGGATGTAGTGGTAACTATTTACTTATGTAATTAGGCAAAGACCAAGACCTAGCTCAGGGGATTTGATGGTCATTGTGGTATTCGAGAATTAATAGGAAAGTTCGTGAGAGATTAACTGTCGACAATTTCAATTTGAAATTTAAATTTAAAATTTTTTTTTTGAAGAATTAATTTAAAATAAAAGTTTAATTTTTGTATCCAAGTTGAGAAAAAGGAATTCATAAATAAATAAAGTTTAGGAAAATAAAAGGTAAATTTAAAGTGAAAAGTGATTTTCTTTTGTGATATATATATATAATAAATATATGTATAATAGGATCGGTGAAGAAGAATAAGTTCTTGGAGGCAGACTCAGAAATTTTCATTGTTGGATTCCAATAGGATTGTTAAAGCAGAGGTATGTGAACAAAATTGAAATTCGAAATTCAAAAGCCTGACGTGGGATTCTTTTTATCAGGTTTAGGTTTGATTCCTTCGATCTTAAAAGATCCAATATAGGAGCCTAGGCCTCTGCCGAATTTTTTTTTACTTTGCATAACCTTGTTGAAGACATCCATAGGAGCGAAAGACTTCCTTTGTTTGAAGAACAAAGAAAAATCTTTTGGGGACACAAAAGACCAACGTGAAAGCAGGACTTGATACGTATATTTAAGTATATACATATATAGAGGACAAACACAACACAGGGGATTTTGTGAAGAAAAAAAGGGTGCTTCAATAATCAAAAGCTAAGGAAGAAAATTGTGAAAACAAGAAGAAAAGAAAAAACTAAAGACAGAACAAAATTGAAGAAAAAGAACTAATATAATTTAGTGATTAAATTCCTTTTTTTTTTTTTTTTTGAAGAACTTAAAGTAGAGTAAAGAAAAAGTGTGAAGATTTGGGTCTCCAGATCGTTTTTTTTTTTTTTTTGTTAAATTAGTTTTTTTTATATATAAGAATTTAAATCTAAATTACAAAAGTGACTTTAGAGATAGTAAGAATAATTTTAAAGCAAAGTGTAATTGTGAACCTGCGTCTGTTTCTTGAACGTGCTGCCGGCAGAACGACGAGGGACAAGAAAAACAGTGAGTAAATTTATAGTAGTGGATACAAAGGTCCTTAATTTGATCAATAAGGTCACTTTTCGTTAAAACAAATTTTTTTATTATTCATATACATATATATTGTTTTATTAGCTTTAGCATAAATTTTTGAATTTTTGTTGTATAGAAAAAGAAACGAGCAGGAGAGCTCTAATTTTTTTATATTTTTTTTAAAAAAATTTTTTTTTGATGAAGATTTTTAATAAAATTGTAATTTGAAGAAGAGAAATATAGAAAAATGGATTTCTAATTTCTAAAGCTAAAGGTGTGTGGAGGCTTGGTAAAGCCGTCCAGATGTGATCTTGGTTAGAGGACGAGACATGAACAGACCTTTCAATACAGACTAACTCGTGACTAGTTGGGTTACATTAGGGGCTATTTCCCTTGAAAACATGGCCAAGGAAATAGCGAAGGAAGTATCTTTCTCTGATACTTGGGTGGGTTGGCCAGACCTTCGTCACTAACATCAGACGAACGTTTGAAATTCAGTATGACGGTATCTGAGGGCAATGAAAAGGAGGTGCTTTAGATATAGGATATAGGTGTAGGGTATTAGTTTTAGGATTAGTTTAGGATTTAGTTATTTTTTTTTATTTCTTTTAATTCATTTTTTTTTATAATTTTTTTTTTAAAGTAATTTTTGGTACTGGGTTTTTTTTGTATAATAGGTTAGTTAGTTTAGATAGGTTAGTTTTTTTTTATTTATTTTTTTTTTATCTTCTTTCATTTTTTTTATTAAAATCGAAGCACCAAACTATCTTTTCTCTCAGATATCGTCAGGGTCTCTAGATTTGTGTCATAATTTTCCACCACTACTTTAGGCACGATAACAAATTAATGTTTAGTCGAGCAGGAGGTGCACTAGAGGATGGCAAGAACCACCCCAAGCGACGAGCGAAGCCGAGCAACCGCAAGCGTGCCGTAGCCACCTCTGGTGTACCGAAGATGTCCCCCGTGGAAACCTGGCTCCTAACAAGTGGCAAAAGTCCTATCTCGATTCTAGAGCAACTAATATAAAGTATCCCTTTATAGGACACTAATCTTCCCGGTCCTTATATAATGGGTTTTTCAACAGGGACGCTACAAAAGTAGAGCAACAGGGACAGCAAGGTTTGCCATTTCATGATGGAAAAATATACGAGCCAACAACGAGTCAAAATTATTAAAATTTAGTACCGAAATTCGGAATTAGTGGCCTCAACGTTAAGAGCGATACGTCCAATTTATGGTCGTCATTATCGTCCTAGCAGATCAACAATATTGAGCGTCTAGTGGAAAAATTTGAATCCACTGGCACAGTACAAAATGTTTCCGTGCCAGTGAGACAAAGAGGTGCCCGTAGTGCCGAGAATATTGCTGCCGCTGAGGCTTCAGTTGCAGAAAGCCCAAATGTGTCTCTCACACGTCGTTCTCAAGCGTTGGGCATCTCTGTGACGTCGTTGTGGCGAATTTTGCGAAAAGATCTTGGCCTACATCCTTACAAGATTAAATTGACGCAAGAACTGAAGCCGCTTAACCACCAGAAGCGTCGCGTCGTATGTTCGTGAATTGGGCTCAGCAACAACTTGAAAATGATTCGGATTTTCATCGAAAAATCATCTTCAGCGATGATAACCGAATATTTTTGGCCCCAATTGGATGATATGGACTTGGAGGACATGTGGTTCCAACAGGACGGCGCCACAAATTGGAAACCAAATTTGGAGACGGTGTTATCTCACGAAATGGTAAAGTCGCTTGGCCGCCTCGGTCGTGCGATTTGACGCCGTTAGACTATTTCCTGTGGGGCTACGTCAAGTCTTTGGTCTATGCCAACAAGCCAGCGACGATTGATGAACTTCGTAAGAATATCGAACGTGATATTGCAGCAGTATCGGCCGATTTATGCTTGAAAACCGTCGAAAATTGGGTTCAGCGTCTGAACTTCTGCAAGCGTGCCCGTGGTGGCCATGCAAAAGAAATCGAGTTTCATACATAATAGCATCGAACGTACTTTCACAGGAATAAAGAATTTCATTGATATCCAAAATCGGTTTTGTTTTATTTAAAAAAACTTTTGTAGCGCTCTTATTGAAAAGCCCGATATATCGAAGAGGCTTGGTCAAAGTTGGATGAGAACGCACGGGATGCGATAGTGTCTCAACCAAATCATAAAGCGAAACAAGAGACAGTTAACTAACTGAGGCCAAGCGGGCTGGAAGAAACTGGTTGGTTGAAACCCTAGCCAACTTCAGACCAGAGTGCCACTAAAATACGAAAGTTAACAGGACAAATCATCTGCGTAAGCTCAAACCAAGTATTGTCAGAATGTTATAACTTTTTCTGCCGAACAGCCCACTGCTGATTTCTAAATTTCATCTCAGTTGGCAATATCACTACTGACGGACACAGTTTAAAGACATTATACTGTGGTGGGGGTGGATTCTGATGAAGTGAGGAACTGTGTTATTTAATCATGAAATTTTCATAAAATTTGGAAAATGGAAAATGCCAAAGTTGTTTGTATCTAGATTTAGTCTTTTATTTTTATTTATTTTTATTTTTATTCCCATGAATAAATTTTATTTTTATTTCTATTTTCTCTCCACTGTGCGTCCCCGATTTGGGTATTGTTTTGGCAGAAATTCATCAAACCAAGTCATAAAACTCTAGATGACAATTCTATGTACATTTCAACTGATGGAATAAGCTTAGACGGAGTATTGGATTCAGTTAGTAGTGAAAGCTTTTCGAGTCCTTCATCACCGGTGCAATATCAGAGTAAGTACAGAATCTATGCATGTTGTATCCTTAATTTATCAGTTCCGTGATGTCTGATGTTTGCATTTAAAATTGTGTATTGAATTTATCTGTTTGTTTTGTTTTTCGAATTGGTATACATAAACTTCTGTTGTAGTTGTGAGGGGAACTGATGTGCATAAAAGCAAATTGGATTAATATTCAAATGAAGTGTCTAGGATTTGTGTAGCGGGTATAGGGGGGTTCTATATGTATTAAGAAAAAAAGAACTGGATTTAGTTGACTGAGCTCGAAATTTAATCAAGTTTTAATTAAACATTGACGACAGGGGTTCTGTTATATAATTTGTTAAGTTTAGTAAAATATCTTTGTCTTTTTAAATTTGTTTGCAAATACTGTGGGTTTTTACAAAATTTAAAAAAACCGTTAGGTAAGTGGTCAGTGGCCTGATTACGAATACGAAGTGATTCGATATCTCTTTTTCGATTCGCTTTGATTTGCTCTATAATTGAATACGCGATGAAATTTAAACTTTCAAACTTTCCAGTCAATTGACAGCTGACTTCCAGGGATTTTTTTATAATCTTTATATTCAGGTAGGTGATTTTTGGTATCGGTTACTTTTTATTAAGATGAACCGGAACCGGCCTGTATCTCTCGTTCACTATTTCCTCTAAAGACGCCAAGTTGTTAGCATTTACCAATGATTTAACATAGTAATAAAATCCTGGAGGTTTAATCAAACGATCTAGGCATCCCATCGACAAGACAAGTTCTTGATATAGCACATTCAGTTCAGCAATTTTCAAAAAGCCAATTATTTGGCTGTTTGGCTTGTGGTACATTCTTTTTGAAACCACATATCGTAAATGTCTAGTCCATGCGATAGCAAATAACATCACAAAAATGACTTGTAGTGATCTCCATTGACTATAACGTGACGAACAATATCATCGGCCTAATGAAATCAATGGCATGAAAACCAAACCATACATATTATATTTTGGAAGAATATTCTGTTTGTTGACCGAATATGATTGTTCGACGAAATTGGTAATTTTCTATTTTTAAAAGCCAATACGAGAATGTATGATCGATTGGCTTTAGTTCTACATATTAGTCAAAGCGATCCCCAATTCTCTACTGGAATGAGAGCTATGACCTATGACGGTGAATTGGAGAATGCATTTTTCATGGTTATCTCCATCTCCATGATGAAAATGATAAAAGGCTGAAAGTCTATTTTCTTTATGTATCTGGAAGAAGTCTACCTTTAAGTGAAGTTGAGGTCTATGTTTTTGGAACGCTACATGGCATTAGATTATCCAGCCTGCTCTTCTAAGGTAAAACTAGTATCGGATCCTTCCTGGTTTTGAGGTTGTGTTAGTTTCCGTATAACGTTGAAAAAAGTTTCGTCATGAGAGATTGCTATAAAATCAACGTCAAAAGATAACCACGATATGACGATAGACATTTCTTCAATGTCTTAGAAGTACACTCCAACATTTCAGGCTATAGCTTGTTGAAAATTATCAACACACTTAAAGAGTCGAATGACATAGGATTATCATAGGTTTCAATACAAGGAAATTGTGACTTCCTAGGACACGTGTCAGAGTGTTTTCACGGTACTAATTATTAAGTTGTTATTCTTAATCCAAGAAGGTCACACAGGATTAAAAATAAATTCATAAGATTTAATTTAGTTAAAGCTAGGTAATGGTAATGGCCCCTTGGAACCATTTTTTTCTGATTTTTTTTCTTTCGTTTAATTTTAACGATCTATAATTCAATAAAAAAAATTGAAATTAATGTATTACTGATTGTACCTACCATAGAACCGTTTTTTCGAATTTTGAATTTCTCATTAGTGACATAACGAATTTTAATGAAATTTCTTATAAGAAGCTACTAAATTTTTGATTTTTGAAAAAAAAAAATTTTTATTTTTTTTTGGAAATTTCAATATTTCTAAAACGGGCATAGTATTTTTTTTTTGGAAATTTATTTTTTATTCGTATAATAATAACAACTTGAGTTGGCGTACCAAAATATTTTCTTCAAAATGATTTAAAATTTTTTTATATAGAAGATTTTTTTTAAGAAACCACTCTACACCGACTTATAATTTTTGTTCTTGGATACATTCATATTTGTATAGCATTCTGTTCTTATCTCTACTAAAGGAAATTAAAAAATGAATTTTATGCTTATGAACAGTTTTTCTCTAATAACATTCATTTTTGAAATTCTTAGTCTATTACATAAAAGCAAGTTCGTGCGACACGGTAGTGCATTTTATTTCATTTGGGTGATAAGTCCTAAATTTCTATTAGAACTTTTCGGTGTTTTTTTTTTGTTTGTTTTATTTTCGTTGAATTGGTTTTTTCCATTTAGCTACATATGTTTGGAATTTAAACTAATTTCGAGGAAAAAACAACCCTTTTAATTTAGGAAATGTGGTCCACGTTATAGACCGGTATTAATAGGTACACAGGTATTAAATTCAGATCTTGATAGCATTGTCAAATATAAACTTATGTTTCAAAACCTCAATGCTGTCTTCAGTCGTCAAAGAGCAAACTACCCCCATGTAATATCCATGAGTGGTAATATCATTGAGGAAACCAAACAGCTCTCAGTTCTCGGTATGTTCCTCACAGACCATCTTGTTTAGAATAAGCACATATTTGACGTTTCTAACAACGCTGCTAAGTGCTAAGGTGTTGTAAGAAATTTGTTACCCTTCTTCATCTGGTTGTAATCTTTGAGGGTTATATTCGTCCTATATTCCTATATTTGGTCATGTGCTCCTAAAATCTATTTGAGTCTGTTGGATAGAATCAAAAAAAAAGTATAAGTATAAGTTGTAGTAAAATAGTCTGTTATATTGCTCCTCTTAAGCAATTCAGCTGTAATACTCGCGCTTCAGGGAATGCCCACCAGTTTATTTTTGAGCCAAACTTCGGACATACTGTTAAATTCAGAGATTCCTCTCTTAGTCGTACTACATCAATTTGGAATGTATGTATACTTCTGTATGTATACTTCGGTCCCATTACGATATTCAGGCATTAAAAATCAATCAGATATTACAATAATCATCTTGCAGACTACATAAAAATAAAAATATAAATAAAAAATTAAATACAAATATTAAATACATAAATTTATAATAGAAATGCAATGCAATTTAAAAAATGAAACACAAGTTTTCTTTTTAAAGTGTCTCTACTATAATAAAATTTAAAATCAACTAAATTGGAGATGGAATTAGTTTTCCTAACACAGCGAGTTATTGGCTCATTAAGTGCATAATTCACCCTATGGTAACTTGCACGTAAAAAGTGTCTCTCTTAATTGGCGGGATGGTATTTTTAGATTTAATATGACTTTATTTTACATAATTTCTTAATGCTATGCTGTAACAAATCATAAATAAGCATGGCCTACGCCGTCTGCCAGAGTGACATTTTTATGTTTGTATATGTAAGTAAATTATATGTATTTAAAGTAAAAATTTAAATTTTGTAAAATATATTTTCCTTGTATGTACATTTTTGGACAGCATTAGAAAAGCTCTTCGATTATATTTTTCCGGTACCTTAAGGCCCATTCTACGTACTTCGCCAACTGTTTCCAATTTTCACCATTTAAGATATTTTTCATCTCTACATTGGTCAGGACACATTTTTGAAACACCGATACTCGTATTTCCGCCAGAAAAGGACATCTTCCCAGAAAATGGTATACATCTTCTCTCGCCCTATGTTGCACAGCCCACATGTATCTGAAAGGTCATTTCTGTATGGAATGAAATTTAATGGGATAACCTCAGCTCTTGCTCTAATGATTAAGGATATTTCATCCGTTGAGTATTTGCTATTGAAATAGTTCCTGTTCATTAGGTTGTGATTGAGCTGGGCATAGATAACTCGTTGTACAGATGACCTTGCATTTAATTCAAAATCCTGTCTTTTTCTCAAATCCACTGCCTTGATTAACTCGTACGCCTTGGATTTCCAAGCATCCATATTATTATTATCTAAGTCTAAAGAATGGTTACAATACTCTGCCAATCTCTTCCACTGTGCATACCATGAAATTTCTTTTCTTACAACCATCATACTTATCTTCTTTGGCAATCTTCTGTCGTCCATTTTAAGTGTTTTTATGGCATAGTCAACTTGCGTTTTTAACGTTGATATGTACAAAGGAGATAACCCAGTTTCAAGAAGAAGAATATGATTTGGTGTTGACTGAGGTAACTTAAAAATTCTTTTTAAGAAGTATCTTAAGAGTTGCTCCACTTCTTCAAATTCTGTGTGTCCCCAACTTTGCGCAGCATAACACATTATGGCTTTTGCTGTTGCCTCAAAAACTCGATACTTTTAATGGTGAATCGACATCTTTACTGGACATGATGCTTCTCCAGGTTGCATTTATAGCACTCTTTGCTTTTGCGAGTTTTCCTGCCATATGTCTTTTTAAATTAAGATTTCTGGTAATCAGAACACCTAGGTAATTGTACTCATTTACTACCTCTACGTCACGGCTAGCAAATTTCCATTTCTCATTTTGACAGTTTCTACCTCCTGCATTGCGAAAGATCATGATTTTGGATTTGTCAAGGTTTACTTGAAGTCTCCATGTTTCGCAATATTCAGCCAACCTGTTTATCATAAGCTGGAGATAATGCGGTGTTTCAGCGAGTGCAACAATGTCATCAGCAAACATTAAATGGCTTATCACAAGTGTTTCTGACAGCTTCACTCCTCCGGTCCAAATCTCATTTATATCGTCAATGAACAGTGCAAATAAAAGTGGGCTTAAATTGCATGCTTGCCTAAGACCAATTTCAACTTCGAATTCCTCAGATATTTCTATTCCATTTACTATTTTTGACGTTGTATGTGCATACAGACTTTCTGTGATTTTTCCAAATTTATGGGACATTCCTTTATTGTATAGTTTCATCATGAGAGCCTTTCTGTCAATTGTATCGAAAGCTGCCTTAAAGTCGATGTAGAATGCATACAGTTTTTTCTTCTTATGAATAGACATTTCCGCAATATTCGTGAGCACATAAATTTAATCTACCGTAGAGTAATCTCTACGAAAACCAGCCTGGTTTTCACTAAGGAGATTATTTTCCTGGATCCATGTGTATAACCTTTTGCTCAGAATTTTGGTGAGAATCTTTATTGACGCGTTTAGTACTGAGATGCCTCTGTAGTTTGCTGGGTTACTGGATTCACCTTTTTTAAGGATAGGATTAAGTAGAGCTTTGTTAAAATATTCAGGAACTGAACCTTCCACAAGCAAACAGTTAAGCGCAGCTGTTAGTTTTACAATGAGATCTGTAGTGCTGAATTTAAAAAACTCCATGGGAACACCATCGGATGGTATATTTATATCAATTAGAAATAAAAGGTGAGGATTTTCCCCTCACCATTCCGTAAGGCTGTTAAGGTCATCTTGCAAACGAAGGCAATCGTCTTTTTGTCTAATGCATCTAAAAAACTTTAGATCGTTAGCAAACAATAGACGAAAAGAATTTAAAATAAACATCAGGCAGGTCGTTGATGAAAACAAGTAAAAGGAGCGGTCCAATGTGACTACCTTGAGGGACACCTGATGACACACATACGGGAGAAGAAAGAAAATTTGTTAATAGTTACGAACTGCGTGCTGCGTGCATCCTATAAGGCAAGATTCCAGCCAATTCAAAATATTAGAATGGAATCCGATTCCTAAAAGTTTGTTCAATAGAATTGAGTGGCTGACTCTATCAAAACCCCTTGAGAAGTAGGTATGGATCACGTCAACTTGATGCCCTTCCTCAAGTTTATTAAGAACAAAATTAGAAAAAATAGAAATGTTGGTAGTTGTTCTACCGGAAATAAAGCCATGCTGGAAAGGTGATATTATTTCCTTAAGCATAAATGTAAATTTATTGCAAACAAGCTTTTCAAAAAGTTTTAGAATCGTTGACAACTTACAAATCGGGCGATAGTTTGATATTTGGAATTGGAATTATAAAAGTTTTTTTTTCCAATCAGAAAGAAACTCACCTTTAGAAAGAGAGCTATTTAAAATGTAGGAAATAGGTTCTGAAAGTGATGCAGCACACATTTTTAAAACTATTGGAGGCACTCCATCTGGACCAGGCTGTTTATCGCTGTTCTAATTCAAAAGTGCTTTTTCTACTTCAGAACTATACTGATAATTAAACGTCCGATATTAATCACACTGTTAGCATTATTTTGTAGTACCCCTTGGCATAATGGTTAGTGCGTTGGACTGTCATGCGGAAGGTCTCGAGTTCGATTCTCAGCCGCTGCAAACATTTTTTCAGGGGTGTACTGCCTCTTGCGAGGAATTGAAAAATCCTCTACGAGTATATCGCTTGTTATGGAAAGTGCTGCTCATTAGCCGTTCGGAATCGGCAGAAAATTGTAGGTCCCCTCTGTTCCTGGTAACACGCACACAGGAATGGTTGAGAGTTGTAAGTCGCTAGGTCCTGGTTCACTTCGAGCTGTTGCACCACCACATTTTATTTTTTTGTTAGCATTATTCTGAGCTGTAAAAGAATGCATTCTTTTTGTGTATTGCAGTAAAATGATGAAAAAGGCTTATTTTTTGAATATTTTTACTTCATGTTAGTACTTTACTTTAAACAAAAATTCCCAGTTAATTTTGAAGTCTTAAGTAATAAAATCGTTTAGAGCAGTCAAGTAACTTGAAGTTAAAAGGATTCAGTACTTTTTAACCGGTTGCATTCTTGGAAGTGTTTTAAGTCTTTTACATTACATTTGGCTGCCCTGGAGTCTTTTAACTGCATGAAGTCTTTTAATTGCTTGAAATCTTTTGATTGCTTGAATTCTTTTTTACTGCTTGGAATGCTTTGACTGCTTTAAGTTTGTGTTTATTATAATATAATTGTATGTATCTTCATTTTATTGTTTTTTAATAAAAATAAAATACCGAAATATAAACATGGATTGTTTTAAAATTTTAATAGACCTTGTAAGGCAACATATATGTAATAGGAAATGAAAGCAAAAGAGCAACGTTAATGCTGTAAGTCGTAAGGAACCTGGAACCAAACAGTAAAAAAGAATTCAAGCAATCAAAAGATTTCAAGCAATTAAAGACTTCATGCAGTTAAAAGACTCCAAGCAGTAAAAAAAATTCAAGCAGTTAAAAGACTTCAAGCAGTAAAAAAGACTCCAAGGCAGCCAAATTTTCAGCAGCATTATTTTCAATGCAATCAAAAGACTCCATAACTGCAAAGAATGTTAAAGACTTAAAACATTTCCAAGAATGCAACCAGTTAAAAAGTATTGCATTCTTTTAACTTCAAGTCTTTTGACTGCTCTAGACGATTGGTTTACTAAAGACTTCAAAATTAACTGGGACTTTTTTTGTAAGTTGAAGTACTGCGATAAGGAATGTGAATGCATTCCGAATATTCAGTTAAGTGAATGGGACTTTCTGCATTGCATTGTAGCATACAGGGGGGTTTAATGATTTCATGAGGTTGAAGATCTTTGATTCCCATTTGTGATTGCAGCATATGGCACGCTTGCAGTGCTCAGCATCAGCTCGCCGTGGGGTGGGATCTTGCTGCGTCTTACCCTGTGCTCACAAATTTTTCGTGCCAAATAAAAATAATGATAAAAAAATTAGAGGAATTGGTGCATAGGTGGCTTGCATACCCAAACCAAAACAAAATGTATCTAATAGAAAACTAAGAGAAAAGCATATAAAAGATCAGGAAAAGAGATAGATAAGAGAAAATGAAGTAACGTGAACCGATTGTTGACGGTGGTGTGAGATCTTGGGTGGTATGATCCCTGGAGGATACCCTCCCCTAGCAAAGGACACAATGCCGTGGCTCCATGACTACCCCTTCCTCAATGTCTTTTAGGGTAGTCCCAAACTTGCTTCCTCTGTCTCTCACATATCACCTAAAAATTCATCTCGTACGATTATATTTGTTCTTATTCCATTTTTAATTTATTATACCACTAATTCATTTAAATTTTTACGCAGAATGTAAACATAAAATAAGAAAAAAAAAAGAAGTATCAAAAATTAAATCTTATAATTAAGTACATATTAAATTTTTTTTTTTTATGACTAACATTAAATATAAAAGAAATAGGCCCAATGTTTACTTCTGTTATTGACAGGGCCAAAGTAATGAAACCAAAAATGTATTATACAAAAAATAAGTTTACGTACTCACGGTTTGTTTTTTTTTTTATACCTGGGATCCGGCTCGCTGAAATTGGTGCACCAAGTTCTGCTTCACGGTCTCTCCTCGATGTTTTTGCTATAAATTAATGTGTGTTTTTTTTTTGTTCTGTATAAATTTTTGATTTCTGTTCACTTTTATATTGCCACTTTTTACTTAATTTTCTAATTTAACTTTAAAACTTTTGATTCTTAATTCTTATTTTTCTAATAATTTCTATGTATCTTTCTATTTATATTACTTTATAATTTTTCTTTTATATGTATATTTTTCTTGTAATTTTTTCGTTTTATTTAAATAAGTTTTCCTTTTTTGGTAATGTCTCCTGGGACTAGCACGTGCAGACTGAATTCTTTTGATAAGACATATGAATATGAGTCTGCGAGTTCACTTCACTGATCATGTGATATGTTTTTGGATGTCTTTTAGATCTGTGGAATTGGGTTGGACTTCGATTCGCTCACGATTTACGCTGCTCACTGATCAGCAGGAGACAGGATTGTGAATAGAGGTTATAGGCCCTCGTGTTTGTCCAAAAAAAAAAATGTTCGGTGTGGATGCCTTTGGGAAACGTAAAAGTGAAGATACATTCACTTAAGCCACGTTAAGTTGAACCAGTATTTTTGGCTAAGGCTTCGTTTTCCAAAGGTCATCCGAGTTATGAAAGAGTTTGTCTGCTACAAAAAAAAAAGGAAAAGTTCTGGTCAATTGCAAGTAATTCATTTACACGAAATTGACTTATAATTATATTACCTTTTTTTTTTTTTTTGGTTATGTGTGTCGCGTGTATCTTGAATGATTTAATCTGGTTTTATCGGGCTAAGAGCAAACCATCCGAACTTAGGACTTTATCAGGGTTACATCTATTACTATATTTAATAAAATTTTATTTCATTTTACAATAAAAAAATAACTTGATGCAAGCCTAATACTTTCTTACTTACAGCGAATATCAAGAGTCCAACCAGCTTAGTTAGAAATGAGACAAAGAATGTGAAGATGGCAAAATTCGCATATCCCGCCTTTTACATGTTCGACTTTCGACATTTTCATTCGATGAGCAAATAACTAGTTCTAAAACTTCAAACTACAGAGTGTACCCACATCCGTTTTCAGAACTCTTTTTTTTCGGTTACATTTAAATTTACAAAAATCTGAAATTTATTTGCGTATTGTTCGAAACTTCTAGTTTGAATCCGCTTACAAAAAATTATTCTTGCTGAAGGGGCATGCTACAGCATTACCAAATGAATGCATTCGTTTACAGCTCCGGCATTATTGTTAATTTCAGCAGACTGTTCTTGAAAGGGACTTGAATAGGATTTAAAGTATTCAGCAAATACATTGCAAATTGTTGGCATATCAGAATAAGCTGCACCCTTATATTGCATATTTTTAGGAAATCCACTGTTCTTTTTACTTGCGATATAGGTACTATAGATACGATGACTATCCGTCCTCTTTTTGAGAGGACAGTCCTTTCTGTTTACTTTTCTTAGAGAGGACAGACATTTGTCCTCTCTTTTCTAAATTGTCCTTTCAAGTTCCTCTTTTTCTCTTTCAAACCACGATTTTACGACTAGCAGGACTGCTTTATTTCATTGAATTCCGTCACATATTGTTTGCTATTGTGAATGATTTTCAAATTTACATCTCCACCTGCAAGTTAGTGTCGTTCGCATTGACTTTCGTTCGGCTTTTTGAAGAAGTCGGTTAAATATGACAATATATTAAATCTCGTAGAGTTTTCGCGTCCGGCTTCAAATGCCCCGACTGAAAGGGTATTTTCAATTTCCAATAACATCGACACACAAATAAAAGTTGATATGCTAGAGGCAACGCTACCAAAAAAAGTGCAATTATGACTTCGATTGCGTGGAATTTTACACATTTTTAAGAAATCGGGAAGATATCTTAAAAAAATACATTGCGAAGAAAAATACCAACATTAAACATGTTCACAGTTCCTTTGAATGAACCTTATATCTATAGTCATGCACATATCTAAGTATATATTATTTCGTTTTTTGTTAATTCATTTTTATTTATTTGTTTTAAAAACTGAACTGAGCTGTAATATGAAGTACAAAACTTTTTAATGAAAATAATTATTTGTTAAACTTTTGTACGTTAATAAAAGACTATGCTTTTTTTTGCTCCTGAAAAAATGGTCACCGTAACTATAGAGCAAGTTCTGCATTTGGAAAAAAAATCGAACTCGAGATTTTGATCAAAGTTGATATTACGATGATAGCGAAGTCGAAAAAAGTGGGTCCGACAATTCCGTCTGTCTGTCTGTATGTCTTTATGTCTGTACCTCGAACTACAGCCTAAACTACTGGAGGTATTTTCTTCAAACTCGGTACTTAAGGGTCTTCGGTGATTCCCTAGAGGAGAAATTGAAATTTTGTTTAGCTCTAAAACAAACGGTACCTCCCATACACCCCTAATGCAATATCTTAATTATCTCGAAAACGGCTCTAACGATTTTGATAAAAAAAAAAAATTAAGTGTGATATTATGGACTTGGACTACATTTTAGTCGAAAAAAATTTTGTGGCAAAATGTTATTAAGGTACCTGTCAAAGAATGGTTTTTTTGATTTTCGAATTTCTCACCAACGGCTGTAAGGATTATAACCAAAAATTTTCAGCCGGAGTCTCCTTAAGTTGAAAATAGTATTGTATATAAAAATATTCAAAAAAAATATTTGTTGGGTTTTTCTTGAAAAATAAATATCTTCAAAACCTGTGAACGATTATTTTTTGAAATTATTTCCTTAAATCAATAGATATTATTAAATACTTAAAATTCGCATCCCACATTTTTTTCTTGAAAAATTTTAAAGAAATTTCTTATATAAAAAATTTATTTAATAATAAAACGATTTTTTAAAGTTTGTTTGCATAAATTCATACTTTTCTAGGAATCAGACGGCAATTTTTTGCATTTGAACATTATTATCTCATTAAATCCATGTTTTATAGATATTTATAAAATGTATCTTAAATTCCAAAGTACTTTTACATAAGAGCAAGTTCGTGCGATCCAGTCGTGCATTTTTTTTTTATGAATGTCTAAAAGCATTTACTATTATTTTTTAAACTATTTTTCAACTGAAATATCATAACTTTTAAAAAGAAATTTATTTAGAACATTGAATTCCCTTTTTTACTGAAAGATTTTCGAAAAAGTTTGTAAGCTTTATTTTTTTTTGTTACTTACATTCCAAAGCCTTTGGTTGAACCACGGGGCTTTGAGTTGCTGCTAATTTTTGTGTTAGGCACATACATACCAACTGCATATTTAGAATAAATCATGGGCATCTCCTCTTAAATCCTGTATAACTTTCCTTAACGCCCGATCTGTGCTCAAACATTTTAAGTATAGTCATAATTCACAATGTTAGACTTTTCTGACTACAAAATAATGCCGTAAGAATTTCGTTTTTCTGGCTATCGCCACTGGCTTATAAGTGCAGTCAAGTTTAAAGAATTGAAATAAGTCCTTAAAAAGTTTTATTTTTGTTCTATTGTTATATCTACTACAAGCCGTTTATTGAATTTTGCCTTAAATACATTTGGTCATTTGCTATTCAAGGAATGCTTTGGTCCCTGGCCTGTTACGTGCTCCTGGTTTTAGTCGTTCGAGGAGAACTCTTCTGCTTAATGTTTTATCCCCAAACACGCAGTGGAGCTATTCTTGGCCCTATGTACCTCGCCCATATGGATATGACAGTAGAGGCCACATTCGTTTGTTTATTGGTGTATTGAATAACCATTCCGTATTTTCCACACTCCGTGCATTCAAATAAGAGCTTTTCCATAATTTCTATTTGACATTATCATCACTTACTCCTTAACGCCTCTTAAGCCAAGTTTAAGTTTAAAATCAGAATTTACTCTTCTTGATTGATTGGCTTTTAACCTGTCTCAGCTGTCAAAGTATAAAAGTTTGAAGAAACTCCCCAAAATATGCCATCAACTTATTACAAATTGACTTCATGGTTGTAGGACCTAAGCGGTGGTGAAATAAAAGTAAAAATTGACTTAAGTTAACTAAGCAGAACTCATCGATAAAACAAATTATTTTCGTTTTGTGGATACTCGAATTTCCAAACTTTTCCCCATAAAAAAAATCCCATCCAATTTTTGTTGTCATCTTAAAAAGACTTATTTATGTTTTCTTTTCATCCATCAGATACAAAAATGCCTCTTCCCCATAGCTCCAGCTATGAGTCGTTAGACAAATACAATGTGGCGTTGGAAACTTTCAAATTAGCCGACAACGTTCATCGCATTCCATATCCACTGGCTCCAGTGCCGGCATCGTCAAACTACTGTAAGTAAAGATCAATTCATAGCTTTTAGAACTTTGGGATGGGAAAATCTTTTTATTTTTTTATGAAAGAATGGGAATTTCTATTTTTCGACTAATTTTGATAAGACAAACCCGTCCTTTCGATGTTTTGCTTTGTTCTTCCACAGACAACCTAGACAGCAGGCATAATAATAATTCGACAACGAAAATTGACGCGATCAAAGAGGAGGTTAAAAAATCCTATTACAATGAGAAACAGAAGCAACTCAGCGACTGGTATTATATAAAAAATATTCCAAAGGACGAAGACAGAGTTCAGCAAGCAGAAGAGTCAGCAATGGGAGGAGGAGAAGAAGGCCCTGCCGAACATAGTGGCTCGATTGGCATTGAACATAATAATGGAGCATTGCTTCCTTCAGAGTCTAGTCAATGTGAGGCACCATCGCAGCAGCAGCATCAACAGCAGGATTTTGCCTCGTCATCAACACCATCGAATGCCGCCCACAACCCCCATCCGATGAGAACAATGAACTGGAATAATTTCGATTGTCAGCCTTCCCCCTGGGATGACGATGATGAAATTATTCGAACGGCTGATAATGGCGGCACTAATGATGCAAGTAGCCGGGCCAAAGAAGGCAACGATGATGATGATGGGGTCGGGAACGAATGGCAGCAGGCTTGGCGGAAATTCCATGTTGGCAATTTAAAATCCGAACATAGTGCGAAAGAAGTTGACGACGATGCTGTGCATCGCTATGACAATGTGCCTGTCGGCATCAATTGCCCAACGAATAATCTCAGCGACTACTTCCCCTCGCATCCCCAATCCTATTTATGCAATTACAGTCAACAACAACAAAAACAAAAATGCTACGAAACAGGTTGCAATTGCAGCAATCCCTGCTCGGATGACTTCTCAAGGACGAAATTCAATTCGACATCGAATATCGGCACTCAGCCGAGTGTTGTCAATGTGAATCTATTGAAACAACGGTATCAGAATCAGGATCGGACAAATTACACTTCCCATTCCGGCAGCAATGAGTATGTGAATGGAAGCTTCCGAAGACGACCTACTGCCGGGGCAGGGGGAAGCGGAAGTGGCAGCAATTATCAGAGGACCTACATGGAAGCGGCTTTCAAAAACAATAATAACTGTAACGATTCACGCTCAAAGAACAACATTGGCAGTAAAAACAATGTCGAATTGCAGCTGGAACATTGGGAAAATATGAACAACATCAACAAAAGTAGTGATTCCAGGACAAGGCGTAATGTAAATCGTGGTGCTGGTGGAAGCCATGGTGACAAGGACATTTCAATGAGCAATAATAACAGAGCCAATCATACCAATAGTGGTTGCTGCAGCAGGAGCAGTAGTTGTGGAAGTGGGTGTACGAACAGCAATAACAGAAGGAGGACCAACAATAACAGCATAGGCTATCGGGGCCATAATCATCACCATCAGAATCCTGACCCATCTGACACAGAACAACAAATAGTTTTGGTTGAAAAACAACGACAAGCGATGGTCGATGGCCAAGCGTCGATGTCATGTCAATCTCAACCCCATGCCCCAACCCACCACTCCCATCTTCAACATCAACATCACCATCATCATCACTATCAAAAGGAGCCCCCCATACCAACAGCAACGGCAGGTCCTTGCAGTATGCCTGCTTGCAGCATGACCTCGAACCAGAATCGAATGAGACAGCAAGCTGCCTCTGGTGTCCATCCAGGGACAAACAATAACAGCACTATTGTACCATCAGCAGCAGCAGCAGCAGCTTCTGATGTCATCCTGACTCCGGTGCTTTCGACCCGTTTGACCGTTGTTGCTACTCCAAGAGCAGCATTGAGATCAAGACTTATACAAAAGCGGTCCGACGAAACAAGCTGCAGTAGTAGTTTCGAGCAATTAAATGTCATTGGAATACCAACAACTGCAGGATCCCCTGCTCCAAATGATGACTACAAACAAGTGCAATACCAATACCAGTCGTCGACGCAGTACCAGCAGCCCTACAATGCTCAGCAGGAGGCAGTCCAAGTTCATCAGCCACCTCACTCACATCATCACCATCATTCCGAGATTTGTGAAGAAGAAAAAACTGCTCCGATGATAACAAGGCCGACAAGGATAACACAGCCAAAGGACGATAGTGATGATGGCGACATCGTTGGCAATGGAGGTGGTGTTGGCATCCTTGAGACAAAGCGTAGGCCATTGCCAGAGATTCCGCTCGAAGAAGTCACCCAGCAGCAGGAAGCTAAGGTAAGTGATGCACATCCAGGACTAAAATGTTTTATAGTTTTTTTTTTTTTTTTCTATTCCATTGCAATGGCTGGGTAGTATAGTATATTATTTTTTGATTTATATTGTTGGAATTGGGAGGAGTTGTTATTTATGAGCCACAAAACCAGACGACCAAGTTGAAGATTTATTCAATTTGTTGAATTTCAGTTCATGAACACGAACAAGGACTTCGTTATAGAGAATTACTCACTGTAAGAACAAATGAGGCTCCACAAAGTCATATTGTGGTGGCTCCTTAATTTGGGAACATGTAGTATTAATTACTTAAGGCATCACTCAGGTTTTGAATGATGGTTAATATTTAAAGATCTGACAAGCAATCTTGGTATATCTGAATGTAAGTGATTTTGTTGAGATGAATAAATAATTAAAAGTCAAGAAATAAAGTTCAAGTCCGGCCAAGTATTGAAGGTGTAAAGTATTTAGACACATTACTTATTTAGGGTATGCTACAGGTAAGCTAGACAATTTTCACCCAAAATGTCAATATATTATTTTTTTTTTTTTTCTTAAAGCGTTCAGTACTGCTTATAGTACCGCTTGACATATTGGTAAGTGCTTCGGACTGTCATGCAGAGGATCTTGTGTTCGTTTCTCAGCTGCTGCAAGAAAGTTTTTCAGGGGTGTATATGTATACACTATACCACTTGTGATGTGAGGAATTGAAAAATCCTCCAAGTCTATCTCTTGTCGTGAAAGAAGCTGCTCATTAGCCGTTCGGAATTGGCAATAATAAATTGTAGGTGCCCTCCATTTCTCCAAAAACATGCACACAGAAATGCTTGAGAGTTGTAAGTCTCAAGGTTTATATGCGTCGTCCCACAGTGCGGCAGAAAGGGGCTTTGTGACCAACCTAATATGGCGTCATGTCATAAATCAAAAATGAAATAACTTTGATAGTTGGTTAAAAAATTTTGTTTTGATATTATTAGAGCATGTACTTTAAAATTTATTAAAAATGAACAAATTCAAAATGGTGGAATGCCATATGTCAATATTATATAACAACAAAAATGGAAAAAAATTATTTATATATTTTTATTAAAATCGAGCACAGTAATTTATAAATTATAAATTTAGAAATACAAAATGCAATATGAGCAAACAATAGGTATATAAGTAAATCCGATATTTACATATGAAAAAGTTTTCATTGCCCATCTCGTAACAGTCACAATCATCTACATCTGTATCTGTTTCAGAAGCGGAAGAGCTGTCAAAAGATTGTTCTTCTGTTTGATTATTTACATGTGGAAGTGCTAACAAATCGATACAGTTCTTATACAAAGATTTAAGTGGTTTTAGAGGTAATTCCCGAGAACTAGATATTAATGGATCAGATGCGATAAGGAATCTTTTAAAAACATCCTCCATTGTCTTTTGACGATAATGGTTTCTTGCGAAATTAGCTTGATAAATTTAAAAAAACTTATTACATGCTTCTTGTGCATCTTCCGACATTTCGACAGATAGGTAACACTGAATATTTTATTATTTCGGGGCCATGAATTAAAAGTTTGTGAACTAACGTGGGCATACAACACCAGGGATATTGTCGTAAATTAAGGTACTAGTACGGTCTAGAACGCCAAAAAACGCACGATTTTTGGAAATTCTTTTCTCGGAAACTTTATTAGATAATAACATATTTAAAAAAAAAAATGAATACAAGCGTCAAGACAAGCGCGGATACAGGGAGAGGGCAATGGGTGCAATTGCCCCCCCCTGGGCAGTTCTTCGTTTCACAATTATAAAAACCATAACACTTTTTTCTTTTTATTTGCGACTTATAGGTACTATAAGGCAGGTTATACATTCGTAAAAAAAATTGAACTCGAGATTTTGATCAAAGTTGACATTACGATAATAGCGAAGTCCCAAAAAGTGGGTATCGCAATTCTGTCTGTCTGTCGGTTCGACTACAGCCCAAACGGCTAGGCCGATTTTTTTTAAACTTGGTAGATATGGGTTTTATTTTTTTTTCCCCGGATGTTTTTTGATTTGATTTTTTAAGACCAAAAATAACGGTAACTGCCATACGATTTTTTTTTTCGAAATTTTATAAATATTTTGTTTATCAAAAACTGTCCTACAGATTTAAAAAAAAAAATTCATAAGATTTCATTTAGTTAAACCTAGGTAATGAATGAAAAAAAAATCCAAAAAATTATTATTTTTGGTACCCCCCTTGGAATAATTTTTTTGTTTTTGATTTTCTCAAAAACGGTACAACCGATTTTGATAATTTTTTAATGTTAAGGCTTCCCAACAGTTTCAATATTATTGTGTATTCAAATTTTCAAAAAAAAAATTTCAAAATTATTTTTTGAAAACTCAATATTTCGAAAACCCCATGCTCGATTTTCTTAAAACTTAATAAATAAAAGTTTCTTAAAATAATCTACAAGATATGAGAAAAAAAAATTATTTTACTTAAAAATAACGGTACCCTCTGTAAGGACAATATGATCATAACTTCTTAACAATACCTTACAATATAATATACTATATATACCTAGCTCTAAGTATACTATTTCAAACTTGTTATTTTATTATTCTAAAAAATGATATTGTTTGATGAAGAATACAAAATATATATATGGAGATTTATTTAAAAACCTTTATTTCATTATAAGAAGACCCGTTTTAACTCAGAAGTGGGATAAGCCAAGAATAAACAAATTGAAGATTGCAAATTGAATATTGGGATCAGCCAAGATTGAAAATTGAATATTGAAGATGGAATTACAAAAAAAAATCCGAAAACTACATATAAGATATACGTATGTACAAGAATTTGTCACAACTAATGAATAAATTTAAACTGCTTGCATGGTGCGAAGCAAGCAATAGTGATAAGCCAAGATTGAAGATTAAAAATTGAATATTGAAAATTGAAAATTGAAGATTGAAAATTGAGGATTGAAGATTGAATTAAAAAAAAAATCCGAAAACTATAAGATATACATAATGTACATACATACATTATGTATAAGAATATGTCATAATAAAAGTGAATTGCTTGCATGCTGTGAAACAAACAATGTGGAAGTTCCGGCAACTGCAACAGTAGCGCAGCTTTGAGATTTGCATATAAAAAAAAAATAGAAAAAATCTGCACTAGAGTAAGAAAAATCTTCTGAACAAATTGAACTTATTGAAAATTATGAAAATTCCGAACATTCCGATAATTATGAAAATTCCGAACATTCTGGACATTCCGAACATTATGAACATTCCGAAGATTACGAACATTATGAACAATTATGAACATTCCGAAGATTACGAACATTATGAACATTCCGAAGATTACGAACATTCCGAACATTATGAACAATTATGAACATTCCGAAGATTACGAACATTCCGAACATTATGAACAATTATGAACTTTATGAACATTCCGAAGATTACGAACATTCCGAACATTATGAACAATTATGAACATTATGAACATTCCGAAGATTACGAACATTCCGAACATTATGAACAATTATGAACATTATGAAAAATCCGAAGATTACGAACATTCCGAACATTATGAACTATTATGAACAATATGAACATTCCGAAGATTGCGAACATTGCGAACAATATGAACAATTATGAACATTATGAACATTCCAAAGATTCTGTACATTCCGAAGATTCTGAACATTCCGAAGATTCTGAACATTCCGAACATTATGAACGTTATGAACATTATGAAGATTCTGAACATTCCGAAGATTCTGAACATTCCGAAAATTATGAGCATATTGAACATTATGAACATTCCGAAGATTCTGAACATTCTGAACAATCCGAAAATAATGAACATTCCGAACAATCCGAAAATTCCGAACATTCTGAAGATTCCTAACATTCCGGACATTCCGACGATTTCAAACATTCCGAACATTCTCAAGATTCTGAACATCCCGAACATTTCGAAGATTCTGAACATTCCGAACAATCCGAAAATAATGAAGGTTCCAAACAATCCGAAAATTCCAAACATTCTGAACATTCCGAACATTCCGGACATTCCGAAGTTTCCAGACATTTCGAACATTCTGAAGATTGGGCTGATTGGCGTAACTCAATGGATGTCAATCTTGATTCTGAGTGTGAAGAGTAACACCATTTTATTTATTGTATATTTTCCCATTTTAATACCAATTATTTTATTTATCATTTATTTGTTTATTATATTTGTAAATCTATTAAATTTAATTTTATAAATTTTATTAAGATCGACAAAAAAAAAATAATAATAATATATTCCTTATAATTTATAAGTCGTTATGATCGGGACGATCATTTGTCAGGTTGGCCGAGTTGTAAGGACAATATGATCATAACTTCTTAACAATACCTTACAATATAATATACTATATATACCTAGCTCTAAGTATACTATTTCAAACTTGTTATTTTATTATTCTAAAAAATGATATTGTTTGATGAAGAATACAAAATATATATATGGAGATTTATTTAAAAACCTTTATTTCATTATAAGAAGACCCGTTATACCTCCATACAAATGTTAAAAAATGGTTTTCGAAAATCGTATTTTTCTCGAAAACGGTTCCGAGAATTTTGCTTAAATTTTTAATCTTTCGATTAATTTTTAAGGTCTATAATTTAATACAAAAGATTTTGAAAACAAGACATTACAGTCACTGTACCTACCATAGAACGATTTTTGAAAATTTTGAATTTCTCATTATCGACATAATGGATTTTAATGAAATTTTTTATAGAGATGTTTCTAAAAGCTTTAAGAAACATTGCATTTCAAAACTTAAAAAAAAAATATTTTTTGAATTTAAAAAAAAAAAAATCTTTTTTTTTTGGAAAATTCGATATCTCAAAAATGGGTAAATATTTTTTTTTGGAAATTTAATTTTCATTCGTACAGTAATAAAAACCTAATGTTGACGTACTAATTTTTTTTTTTTTTAATATTTTAAAAATTTTATATATAAAACCTTATTTTATTAGAAACCACTACAACTACTTATGTATAATTTTTGTTCTTGCATAAATTCATATTTGCATACCATTCTGTTTTTGTCTCTTACTACTAAGAGAATTTAAAAAATGATGATAATTTTATCCTTATGAACAGTTTTTTCTAATAACATTCGTTTTTAAAATTCCTAGTCTATTACATAGGAGCAAGTTCGTGCGGCAAGTTATGCATTCGTAAAAAAAATCGAACTCGAGATTTTCATCAAAGTTATCATTACGATGATAGCGAAGACTAAAAACGTGGGTCTCGCAATTCTGTCTGTCTGTCGGTTCGACTACAGCCTAAACATTTATCATTTTTAATTTCCCCCCCCACACGTTTTGTTCTTCTTTTTTTTTAAGACCAAAAATAACAGTACCTGCCATACGAATTTTTTTTCGAAATTTTGTAAATTTTTTTTTTCACAAAAACTGTTCTACGGATTTTAAAAAAAAGATACAAAAAACATTCATTTAGTTAAAGCTAGGTACTAGTTGAAAAAAAAATTTCCGAAAAATGGTTATAGAGGGTATCCCCCAAAGAACCATTTTTTTGTTTTTGATTTTGTCATGATCGATTTTGATCATTTTTTGTTTGCGTAAGCTCCCAAAAAACTTAAATAGAATTGTGTATTCAAATTTTCAAAAAAAAAAATTTTTGATTTTAAAAAAAAATGCAATTTTTTTTTCAAAACTGTTAAAAAACCGTTTTCAAAAACCGGCCACACAAAAATATTAGAATTAAGTATTTAAGAACTATGTATATCAAGTACAACACTATAATTCCTTCATTTAAATTAATTTATTCATTTTTACTTGCGACTTATAGGTACTATAAGGCAAGTTATGCATTCGTAAAAAAAATCGAACTCGAGATTTTGATCAAAGTTGACATTACGATGATAGCGAAGACTAAAAAAGTGGGTCTCGCAATTCTGTCTGTCTGTCTGTCTGTCTGTCTGTCTGTCTGTCTGTTCGACTACAGGCTAAACGACTCGGCCGATTTTCTTTAAACTTGGTAGATATCATTTTTAATTTTTTCCCCCCACACATGTTTTTCTTTTTTTTTTTAAGACCAAAAATAACGGTACCCCCCATACGAATTTTTTTCGAAATTTTATAAAAATTTTTTTTTCTCAAAAACTGTTCAACAGATTTTAAAAGTGAAGATACAGAAAAATTTCATTTAATTAAATCTAGGTATTGGTTGAAAAAAATTTTCCGAAAAATGGTTATTGAGGGTACCCCCCATGGAACCATTTTTTTTGTTTTTGATTTTCTCAAAAACGGTTCAACCGATTTTGATCATTTTTTTTTTTGCTAAAGCTCCTCAAAAACATAAATAGAATTGTGTACTCAAATTCTCAAAAAAAAATTTTTTGGATTTAAAAAAAAAACTTCAAAAATATTTTTTTTCAAAACTCAATATTTCGAAAACCCCATGCTAGGTTTTTTTTAAACTTGATAAATAAAAGTTTCTCAATATAATATACAAAATGTGAAATTTTTTTTTATTTTACCTAAAAATAAAGGTACCTACCATACAAATGCTAAAAAATTAAAAAATATGGTTTTCAAAAATCGTATTTTTCTCGAAAACGGCACCTAGAATTTTGATAAATTTTTTTTTCTTTCAATTAATTTTTACGATCTTTAATTTAATAAAAAAAATTTTGAAATTAAGATATTACAGCTTGTACCTACCATAGAACCATTTTTTCGAATTTTGAATTTCTCATTATACACATAACGGATCTTAATGAAAATTTTTATAGAGAAGCTTCTAAAAAGTCTAAAACACATTGCATTTCAAAACTTTAAAATAAATATTTTTTGAATTTTTGAAAAAAAAATCTATTTTTTTCTTTTTTTTTGAAAATTCGATATCTCCGAAACGGGTCAATATTTCTGTTCGTAAATTTAATTTTTATTCGAACAATAATAAAAACTTTAAATTAGCGTACCAAAATTTTTTCTTAAAAAGCGTTTAAAAAGTTTGTATATAAAAGCTTCTTTTAAAGAAACCACTACAAGGACTTATAATTTTTGTTCTTGCATAAATTCATATTTGCATAGCATTCTGTTACTACTAAAAGAATTTAAAAATTAATTTTATCCTTATGAACAGTTTTCTCTAATAACATTCGTTTTTAAAATTCCCAGTCGATTACATAGGAGCAAGTTCGTGCGACCCAGTCGTGCATTTTATTTTTAATACGTACGAGTTCCTATTTAATACTTTAAGACATGCATACTAAAGTAATGTAAACGAAGATGTTTGATTTACTATTTAATAGTTATTTACATACGACCTACATATATTATGTACCTGCACATGCTTTCCTTAATTCAATTTAATAATTTGTTATTTTTATATTCGATGTTTATACCTTTTTAATATTTTAAGACATAAATGCAGAGAAATGGACCATTTTTTTAAGTTAAGCAAAATATCACGAAAATTGCCCCCCCCTGAACGAAATCCTGGATCCGCGCCTGCGTCAAGAGTACAAGAACATTTTTTTTGTCTTAATTTGTCTCTGTAAAAAGCTATCACAATTGTACAACTTTTCAAATTCTGCGGTTATGTTGATCCGTTCCTATCTAACTGGTAGAAAACAAGCGGTAATGGTGAATGGCAGATTATCAAACTTTCTTTCAATTTATAGAGGTGTTCCCCAGGGATCGATTCTTGGTCCTATTCTGTTCTCCATATACATAAATGAACTTCCACAAATCATTTCACAAAGTACAATACAAATGTATGCTGATGATGTTCAATTATATAAAAGTTGCCCTCTCGGATTGATTGAAGATTCCGTCTCAGTTTTAAATGAAGATCTAAAAATAATTTCGTCAATGGCTTGTTTTTAAATCCAAGCAAATCAAAATGCATCATTATTTCTAAAAAACCGGTAGACTCATCTTACTTTCCACAAATCTTCCTTGATGGTCTTGCTATTGAGTATGTAGAAACAGTGAAAAATCTAGGAGTAGTATTTAATCGGAAGCTAACTTGGGACACACATATCAACATAGCTGTCGGTAAGGTTTATGGAGTGCTCCGTTCGTTGTGGGCAACCCAATTGTATACTCCATTAAAAACTAGAATTATGCTCTCCAAAACATTAATTATTCCTATATTAATTTATGGATGTGAAATATATGGAAACTGTGACTCCATCAGTAGAAGAAAGTTAAACGTTGCATATAATAACATTGCCAGATATATCTTCGGTTTAAAAAGATATGACAGAATATCGTCATTTTCAATAGCTATATATAATCTCACATTTGATAATCTCGTTCGATACAGGACATTAATTTTGCTATTTAGGATAATGCAATCTCATCAACCATGTCATCTCTATAGCAGATTACATATGTCGTCATCATCTAGATCGCAGCAAATTTTACAATGTCGATTTACTTGCTTAACCTCTGAACGTCAGTTCTTTATTTTTGCGACTCGGTTATGGAACGGACTGCCTCGAAATTTAAAAAGAATTAGTAACTTTAATATTTTTAAGAAAGAGTTATGTGTACATTTATCTCAAAATTAATTAATTATTTTTTTTTATACAATTAAGAAATTAAATGGATTAGTATAAGTAATTTGTAAAGTCTTTTATAACATTTTTGTGAATTTAAGATTAGCTTAGAATAAAAATTCATTATAAAACTTGTATTAGCTTATAAGATAATGTATCTTAAAATGCAAGTTTGCAAATAAATAAATAAATAATAAATAAATAAATAAATAATAAATTTTCTAATTTTGGCCGAATTATAGAGGGCGCCAACGTTGACTCTTCAAAAAACACACTGCCCCATTGCGGACAGTTAATCTCCGGATCTACAGAACCGATTTCAAAAAACTTGTTGCAACTTGATTGTTTTTATGTTTTCTAAGACAATTTACCACAATTTGACCAAAACGTTATGAACAAAAAAATGGCGACCCAAAAATGGTTAAAAAAAATTATTTTTCAAAGCTTCGCATTTTTTGTTTTTTTTTTTTACTTTTAAAACAAATTGTGGTAAATTGTCTCGTAAAAAACCTTCCACTTTGTTTTTTTTGTTTCAGTCCAGCCAATCCTGAGATTAACTGTCCGCAATGGGACAATGTATTTTTTGTTGAGTCGACGTTTGCGCCCTCTATAATTCGGCCAAAATTAGAAAATTTCAAAAAATTTGTATTCTTGACGCATGTATTCATTATTTAAAAAAAAAGTCATGTTATTATTTTATAAAGTTTCTGATAAAAAAATTCACAAAAATCGTGCGTTTTTTGGCTTTCTATAACTAGTACCTTAATACACAAATAAACGCAACGGGCAGCTACGAGCAGATGAATTTTATTTTATTTGGTACACAATACTTTTATTAACTATCTTAAATAGCTTTGAGAACAAGAAATAGCAAGAAAAAAAAAAAAGTTTTCAGTCAAGCAAATATTTTTTTTTCAGGTAATTAAATAGTGTTGACATATCTCTGTCTAACAAAGTACTATTTAGGAATTTTTATTCAGAAATTCTTTAACTTATTTTACGCACCTGCATCTATTGAATCTATTTTATTGCAATAGATTTGCTTGGAAATAAAAACTTTTACACGTGTTTTTATGGAAGTGCGCATTAGCGTATCTTAACGACGCGTGACTACGTTAACTTAGCAGCCACATTCAGACTAAGATTATGGAGGGGATTTGCGGCAAGAGACCTTACTATACGAACATTTTTCGTCTCCTAGGAGTCTCCTTTAGATAGACAGCCTGATGACAAAAAACCCCTAACTCAAAACATTTATTTTGGACTTTTGGCCGCAAAAAGATGCCTTCGGACGCACTGTGCGTCCTGGCCTTTTTTTACCAGTACTGCTTAGTGTATGTAGGTTAAGACCCTTTTCAAAAGATTAAAAAAAAAATTAAATTTCCTTACCCTTTGTGGATGGTCTAAAAAAATTTCAAATTCCTCATATAGGATATACAACCCAGTACCGAATTTGAACCAAATATAGGACCTTACCTGTGATTATAGCTCGCTGTATACAGCAGTAGTGCAGAAGCGCAGTAAAACAGACTCACAGACCGGTGAACAATAAGACACAAACGAATTTGTTGTCGTAATGTTACAAAAGTTTAAGATTTAAAGATAAATATAGTTTTGTATACACTCAGGACCGGCCCGAGCTAAATTAGAGCCCTGCGCAAGCTTTATCAGTGGCGCCTCTCATTTTGATTGGATTGGCGGAAAAAGTCATTTCCTCATTACCCAAGGGGTACCCTTTGCAATGCATTTTTTTAACAAGGGATCCCCAAGAGGCCTATTCCTAGATAATACTTATATTTAATTAAAATAAATATGATTTTTATTAAAAACTAAGAAATCAAAAATATATCACAAAAATAATAGTAAAAAAATATATCACAAAAATTTAGGAACTGAAAAAAGTATTTTTTGAAGTAAAAAATATTTAAAAACTAATTCAAAAACATAACATACAAAAAAATAATGAACTCATTAATTGTTGCTCATGTAGGAAATAATAATAAGATTATTATTTTAATAAAAATAAATAGAACCGGCTATATAAACTTTTCTGGCTTCTGTTTTAGCAAACTCAGCTACCAGATCATCATAATATAATGACTTGACAAGCTCTTTCTCTATAGCCATGATTGACTAGTCAACTTATCTTTCCTGAGTCTTTGGGGTCCTGAAGTAGTTTTTTATTAATTTTAGTTTCAAAAAACTGTTATTTGAGGAAACTGTGATGGTATTTATAGATTAAGAGCTATGGCTTCAGCTGATTGCACGTTAGTGAATTGTTCTTCTGATCGCATTTCCACTAAAGAGTTTTTAGTAGCATATTTAGTAGATAATTAGCAGACGGAGTTTGTAAATACTAACTAGTTATATTGGCGCAAAATTTTAAACAGCCTATTATTAAGGTATTAGTATGATACTACTTAACAATTTGCTAACTTTATTGTAGTTTACTAACTCAATCTTAATTTTAAATATTTTCTCACTAGTATCGTACTAAAAGAATTTCCTTAATAAATTGCTCTGAACACACCTAAAACAACGACATTTCGTTTAAAAAAATAAGTACACGAACCTTTTTTGATGTCTGCAAATGTCAAAGTGTCATATGAAGCTAGCGCGATACTAAAAAAATAAAGTAGGTATTCGATGATTTTAACTTTAATAAAAGGGTAGAGAAGTATGATGCTATATTCGATTAAAATTATTGTTCTAACCTAGTATCATACTAAAACAGCTTTAGCATCGTACTAATTCAATTAAAATTTTGCGCCATTATTTTTTTCTAAAATATCAAACTAGATTAATATGCAACATACAAACTTGAAACTAAAATTTTACTTCCTAATGACTGCATGTTTCTATTCTCGACGTTTCCAGCCTCAGATATTTCAATAAGAGCTTCATATTATAGCTTCTAAGATTTTGAATGGTTTTAAAGCATTTAGTCTACTCCCATCTGGTTTCAGGAAGGGGTTTTAAGGTCAAAATAGCGAAATTTTTTGTATATATGTATGTATGTATGTCCCAACGCATTGTTGAACCTGATACAAAGTTTTATATGCATTGAGCAATGTCAAAAAACTTAACAGCTTCCAATGAACAGCGAGCTGAATCATTAAAAACCAACAACAACCGAAAGGAATGCAAGCAGCCTGAACAAAGTAAGCTCTTGGTTCAAGACACTTAATTTTGTTTTGAACACCAGCCTCTTTTCCTTTGATGTTTGAACCATTATCATAACCTTATACATAGTCGTATACACTACTAAAATAGTAGCGTAGCAAGTTTTATTGTCAATATAGATCCCTATCCTTTCTTTTGTTTTGAGGTTTTTTTACCATAATACATAGACAAATAACTCCCTATGGGAAGTTAATAAAGTAATTAGACCAGTCAAAAAATCCCTTTTTAAATGTAAACAATAACTGGCAAGAACAAAAAAATAGAAAAAAGGAGAAATTGAATAAAACAGATTCACTCATTAACGAGAAACCTCAACATTAATCATCGCATCATCATCACACAAGTATTTCCATATTTCAACCCTATGTCTCATTCTCGACACACGACAGTGATAAAATTTCACTCATAAACAGAGGCCAGTGCCAAACTAAAACATAGTACAAGAAACACTCAACCGGAAGAGTTTACATTCCTAGACGCAACTTTTAATTCTGCGCACTGACATGTCAATGAGTATGAATTTTGTGCCTCAGAATTTCTGTTTGAGTAACATTGCTGACTTCGATTTCATATAGAAGAATTGGCATCGTGCTCATGTTATCAACTTGCAAACTGTTAACTGTATGTATTTGCTGTTGAAATTCTGTTTTATGTTACACTGCATAGGGGAGGGATAACAAAATAAAATAAATGCCTTCACTCATACACGCGATGGTGAATGTGAAGAATAACGTGACAGTGGATTGATAAAGAGAAAAATAGCAAATATGTAGGTATCTGTTGTTAAGCGAACAAAATTGTGCACCATGTAAAGATTTTGTGATGTAGTTTTTTTTACTGTGGGAATGGGGGTGTGTATAGGAAATTAAACATCGACTTATTTTTGGAAAACTTGATATGTATCTATATATACATATATGTATATCTGTCTTTAAATTCAGAATCAGCTGTTAATTATATAATAAATACCAATATTGGAGTGAGCTATAAAAAGAAATGAAACTTAAAAAAGATGGTAGGTAGTGGTTATGAAGTAGTGGCTTTTTTAACGCTTGCCCAAGGCGCCTTTTGAGTTCAGCGCCCTGCGCATTTGCACAGCTTGCACGTATAGCTTGTCCGGCCCTGTATACACTAAGGGATATTGTGACTTATGTACGTTCTTATAAATGATCGAAGTCGATAATTTGATCAGACTTGACAAGACGATGGTAGGGAGACCAACAATGTGGGAAGCGTACGATCTCTCGATACAAAATAAAATGCACGACTGGATCGCACGAACTTGCTCTTAGTATGTAAAAGTACTTTGGAATTTAAAATACATTTTATAATTATAAAACATGGATTTAACGAAATGAAAATGTTCAAATGCATGAAATTGCCGTCTTATTTACGGAAAAGTATGAATTTACGCAGTTTTTTTAATACTATCTACAAGATGTAGGAAAAAAATTAAATTTCATCTAAAAATAAGGGTACCCATTTCTTACGATATTTAATTTGATTCAAAAATTTTAAATCAAAGGACACGGTAGTGCCCAGCCAAGTTCTGGCACTACACATTTTTTTACAGGAACAAACTCAGGCGATTTTTGACCCCTCCCTATCTTCAGTACCAATGAAGTCAGAAACTTAAAATTCCGGCACAGGCGCCTCACCAAATTTCAATTTTCTAGCATAAGCGGTTCCTGAGATATAAGGCCTCAAAAATCACAAAACCCGTAACTGACTGACTGACAGATCATCAAAATTATGGAGCACTTCCCGACATCGTAGAATCTTGTAATTTTGCACAACGGTAGGTCTTGTCATGCAAGTAGAGGACAAAATCGAAAATTTGAGCTTTTCCATTCAGGGGCGTGGTATCCGCCCACTTCCTCAGAACTGTAGTAAATTATATATGGCGCACTTCCGATTGCAGTAGAACAATGAAATTCGGTAGAACGGTAGGGCTCAAATTGCATATGGGGGACCAAAAAATAAAAATCGAGGTTTTACATTTGGGGGCGTGGTATCCGCCCACTTTCTCCGAATTGCTGTTGGTTGGTTGAATGGAGCACTTCTGACTGCTGTAAAACAATGGAATATGATAAAACGGTAGAGCTTAAATTGCATACAAACAAAAAAAATATAAAATTAGCGGTTTTCCATTCAGGGGCGTGGTATCCGCTTACTTCCTCAGAACTGATGTAAATTATATATGGCACTTCCGATTGCAGTGAACAATGAAATTTGGTAGAGCGGTAGGGCTCAAATTGCATATAAAGGACCAAAAATAAAAAATTAAGGTTTTCCATTCAGGGGGCGTGGTATCCGCCCACATCCTCAGGCCAAGAAGAAACAATTGAAGGGCCAATAAAAACAACCAATAACAAAAAAAAAATATACCAAAAGAAATAGGAAGCTATAAACCAAGTTGATTTTAGTTGGTAGAGTCCACCCTTCTATCTTTCCGTATCTTTCGAGATTTTGACATACAATAACAATTGTATTGGTGTATTTGCTAGAAATTATTTTCCAGCAGTATCTACTTTTGAGTTGGTGGTAAGTGGTAACACTCCCAAAAGCTTGAATAATATTAATAAAGTCCAATAGTTTAGTCGTAGGGAGATGGTGTTAATTTAATGCAAAACGGATTTGTATGATTTTTACATGAATTGAATTATTCTCCTTGTTGTTCATGCTTAACAAAATAGAAAATTAATCAACGTAAACCTAGTGCAAGACATAACAAGTGGGACTGTGTTATATTACCATCACCATACGGTTTAATAAAACGAGAAAATTATTGAGTTTTAAAATCTTAACCCATTTACTTAGTAAAATTGAATAGATCTGGTTAATTGTTTTAACCTAGGCACTTATCTCATTTCAACAACATAACTATAAGTTGAATTAAACCAAGGAGATTGTTATTAAAACTAAAAATGTGTTAAAATAATTAAGTGTAGTTATTTCTTTTACACTTTACTCGCGTTTAAAATAAGCAATCTGAGACTCTGCGAAGTTTTTCGGTTGATTTTTTTTTAACCCATTAATAAATGTTCTCGGTTAGATACCTACCTATTATTTTACTGCTTGAACCCATTTCCTTTGAAAATAATTAAATAATAAATAAAGACGTGTATCCCCAAAATTTAGCACACAATGGCTTTGGATATAGTACCTATGTATACTTTAATTTATAGTTGGAATAATTTAAATTAAGTACATATATACATACATATAATTATAAATTTTGAGATTTAAACTTCAATGTGATAAACGCTAAATAACCATAATTCATATTGAGTCCTTAATTTTTTCGAATAAACATAAAAATTAACAAATAATTGCAACACGTTTTTTACTTTATAGGTATTCGTAATAAAAATTCATTATGGGCTTATGATATTAATTGAAGCCTTGATAATTAAAGAGCAACGATACTCAAACATAAGTTCTGATCAAGCCTGGTCTCTTCCCACTTAAAATAAAATATTCGTGTTAATTGATGCCACTTTTATGTTTCACATAAAATTATAATAATCCAGTGGTTCAGCGAAAAAAAAAATATTATTTTCTCTATACAAAAATAAGCCATGCCTAAAATCCTCCCATAGACCACATCATATATGTATATACATATACTTATACATACATATGTACATATTATTATGTGGCCACTACCCATGAACATTTAGATATAAAATGATAATTTCTCTATAAAGTGCAATGTTCTACAAAAATTATCCTTTTACTTATTTTGTGTGTGTTGCGATGTAGGGGATATGTGCTCTTATTGCGATAGTACTAAATCCAACTTAACCACCCAGACCCACCCTGTTACTGTTGGCAACCATGATATCCTTTTCCCATGTTCCACATACCTAACTCTATTTTAACAAAACAGCTGCCATAACTCGACCTGTTCTGCTGCTGAATTCAGAACTGAAAAAAAACTGGAAAAAACTATAAAAAAAACTCCAAAGGCAACTAAAAAAAAAAACGTAAAACAGAAAGAAATGAAAATCAGAATCGAATAACCATAACAACGAGGTCATCCTCTCATGCACACACAACACACATATGTACAATATTACTATACACACCAACTACATCTGGAACAGTTAGCTCTCTGAGCAACTGCATGAAATTAAAATGAAAAAACACCCACCACGCCCATCCACCCACTGCATTATTCTCTGTTTTGATTGTATGACACAAGCACATCCTAGAATCATCCATCATCCATATTATATGTAGTTCCCGTTGTCTGAGAGAGATATTGAAGTTGTGCCACACAGCCATATCGCAACGACAATCGCCATTGCCATCAGCATCTTCATTGCAATATATTACAATTCTCATTATTTGCCGGTATGAAAAAGTAACGGGACACACATAGGTCACAGACAGCACAACGTTAACTTAACGAACGAAACATCACTCTCTTAGCCTAGTTGCATGTAGCAGCATCGAATCGGGGTGGGGATGATGGGAGCAAAAAGGATTCACTCTAAATAAAGAAAACACGATAAAACCTAATAACATGAAAAAACGTTTGGCATGTGGAACGTGTGTAACATTTGCTCTGTGCCATGGTCTCTTATTGAGTCGTGCCTCCTCTAATATTTGCCTTTTATTTTTGGTCTTTCGTTCTTCGTACACCAAGAACTTTCAACAGGCGATTAAAACTTGTCGCCGCAAATTAGGCGTATTTAAATGGGGGCCACTTGTATAGACAATCTTTTCTCATGTTATGACCAAATTCATCAACCCATCGCCACCCACTTGACAGAAACGAGAGAGTCGTAAGAGTTCATGAGAAAAACTTAACGAAACTTTTTGAAGGTTTTCTTTAAATTTAATGTGCATGCGCAGAGAGAAACGCGCTAAAATGTAATTTTGCTGAATTGGACAACAACAAATTTTGTGTGTTTCTTATCAATTCTCTGTATTGTTTATGGTAGGGAAAAGCCGGCTAGAGCGAACCAAGGGATGCCACTTCTATTAATGAATACCTATACAATCCGAAAAACATTGGTGAAAAATTTTAGTCAAATTGGTAGGTACGATGTTGAAGCTATGTTAGTATGATAATAAGTTAAATAGACGAATTTAGCATCATGAGAGTCCTAACATTTTATAGTTAAAATCGTCCAATACTATTTTAACTGTTTAATACCGTGCCAATTTTCTTAAAAAACTGAACGATGTATTGAAGACTCTAAACAGCTCTCGTTTCTCGGTATGCGCATCACAGACCACCTTCTTTGGAATGATCACATATTCGACGGTGCAAAAAACATTGATGAGTATTTAGGTTTCTTTCCTAAGCAGCACTAAACGAATGTGGAATGCCTTACTCGACCCTATATTTCCTTCCCATTGTATGTAATATTCCGACATTCAAGACCGATGTGCATCGGTTTCGGTATCTCCTTATAAATGCTCTCCAACTTTCCTAAAACGGTCGCACTGTGCTAAAACATTTTAAGGGTTTTCATAATCCCTTTAGAAAAAATATTCTCCGAGTGATGCTTTTCTGGTTCCCGCTAGGCTGGGTCATTCAGTGATATGAGAATAAGTACCGACGTATTGGTTTGGCTAGGATCAAGAAATGACTCGGTTCTGGTCATCTGCAATTTCGTTCTCTTATATAGCACTCTTTACGGCAACGATCTATGTATTAGTTTCGACTTAATAGTGACTGAGGAAATGGCTTTAGTTGCTTCTTGGCCATTTCCCACTTACAACTTCATGTGGACAACATATTTTGAGGCAAGCAATTGCACTGCAAACATTTAAAAATTTTATTGATATGTTTATAGGTGGGTTATATAAATCGATTCCTGACTTTACAGCCTCGTTTGTTTTGGAGCCGTTAAGACCGAAACACCCACCATAGAGCCACTTTTCGAATTTTCGAATTATTTATTATCGGCATTTAGAAAAAATATTTTTCGAAATTTCGAAAAAAAAATTCCGTTTTTTTTTTCTGAAAATATCTTGCTCAAAAACGTTTTTTTAAATGTTATTTTATTTGTTATTTATATATTGAAAATGGCGTAGCACCAGTTTGTCTTTAAAATGTCATACAGAGTAGTACGTTTTATGTTCGAAGTCGATGTTTTGTTTTTTTGTTTTTCAAAAACTTTTAAATGAAATACAATTATAAAAAAAATTAGATCCTTAACCATGTGAGTTATAACTCTCAACCTTTTCCTTGTGCGTATTTTGCAGGTCCCTTACAATTTTCATGCAAATAGATACTCTTGGGGGATTTTTGAATTCCTCGCTGGTTATTTTAGAGTAGACCATTGTAATATTCGTGGGCTGAGAGCGAATTTTCTGGCAGCGTATATCCACACTGTTTCTAACAGGTCAGCTGTTTTGGCGCTTAGTGAAACCCAAGTAGGTGAGGATTCCGATCCTGCAGAATTTTTTATTCATGGGTAAAGCTTGGTGCCATTATTCTTTTCCCAGCATGGTCTCGCCATATATATTAGGAATGATGTTGCATATTAGCTCTTACCACAATATGGTCGCTGCACCAACTCCTTCTTCAATTTTATGTGGTTTAAATTTTCCATTAATAAGCACATTCAGTATTGTTTTCTTTATCGAAGCCCAAAACTGGATAGAGTTTCAACTTCTCACGAATTTGATGCTCTGTCCAACTCCACCCAAGGAATTGTTTCTCTATATCCTCGCACTGAAATCGTTATTACGGTTATTTCAATGTTAACAGTTCTTCTTGGCTTCTCCATTCTGGCCAGACAACACCCGAAGGAATGTGTGTTGAAATTTTTGCTGAATTTAACCACCTTACTCAGCTTGTCAATGAGCCCACTCGAATATCGGACGTTAATGGCCGAGCAGAAAATACTCTTGACTTGTTTCTTACCTCTGACCCTGATAAATACACAATAAGTGTATTGACACCCCTAGGCAGATCTCACTTCTGATTATAGTGTTATACGAGTATATGCAAATTTCTCATGTCAAATAAACCCAGTTAGAGAAAGAGCTCCTAGAAGAACCATATAGCAGTACGAGAAAGCCAACTGGTAGGGTTTAAATAACTTTTTCAGGATCTTTAACTGGTCACTATGCTTCCTCGATACTTACGTAGACTCCAGCACTCCAGCGTAGATATGATAATTGAAATGATTCTTTTGGGAATGCAAATTTTTATCCCGAATAGGGTAAAAAGTATCAGATCCAAGGATAAATCATGGTTTGATTTGAGCTGTAAAGAGGTTATCAAGGAAAAAGAGGTAAGCTTCCGGTGTTTTAGAGCCAACCCAACTGAGGAAAACCGGAAAAAGTTCAAACAAGTCAGGAAGGCCTGCCACGCCCATATTCGACGAACCAAATTTTTACAGGATCAACAATTAAGGCAAAAAAAGTCATTTGTAAAAAATATGAGGAATTCTTCCTCTTCCTCGGTTCCTACGCTTGTTTTCAATGACACTCCTTTCGTTAGCTCTATTGAAAGAGATTACTTATTTGTAAGCAGTTCGCCGAAAATTCTACCTTGCCGGATAGTGTGATGACTCCCCCAATTGTTTAGCGCGTTAGTGATTCTATGGGACAAGTCTTTTTTCGTTCTCGTACCGTGGCAAGAGTCCTGAAAGATCTCAACATACATAAATCCGCTGGTCCTGCTTGTACTCCCGCTATTATTCTGAAGAAGTGTTCTTCTACGCTAGCAAAACTCCTGCGTAAGCTTTTCCATTTGTTCTGTTCTTCAGGACTCGTTCCGAGTGGTTGGAAAACTGCATTTGTTCAGCCAACTCCCAAAAAAGGCGAATATTCTTCTGCCTCTAATTATCGACCGATCGCACTAACGTCCCTTCTTTCTAAGGTCATGGAAACGCTGATTAATTACCAGCTTAAACAATATCTTGAAGAACGAAAGCTTCTTAATGACCGGCAGTATGGCTTTCGTAGCAATAGGTCCACTGGTGATTTGATGGTTTATCTAACCAAAAAGTGGAACAAATCTTTACACTGTTTCGAAGAAAGTAAGATTATTGCACTTGATACTTCAAAGGCGTTTGATAAAGTCCGGCATCTTGCTCTTTTATCGAAAATGCGTGCTTTCGGCATCGACGAATCCCTACTTCTTTGGATTAGAAATTTTCTTTCGAACCGTTCAATACAAGTTGTACTTGACGGATTCAAGTCTGAAACCCACAATATAAATGCTGGTGTGCCCCAGGGCTCCGTTTTGTCCCCAACCCTCTTCCTCATTTTTATTAATGATCTCCTGTCTGTAACTTCTAATCCAATTAACTGTTTCGCTGACGATAGTACTCTTAGCTTTTCATATTCGTTTTCAGACTCACATCCCTCCTCTTCGAATGTGGAACTGCAACGACAAAATATGATAAGCTCATTAAATCACGACCTAAAAAGCATTGTACAATGGGGAATAAGAAACCGTGTCGAATTTAATGCTTCAAAAACTCAATGCTGTCTTGTATCGTTAAAGCGTGATATACCCCCCTTGCCACTATCTATGAGTGGCACTTGCATCAACGAAACTGAACATCTCGATATTCTCGGTATGTGCATCACGAACCACCTCTTGTGGAACGATCACATACGCAATGCTGCCAAAAATGTCGCAAGATGTTTGGGTTTTCTAATACGGTGCAAGAAACTTTTCTCTCCTTCTGATCTGGCTACAATCTATAAAACCTATACACGTCCAAAGCTTGAGTATAACTCCCATCTATGGGCTGGTGCTCCAGTAACTTACTTAAGTCTCTTGGTCAGTATTCAAAGAAGAGCATTTAAAATGATTGGTGATAATAACATCATTGACTCATTTACGTCACTCCAACATCGTCGTAATGTTTCTTGCCTGACCCTTTTTTACCGTTATTTTAACGGACTATGCTCTACTGAAATAGGAAGCTGTATTCCTCCCCTTAAGCAATTTAACCGTAATACTCGCACTTCTAGGAATGCCAATCAGTTTACCCTTGAGACCAACCGAGATTCGTTCTTCAGCCGTACTACGCGAATGTGGAATTCCTTGAAACGCTCTGTCTTTCCCAGTCATTGCAATGTTCAAGAATTTCAAAACCAATGTACACCGACACCTCCTTTATAACCCTTCCCTTTTTACTTGCGATATAGGTACTATAGGGCAAGTTCTGCATTTGGAAAAAAAATCGAACTCGAGATTTTGATCAAAGTTGACATTACGGTGATAGCGAAGACGAAAAAAGTGGGTCCGACAATTCGGTCTGTCTGTCTGTATGTCTGTATGTCTGTACCTCGAACTACAGCCTAAACTACCGGAGGTATTTTCTTCAAACTTGGTAGTTAAGGGTCTTCGGTGATTCCCTAGAGGAGAAATTGAAATTTTTTTTAGCTCCAAAACTAAGGGTACCCCCCATACACCCGTAATGCAAAATCTTATTTATCTCGAAAACGGCTCTAACGATTTTTATAAAAAAAATTAATTGTGATATTATGGACATGGACTACATTTTGGTCAAAAAAAATTTTGGGGCAAAATGTTATTAGGGGTACCTGCCATAGACCCGTTTTTTTGATTTTCGACTTTCTCATTAACGGCTCTAAGGATTTTAACCCAAAATTTTTAGCAGGAGTCCCCTTAAGTTTAAAATAATATTGTATATAAAAATATTCAAAAAAATATTTATTGGGTTTTAAAAGAAAAAAAAAATTGTAAATCAATATCTTCAAAACCTATGAACGATTATTTCTTGAAATTATTTCCTAAAACCAATATTATTAAATACTTAAAATTCGCATCCCACATTTTTTCCTTGAAAAATTTTAGAGAAATTTCTTATATAAAAAATGTATTTAATAATAAAACGATTTTTTAAGGTTTATTTGCATAAATTCATACTTTTCCGGAAACCAGACGGCAATTTTATGCATTTGAACATTATTATCTCATTAAATCCATGTTTTATATTTATAAAATGTATCTTAAATTCCAAAGTACTTTTACATAAGAGCAAGTTCGTGCGATCCAGTCGTGCATTTTATTTCTTAATGCTCACACTGTGTCTCTGGCATACTGAGGGTATACAAAAAAACCCCTTGAGTGTGCGCCGATTATAAGAAAAAAGATAAAAAATCTCTGAAAAACTTTTTGCAGCCGCTGAGATTGATTAATGATTATATATGGTCTTTAATTATGTATGGAATGTGATATCGGTCAAGTGGGCGCCTCAACACGTGACGCAAAAGCGAACTCTACGAAGCACGTTTTACATAACAATTTCCCATAATTCTGTTGAAATTTCAACAATCTTCTTTCTAATATTGTCCAAAAGTATCGAAGTTGTTGTTGGCTTGTTGATGTTGCCCTTTTTCTTAAAGTAACTTCATAAGAAGAAAAGTGGGGGCTATAGTCGATATCAACGGGTTGGTGACATTTTCCCCAAGTTATAATCCCCAAAATAAAATCCCCAAATTCAAAATCCCCAAAGAAAAATCCCCAGCAGCAAAATCCCTAAAAAGAGAATCCCCAGGGCAAAAATCCCCACGCCAATATCCCCAAAACCATTACCTTCAAGTAGTGAATCATGCAATTAAATCGCGCGCGCGATTTGGTTTAATTTATATTACAAAAATGTAATCCGAAGAGTAAATATAAAATTCTTTATTATGTAATGTTTGTAATATTTATTAAAGTTAAAATAAATTTTCAATACAAAACAACAAAATAAGGTCATGATCATCCATTTCAACTTTTATTTCAAAAACAAAAAAAACACTACACTACAAAACTAAGACAGCACTACTCCCCATGAATACGAAAGTTAGACTGAAAAGTGCATGCAATCATGCGTTCATAGTAATTTACTGTTTAGAAACTGTAAATCGTTATCATTTATTAATAAGTTTAGTATCAGAATAAAAGAATTTGATGAGAATTTTTCTGATGAATTTTTCACATGATGTAGATGTACACGGACATTGGGGATTTGGGGATTTGGCAAAAACATAGTTTCATTTGGGGATTTCGTCCATGTGCATTATGTCTGTGGGGATATTAGCTAGATGGATTTAAATGTTTGGGGATTTAAGGTCGATGGGGATTTATTTTTTTGGGGATTCCGTACGACTCCCGATAGCAACACATTATGATATTATTGGGTCGGGAAAAATTTATCGTAAGGTTCACATCGAGCTGTGTGTAAGGTGCCTTAGTCTCTACGAATATCAATAGCCAACTGACAAAATTCATTCTGCAACCAAATAGGTAAAATTGATGTGAAACAGTAGTTACCTCCTATACCTACATGAAATCTTATTTTCACGGTTTAAAATTAATTCATATTTGCTTTTAGCATTCTCTTTCTAACTTCAACTTATAAAAAAATTGCTTAGGTCTTTTCAGTCTCACAGGAAAAATTTGATTAAAATATAACACACTTCATCCAATTTTCGAAGCTTGAATTTAAAAACACAATCTTGCCTTGGATAAATAAAGCAATTCTAATTCATCTTCAGATCCGATGTTAATTTTAATGGAAATAGTAATTTGCCAGCAAGATGTCAACTCAAGGCCGGATAGAATATCTCACCAAAAAGAGAAAGCAATCCTTTTGGAGAAATTAATATTATTCCGCTTGAAAGAATTTGGCATCAAGGTGTCATCGAAAATGTGTGCATTTGTATGAATCACTTCTGCGTTTGTTATGAAATAACCCTTCGAACCGTTCAATACTAGTTCAATTATTGCATAGTCTTAAATCTGAAGTTCATAAAATAAATGCTTATGTGCCTCAGAACTCCGTTTTCTCTCCATCTCTCTTTCTTATAGAGCGTGGTTTCTTTCTTAAATCATAGGATCAGTATCAGTACTGTAACTAAGCGTTATAACACCTACATACCCTTAATCACATTACCGAGTCAAACGCTACGACAACTACATATAGCCTTATTAAATAATCATATTGCACATTCAGCGTGTACCTAAATTCATGGAACTTGGGATCTCATACAATTTTGTCTCTTATCTTCTCAATTCACACTTACTATTAGCCGCATATTTGATAAGTTGAAGTTAAAAAAATGACAAAATTGTCTTTCACTCTCGTCCAAGTGTAGATATCAATCTAGTGTATTGAGAATTTAAGATCGGGCCGTAAAACAAAAACCTTTTATAATGCGTTTCGGTGACAGAGAGGCATTACTCAGCTTATGAAGCCGATCATTGTTAGGATTATTATGTATTACTTAGTTATTTACTAATCTGACCGTTTTGTTCCTCTGAGCTCCTCTTCAAGTAGCTTATTGGACAGGTTCACCTCTGGGAGTTCCAAACCGTTTTGTTCTATAGATTTCGTCGCTAGCACGCAAGGGCTTTGAATACTTAACTGTTTAGTTCCTTTGGGTTTCTCTTCAAGTAACTCACTGGATTAGGTTCTCATCTGAGAGTTCCAAACTTCTTATTCGCTAGATTACGTGCTAAAGACATAGGGCTTACGATAAGGATCCCGACCGTTTAGTTCATTCGTTTTCCTCTTCAAGGATAGCGCAGGACAAGGTTCTTTTCAAAGAGTTTCCGACCGTTTTGTTGAGAAGCAGGAGAAGGAGGCCTTTTACAGTGCGATTCACATGAATAGACGCACCATTGTTTTCTCAATAAATTGCAGTTTTCTTTTTGTTTTTCTTTATGAACTACGAAAGAATTGCATTCATTTGAAAGGTTATTAAATTCTCTGGAACAAAAAACCTAAATTCAAGATTAGTGAGAGACACTTAACGGTTGTTTTGATCACTTTCTTCGCATTAGTGCTAAAAAAGCTCAAATAAATCGGTTCACTTGATTAGACGCACCTGTTAAAAGTTAAAAAAAAGAGGTTGATCAATTTTTAACATTTTATATTTACTTTTTTATTGTTATTGAAGATATTTTTCACAGTTTCAATACATTGTACAACCTCTACGATACATTAAAAATTCTACTTCTAAGAGATTCATACCATTTTCTTAATAATCTAATGAAATCCTAGACAAGGCTTCTTTAATTGCGGCAATAATCTCCTTACAGCTTTTATACTGCTTACCTTTTTCATAAATTTGATGGGTCAGCCATCCCGAAAGGTTTTCAATGATGTTTAGATCAAGTGAGTATGGTGGCCACTGCCAAAATTCCACATTTTCACTGGGGATAAATGCTTTTACAACGTGCGCGTTGTGGATCGGAGCATTGTCTAGTTGTCAGATCTACTGGATAGATCCAAAAAGCTCTCTTATGGCTGGAAAAGCTGTTTGCATAAGAGCTTTATAAGAAATTTCTGTCAGTTTGTGAGACACAAAACCAACTCAAAGGCGCGGTAGTACGAAATGGCACCCGAAGCCCATACTTCTCCTTTCTAGGAATTATTTCGGTTCAAAAAGCATTCGGATGTCATAGAAATAAAGCTAATACCCATCAGGACCATCTAGGTTGAACTTTTTCTCATCAGAAAACACCACATTTCTTCAATTTAAAACATTTCCAAGCTGCGCATACCATGTCATGTGAAGACGCGCGAACTCCAACCGCTGTCCTTTTCTTTCAGCGTTAAGTTTTTTTTTTTAGCTTTTTGAATTTCAAGTGTTGAATACCTAAAAAAGCTCGAAGAACAGTTGATTTGCTTGCACTTACCCCCGCTAATTGTTTGATTTTCATCGTGGAGTTAGTTAAATTTGAGGCAATTTTTATAATTTTTCCCTTCTCGTGTGGTGTAAAGGGTGTTTTTGTCCTTCCTTTCTTCTTTTTTCCGTAGGTGGCAGGATTTGATAAAACATTTCGAACAGCTTTATCATTTCGTCCTATTTTCTTTGCAATTTTCGGCATAGAATACCCTTCTGAGTGGTAGGCCTCAATTTTTGCTATTTCCGCCGCCGTTAACATTTTCTTTTTTCCCATTTTCACTTTAAACACTCGGAAAAGCTTTAATAACGTACACTCATTAACCAAATTTAATTTGTATTACCCAGCATTAAGAAACTAACTGAATTAATTCGTGCGTCTACTCAAGTGAACCGATTTATTTGAGCTTTTTTAGCACTAATGCGAAGAAAGAGATCAAAACAACCGTTAAGTGTCTCTAACTAATATTGAATTTAGGTTTTTTTCCCAGAGAATTTAATAACCTTTCAAATGAATGCAATTCTTTCGTAGTTCATGAAGAAAAACAAAAAGAAAACTGCAATTTATTGAGAGAACAATGGTGCGTCAATTCATGTGAACTGCACTGTATAACCGGTTGACTGCTGCTTATGATAGCACACCAGGAGGAGATATCATTATGGTATGGTGGTAATGACAACACAGGACTTAGGCATGTCATGGGAAAGCATGGTGTTGGCAACCGAAATGACAATGATGAACGATTTCTCAATTTCTGCAATGCCAACAGTCTTGTTATTGGAGGGACCATGTTTGAGTATAAGTCATGCTACAAAGTCGGTTTGGTGTCTACTGACAGTCAAGAAATTTCCAACCTAACTGACCATTTCGCGAGTAGTCGACGTTTGAGAAGCAGTCCTCAGGACGTCTGTAGCATTTTAGGTGCAGTCATAGGAATGGCACGGGACCACTATCTGATAGTTTCTACCATTAGATTACCTACAGCTGCAGTTCGGAGATCTCAAGAAAACACTCGAATGGATCCCGCAGTCCGCTAACAACGGGTACCAGCTTTCACAAGGATTGAACGCAATCGGCAGTAAGGAACCCACATCCCACGAAAACCATTGGTGTGCTGTGAAAAACGTGTTTATATCCGGCGCTGAAAGTATAGTCGGTCGGGCGCAAGGAAGAAATAGTGCTTGGCTTTCCGAAGAAACTTGGGCAAGGATCGAAGAAACAAAACACCTCAAAGCTCGCATCGCAGCTATCCCAGCAACAGGAAGAAACCAGCTAGAGTCTACTTATCGCATGAAGATGACGTGATAAGAGCAACTACATCAACGTATTAAGACCGTCTACCGAATTACCGAAAGAGCTCAATGGTGTCCTGAGCTCTAAACAACACCTAGTAAAAGATACAAATGCATCTCTGCCAGTTTCGAATGAGGACCAGCTCAAAAGGAGGAAGGAACACTTCTGCGGTTTTAAATTGCGTTTTTGCCAGGGAATTGAACTCTATGCACAATGATCCGTCAGAAGTAACAATCTTCCGAATACGCACATTACCGCCATCAAAGCACTGAAGAACAACAAAGCGGTTGGACTTGACAGTATTCCTGCAGAGCTCTTACGAGCTGCCCCAACAACATCGTGCGATCTACTGCACCCACTTATTACGAAAGCTTGGGAAACAGAAGCTTTCCTGAAGAGTGGAAAAAAGGAATGATTGTCAAGCTCCCAAAGAAAGGAGATCTCACGCAGTGCGAAAACTGAAGAGGAATATGCGTTCTGCCTGTAGCCAAGATAATAGCAAGAATAGTATTGGAGCCAATAAATGACCACCTCGAAGACACACTCGACGCTGAACAAGCAGGACTCCGCACTGGATCTTCCCGTGTGGATCACATCAACACCTTGCAGATCGTCATCGAAGAGTGCGTTTAATATCGATCACCACTTCACCTGCTGTACATCGATTTCGAAAAATCGTTCGACAGTGTCAATAGAGACTTTATCTGGCTTGCTTTGCACATGGCATCCCAGATGAATAAATTGCTATTATCAAGGCTACATATGACGTGACGGATCCAAATGTCACGTATTGCATAAAGGAAGGTTGTCAGAGGAGTTTAAAATCCAAAGAGGGGTAGGCATGGCTGTATACTGTTGCCAATACTGTTCCTGTTTGTGATAAAAGACGTACTGCACGCAGCTTTGTCAAATAGAAATGGAAGAATTCAGTGGACTCTGCAATCTCACCTCAAACATGTGGACTACGCGAACGACATATGTATACTTAGCCTCTCATGGGATCATTGATCTTCATAAAATGACAACAAGGTTGGAGAGAGAAGCAGAAATCGTGGGCCTAAAGATCAACTCGGCAAAAACTAAAAGGATCAGCCTTGGAACTCCCTCATCAATCCAAGAATATATTTCTGGACAACGGTAGAGATGGTAGATGATTTCCAATATCTTGGGATTATTGTCTCTACGAGTGGCAGAACTGAGCTGGACGTTAACAGCCGAATTAGAAAAGTAAAGGCTGCGTTCGGAATGCTGTCAAAAATACGGAGAAACAACTCTTTTAGCTTAAAGACAAAACTACGGCTGTTCCGCTCGAATATTGAATCTGTGCTGCTTTATGGGTGCAGCACTTGGAAAGCCACAGACACTGTCACACGGAAGCTGCAAACGTTCGTTAATAGATATCTTCGAAACATTTTGAGGATTTTCTGACTCAAACGTATCTCCAATGCTGAACTTCATATGGATTGCCCATACGCTTCGAAAATGTGATGGGTGCATTGCGGGTCCAGCGATGCAGTGAAACCCACTCACACAAGAAGGCAGACAAGTGGGCCGGCCTAGAAGTACTTGGCGAAGAACGGTCGAGCAGGAATCAGCGCAACTGGGAAAGAGTTGGAGAGAACTGAAATACAGTAGGAGTAGTGAGAGCCCTATGTCCCGTAAGGGAAACATTACGGACGTAATATATCTGAGGACCTAAGTAAGTAATAAGTAAATAGGGCATAGAAACCCGTACTTTCGTACATCAAAAACTTCCTATGAAACACCTTCGACTTTCATTTTGCGTAAAGTGGCAACATTGCATGGGATACATTTAATATTCAGCACATTATAGTCAATTTCATCGGATGCTCTGCTCTCGAATAAGATTCTGTTTTTCAGGGTGGTGTTCGCATTCTGTAGAAATCGCTCAGAGATCCTGGTACTTGGAGCCAAGTCCTTTGCATCAAGGCAATCAGTTGTCCTTTCAATCTCGGTCGCAAATGTTCGGTCCGCGGATTGTCTGATATACGATACAAAAAACCCCAACCGAGGTATACATTACCTTACCTACCCCAAAGGATTACTTATTCACATCTCTGCCTCCCCCTTCGATCTGTTATTATTATTGTCTTTGTTCTCTCTGACTTTCAAATATAATTCCACGCAATCGAGACCGTGTAATTATTGCAATATGTATTTGATTTAATTTATATTTTGTTCAAACATTTAACTTCATCTGCGGAAAAGAAAAACACAATTTTCTGTAAAATAGGAAAATCGGAAAAATTATATGTACATCCCGTAGTGCGAAACAGATTCTGGGCAAAATTTCGTGTCAATATTGTTCGAAGAGCGGATTCCATTTCTCGCATCGTCCTTGCAACACAAGAAAAAGGACGAGTTTCCTCCACGTGATGTGCGATAATTTGTGAAGATTAAAGAGGAAATACAAATCTGTGCAAAGAGAAGAATATTCGGCTACATCGGGCGTGAGGAAAAAAAAAACATATGTGAAGATTTTTCCAGCCGGGGAAAGAATCAAAGTGTGAAAATAAAATATAGGTGAAGGCAGAGAGGATAAAAGTCAACAAATAAGTGACATGATAATCGGATTATTCTAATGCAGAAAGGATATGCTAAGGATTTATACGAATTTCATATCGGCTTATAAATAATTTTTATGTTGTTGTTGATTCGGAGTGAATGGTGTAACATATGGCTGTTTTGTGGGAGTGGAGCAGTTTCTTTTTTGTCATGTTCTAAGGGATTTTTAAAAAAGTGCTAAACATCCTTTTGCGGGCTTATGTTTTCCTTTTAAGCATTAAATTTTTTTTCGTTTTATATTTTTTCACTCCTCGGCTGCACAAATAAAATTAAACTCCAATTACGTGTTCTGTTTTTAAAATCCTTGATTTCGTTTTTGAAATACCAATGTGCTGTTGATGGGTGTTGTTATAGCCTGTGGTGGCTTTATCTCTATAGGCTTCGGATTATTTTTTTTTGGGACCATATGGTAATTGTGGTTTGATGGTGTTGGATTAAAGTTTATTGAAAGTTATTCGACAATAAACAGCAAATGGTAAATAATTGTATTGTTATTTTTCTAGGCATTCACAATTTTTTTTTAAATTAATTCAAGCTGGTATGACTATTTTTTAATTTGGCTTTGTAAAGAGATTTACGTCGTAATTCTTTATCGAAATGGGTGTGTCGAAGATTATACCTATAGAATATAATAGTTAACCATTGAGATAAATTTTGAATCCGGAATCTGATTGGATGATTTAAGGTCTCTTATTGTGTGGTTTAAAAAAGAGGGGATATTAAATTTATTGATGAAAAACCAGAGCACCAAAGAGGTAAAAGTATAAATATGATCCAAAATTTACAAAGAGGTTAGTCCCCCCTCTCATTTTTATAGACCTACCTTACCCGTACTGTAATGTTTGTGAAATTTGAAAATTCTATTAATACCTATAAGGGACAGTTCCCATTCAGGTTAGAGTACACCGAAAAAAAAACGTTGGTGATATCAATCAATATCCTTGGTTAATTTGGCGTCAATCAAGCTTCGTTGTTGATTTCACTATGATCGCGTGATCAATTCATTTATCAAAACTTTACAACGAACGGGGTTGATTTCGTGTTTGACATATCACTCGTAATTATTATTCGACAATATTTGTGTTATACTGAGTATGTTCATACTCAAACGATCACGATTGTTGTACCTCTTAAAAATTATTTTTTGATTACAAACGTTATGAATCAACAACACTTGTGATAGTTTAACCATGTACATTGTTGAATGAATATGTTTATTTAGAAATACGTTCATAGTCAAATGATAATGTTCATGCTCAAATTATAATGTTTCCGTTGTTCTTTAACTACGTTCGTTGTACACCCACTACAACTGTGATTGCTTGACAACGCTTATTTCATTGTAAAATGACAATGTTCATGCTCAAGTTATAATGTTTCCGTTGTTCTTTAACTACGTTCGTTGTGCACCCACTACAACCGTGATTGCTTGACAACGCTTATTTCATTGTAAAATGACAATGTTCATGCTCAAGTTATAATGTTTCCGTTGTTCTTTAACTACGTTCGTTGTACACCCACTACAACTGTGGTTGCTTGACAACGCTTATTTCATTGTAAAATGACAATGTTCATGCTCAAGTTATAATGTTTCCGTTGTTCTTTAACTACGTTCGTTGTGCACCCACTACAACCGTGGTTGCTTGACAACGCTTTATCTTCGGTTGGTTTTTTATACTTACTTTAAAATCTGTGAACTCTAAAAAGTTTAAATAAAAAGTAGATTTTTATTTAATTTAATTGTTTTTTATTTATATAAATTGTTTTTCTTTGAGTTAGTAGTAGGTTGTAAATTTGCTTACAGCTAAAACATTGATAATCATCTGTTTGTTTAAAGTAATGTATTATTTTATAGTGACATATAAGCTTTTTTACATCAGCTAATACAATTAAACATAAATGACATTTAAACATGTTATTTCTTTAAGGATTTTATAAGGATAAGAACATCAGGCGATACTCTGTCTGAGGTTTCAATTTGAAAAAAAAAATGTTGTATAAAAAGCCAAACAGATTTACATTGAGAAGGATATTGGAGATTAAGAGTGAAAAAAATTTTAAAACACGTATCTAACGCTGGCAAAAAGTCTTGGAATTTATATTTAATTTCATTAAAATAAACTATGTAGGTGTTATCAAACCTACATTGAATAATAAGTGGCTGTAAGTTTTGCCCTTGTTGTCTCACCTTTGTAGCAATTTTGTCGATGGTGGGGTTGAAATCATTAACTTCCCCCACTTCAACCACCAATGACTGCTGGGAGTCCTTTATCGTTGGCTTCAAAAATTTTTTTTTTTTAATATCGCTTGAAATTGCTGCTTGTCTAGTTGTTGGCGGTAGGATGGCGTGGAGCAGGTTTACAATTAAAATATCTTCTGGATCTGAAAAAAATCAAAATTATAATTAAAATGTTACTCTTGGCTTTCGTAAAACAAATACGTATCTAAAAAATGTTTAATAGCAAAAAATATTAAAAAGATGAAATAAATATTTGGTGATTTTAAACTATCCAAAAGATAGAACGATGCTTTACTCGCTTTAAACGCCATAAAATCGTTCAAAATCGACTACAATTAACCTCCCGATGACAACTGGTTTTTTTTAACCCCATACATTTTTTTAATTTTAACTGTAATTTTGATTCGGCTTGTTTTCCCCTGTTATAATACTACCCCTTTTGTTGTGTATGTATATTTCAAATGCATTCATGTCGGAATTTTAATTGTACCCGGCTTAAAAACAGATTGAAAATGTATATCCATACATATACTTATATGGGTCGTTTTAAAAAAATTACATTTTTAGTGTTATAGCTTCTATCTATCTAAGAAAAAATTTGCAGATCGATTGATGGTAACGAATAGCCATGGTAATTAATAATGTGTAATCTCCGTGGCCTTTTTGGGATGTGATTTTCATGCTTAATCAGTTTTATTAATATTTTTAATGATGAAAATGATTTTTTAATTAATTTTGGGCCTTGTCGTTTGAAAGGCCTTCTCTCAAACTTCAATTTTATAATATGCCAAAAAAAAAAAAAATTGTTTTGTTGTCCGAATACTTAGTTGAACGAGTGTGACAAGATTTGGAAAAAAAAAAAACTAATTAAACATTTTCGCTTTTTCACACAACTAAACAATTTTTAATAATTTTTTACGATGCATTATCTTATAAAACGTCAAAAAACCTTTAATTTCATGTTTTATTATAATTTTATTATTGCAGTTAATTCCTTTAAAATTTGCATACAAAATAATTTTTTCATCCGAGTAAAAATTCAGTGTAATCTCCCGGGCCTTGTTATCTTTGTACCGTATAAATATTTTTTAGTCTAACCACCTCCAAAAGAAAGGTATTTACTCATACTTGAACCTAATATAATTTGGATGACATTGAATTACATTTACTATATTAAAATTAAGAAATAGTCGATTTTGTAATCTCTGTGGCCTGTAATCTCCGTGGCCATTTTCGTATTTGTTTTTTAATAAATGTTTTTTTAGTTTATAATGGCTCATATCTTCATTAATTTTTTTATATTCTAGATAAATATACTGAATTTCATCATTCCTTACAATATTGGTACCATAAAAGTTCCAAGAAAGTTATGTGCCGTTATTTAAAATTATTTTTTTTTGTCTTTCATGCTTTTAAACAAAATCATTTCGTAAACAAACAACTTTTTTATTAATTATCTTATTAAATTTAGTTGCTTTCCACAAAATTTCAACTATTTATTGTTACTATTTATTTCGTGGATTATTGTTATTTTATGCAAGAAAAGAACATTTTTAGTACATTCGAAATTTAAAATTTAAATTTTTATCAAAAAATACTCGTAAAATGGAAAATATTTGAAATTATTTTTGCGCAACTCGCAGAACTCCTTTTCTACTTGTTTACTATAGATTTAGAAACTAAAACCCAAGAAAAACTGAAAAAATTTTTTTTTCAAACGATCAAAAAAAATGTCAATTTTTAAAAAATGACCCATATCTACAAAATGTTAAAAATAAAATCTATTTTTTTACAAACCTCTTACAAAATTTTTCTTGTTTAACTGACAAAGAAGGTCGTGGCAGTTTTTATCTTTAATCTTGTCATTAAAAACTGGTAGAATTGATGATTTAAAACTGTCCCATTTTTCAATAAGAAGACTTTGTTTTGCCGGAAATATAACTTCAAAATCAATATTGATCTAGAATTATTATAAAGCAAATGAATATGGGAAAATAAGATGAGGCAATTATTCATTTTTATAAAATTGTGACAATTTAATTTAATTTAATTTAATTTTAAGAAATGTTTAAGTTATTGAATAATCATTATCTTTTATGAATATCACTTTGACGATATCGCTTTGAAAATTAAGGACTCCAGACTATCTTAAAAAAGCTATGTACTTGAAAACGAAATATTTACCAGTGTTACTCCAGCCGAGTGCTTGAGCAAAGGCCAAATATTTAAAATATCAGGAAAATTTTGTTTCTTTACATCCAGTTGTCTCGCCTTATGAGTTTTTCGCCATTTAAATTTTACCTCCTCCCAAGGTTCTTTATGAATCTGGAGCCACTTGACATCCGCCAAAGTGTCATCTTAATCAAAAAATTATGATTGAAATAAAGTTTAAGTTAGAGATGTTTGCTGTCAAAAAATATACCATTTAAAAATTCTACTTCTTCCTCATCCAAAACAGGATTTACAAAAATTGAACTGGAACTACAGCCAGGTTCGTTATTGAATGCACAGAAACCAATTTTTCTATGACGACGCTTTAAGTTATAATATCGGCAGTACAATCGTCCTGAAGGATTTTCCTTTGAGCCTTTCTTAGGTGGTATAAAATAAATATTCTGCAATTTATAAATTTTGTGAAGGTTGTATAACCAATTTGGGGAGAGTACGATAACTTAGGCGCCAAAATTTGATAACGGATTTTTGTAGAAGGGTCAAATACAAGCGTTTTTTACTAAGGGAGGGGGGGGTCTATCTCGCCCCGTTTAGGAGGTAGGGGCGATTTTAGAAAAAATGACTTAAATTGAAAAAAAAAATATTAAAAAACAACAGCAACACTTACAATAAAATACTATACCGGTTTTGAAAGTCAGAAGTATGTTCTATAATCGTAAATTTAAATTAAAATATTTATGTCAATAGTTTTTGAAAAATTTGCATAAAAACTCAAAATTTTGTTCAAAATTTTTTTCAAAATTGTAAAATGAAGTGCTTAATTGGCTTTTTGTGGTCAATGCTACTATTAATTCTGAATCGAACACAAAAAACCGAATGGTTTTGTCCCTTCTAGTTTTTGAGAAAATCGAAAATTACTAAAACTACTTTTTATGAAATTTTTAATTTTTGGTATTTAACTACGGTGATTTCATTTTGAGGATTAATGTTAATGTGGTTCATTTGTAGGTAAAGTACAGCAAATCATTTAGGGTTACCAAGAATGCACCAGAGGAGGTAGAATTGCAGTCAGTTTGTGAGTAAGTCAGGTGTTACTTAAAAATAGTCAAGTCAATTTTTCAATGTTCAATGTATTAAAACCGTGTTTACAGGCATTTTGATCACAAAAAAAAATTATAGCAAGCACCTCCCTAATCTCTAGCCAATATTGAGGGCCATGGAAAAATGTGCCGATAGATGGGTTTATTGCTCTGAGATTAACTTTTATATGGATTGCACCAGAGAAACTTTTAAATCATTAGTTTTAAGCAAAATTTAAGTAACGTTATTTATTAAAATAAAAGATTACCTATGTAAATCATTTAAATGTAATTTGAATTTTATATACCCACCTACAAATTTGTAACTATATATTTACTTATGTATCTTAGTCTGTAAGAGTATAATATGCTCTGGCTGATGAATAAATAATAATAATAATATTTTATTCTTACAATTTTTGTCACCTTTTTGAGTTGGAGTTGAGGGGAGTTGACGCTTTAGTTGGAATTAGACCAATTTCTTCTAAAAACGCGATGCTTTTGAAATATTTTTTTTGAAATATTGAAAAGTTATTTAATTTAGGATGAAAAAGTGGATGCTTAGTCGCCATTCTTTATTCAAAGAAAAAAATACTTCACTATTACAAAGGTTGAATAACGAATGACCTTGGTAAACAATAACCTGTACCATATTAGCATTGAAAATGTTAGACACAAACAATAAACATACATATTAATTAAGGAATTATATGAATTTGCTGCATTCGTACAGTAGTACCTAGGTAATGTGAATTTTTCATAATGAATTAAATTTTCATGTCTGAACATTTTAAATGTGCAACCTTGGGCTACGTACATACATACATATATTTAGTAGACATTGGATATAGACCATAGGGTAAATTCAAAGTTTCTTTAAATCCAGATTCTGTAAATGCAAAAGAAACCTTGCATACACCCAACCTCGCACCTACCCCAAATCCTATAGTGTGCCCATGCAGGGGTTGCAGGGGGGCAGCATGCCCCCCCATACATATCTCACTGTTTATGCGCCGTAATGCGTAAGCAAGCAAATAAAGCAAATATCCCATAAAAAAGTAGTTTTAGTTATTTTCAATTTTCTCAAAAACCAGATGACATAAAATCATCTAAATTTCAGTTTTTGAATTAGAATAAAATAGAGCAACGAATTTTAGGAAAAATAATAATAATATATAACTTTGCAGTTTTGAAAAATTAAACTTTAAACTTTTTTTTTATGTTTTTTTTTCACCAAAATTTGAGTTTAAAACTCGTTTTTTTCAAAAACTGTGCATAGATTCTAATTGATTTAAAAATTATCTAATAGATCAGAGTATTGGCTTTAAAAAAAGGTATAATACTTAGTTGTAAGTATTACCGTTATTTTTTAACATTTTTGTTTCCATTTTAGTACCTTTTTTATAAAATTGCCCCTCCCGCCCAAACGGGGGGAGATAGACCCCCCTCCCATAGTAAAAAATGCTTGTATTGAACTGTTCTACCAAAAACCGTTATAATTTCTTGGCGCCTAAGTTATCGTACTCTTGCCACCAATTTTAATATATGTAAATGATATCACCATCTGCGAGCAAAAACTATGTTTTTTTAATTAATTTTAGCACGAATTATAGTTTTATTGCTTCGAAATACCTGCAAAATTGCTTTAAGTCACAAAAGCAAATTTTCAGTCATTTTTTTCTATGTATGTGTCGACTTTTATTGTGTTCGTTGAAACGTAGAAAATAAAGCCGTCAACGCCAATAATTTCGATAATGTCAATCATGAAAACAATAACGTTATCTGTAATTCCATTTACATATGAATAAAATTTGTTTTATTCATTTCAATAAGCTATACAGTTTTATTCAGAAGTTAATAAATTAGAACAACATTTTATTTAAGAATTGAAATTGTTTTAAAATGAAGACAAATTGAAGAATATAGCATAAAATCAATGGATATAGAACATTTTACATGTTACATTGAACTATTTGGAATCAATTTCACTTAAGAGACCAAAGTGGTTACCAATTTATCTACTTAATTGAAATTTTTAGAAAAAAGAAACTGTTTTCAAATACTAAAAGAGCACTCTCAGCTATGTCGGAACTTATGTTTTTACCGGGACTTAAACAGTAGACAATATAGATGCATTCAAGTGGTGATACTTTCCTTAATAATACAATATTTTTTATTATTTGTTGATAACTATAAAATAACATAGATTAAAAAGAACAAAATGCTTACAGGGTCTTCGTTAAATCTATCATGTATTTTTTTTGCAATATATTGAAATTCTTTTCGGGTCACTGACTGATTATTTTTTAGCAGCCAATTTGTGATGCATTCCAGCAAAATCGCTCGTGACGAATCTCCAATTCTGTTAAATTGCTGAAACTCATTTAATACAAAATTTCCGGATGGAAATAATTGAAGTATCGCATCGATGTCCTAAAATTTAGTATTAATTAAGAAAACATAGAAACAGAATGACCTTGAAGAAATTTCAAATAACTCACGAAGCTTCCAAAGGTGACATTAGGTGATGGTGGATTTGATATGAATGAGGTATTTGATGAAGGAGACGATGGCGTTGAACCTACTGCCGAATCGTGAGACAAATGTGAACAACAATGCTCTGCTACACGTTTTTTTACTTCTTCTTTTATTAAAAGTTTAATATCATTAAAAATGTCTATCGATGAATCTAAATCAGTGCGAATTCCCTGAAATTATTCAGCATAATACTACATATAATCATAAAATTGTTTGAAGAGTATTTACATTTTCTTTTCGCCATTCATGAAGTTTTTGTTTAAACTCAACTCTTAATTTGAACGATTTATTTGTAAAAACTTCTTTCAAATCTTCATTACTAATGAACTTTAAAGTGTTTACGTTTAATTTAAGACTTGAAAAACGATCATATAAGTCAACAAATCCCCAAGAAGAAAGTAAATTATACAATTCGCAATCAACTAAATTGACTTCAAGATTGTTATCGATATTATCTACTGGAGCTGAAAAATTATCAGATCTGTTAGTAAGAGTAGTATAGGTGGCCTGGTATTGCGATTTTTCTATTTCAGAATCTGTATCATAATCTGACTGTTCTGGTAGAGTGTAGTCTTCATCACTCAGTATTTTTCCTAGATCCTCCATTTTAATTTCCTTATTATATTAGGAAAAGAGAATTAAAATATAAAAATTTATTAATGGTATGTAAATTTTAAGAAAATTCTAAAATTAAAGCGCTGAGAAGAAGAAAAGGTTAAGTGATATTTTTTGATGTTTCAAGTTTTTTTTTTGCAAAAATGTTAAAACTTAGATTTCTGTGTAATCAGCGTTACTGTAAGAAGCTTAATTTCCGATTTAGGCTTTCCAGTTTTGGTAAGAGAGTGTTAAACAAAACAAGTTTTTTTTTTATATTTAGTGAAAGAAACAATAGGTGCGTTTTATTATCCACAAATCTATCTGGATCCGGATCGGGATCTTCCCTTGAAAATAAAACGATACGGATCTTACTGACAGCAGTGTTATAAGCCCGTCTCTTTTTATCCTTGGGTTTGGAAATTTTAAATTATGTGTTGTCTTTTTTCTTTACACTATAGCTTACACTACCTTACCATAAAAATCCATCTACTCGCCAGTGTAATAACTAATTTTTGGATCTATGAAATAGATCCCGATAGAAAACAGGATCCCAAATTATAAAACTAAAATAGTAACAAAGTGTCGTACTATAATGAAACATTTGTTTTTCACCAGAATGGCTACTTCCGTTAGTGAATACGAAATAAATAAGGAATCGTTAGGAAAGAAGTTAAATTGTATAACCAAGATAAATGGCAATATACATTTCCACTTACGGTAGGACAAATCTTAGACAATGAGAAAATTAGCTTAAAAGATATTGATGAGGAATATCTAGTATTCCATGAAAGCGCTATGTAGGAACTTATTTTTGAAATTTTTAGATGAAGAGGAAAAATTTATTGGAATAATACGTGCACGTGCAGCCCACTATGGGTTGTCCCAAAATTGATTCTTATCCGATTCGGCGATTTCATCAAATACCCCTAAGTGATGAAAGTATTGAAAAACAGCTTTCTCAACACCGTATACACGAATGCCATTTGGACTTAAAAATGATCCTTCGTGTGTCCAGAGAATGATGAACACCGTTTTGTCGGATCTTATAGGAAAACAATGTTTTTTGTTTACATAGATGACATTGTTGTCTATGGTAGCAGTCTAGAGGAACATAATGAGAGACTTAAAAATATATTCCACAAGTTAAAAGCTGCAAATTTGAAAATTCAAATAGATAAATCTGAATTTCTTACAGAAGAAATTCAATACTTAGGTTATTTTTTATTAAAAAACAAGGGCTTACTCCCTAATTTAGAAAAAGTAAAAGCAATAAATAATCTACAGGAACCTAAGAATCCCAAGGAAATCAAAAGTTTTTTAGGAATGATAGGATACTATCGAAAATTCATAAAAAAATTTAGTGTCGTGGCATCGCCTATATTCAAGCTATTGAACAAAAAACGTTGAGTTCATTTGGAAAGAAGAACATACTAAAAACTTTATCGAAGTTAAAAGGTTCTTACAGAATTTACTTTGTTACAATATCCTGATTTCAAAAAACAGTTTACTATCACAACTGATGCTAGTAATTTGGGACTTGAAGCTGTTTTGTCACAAGAACACTCAGGTAAAGATCTGCCTATCCATTTTATAAGTAGAACATTATATAAAGCTGAGGTCAATTATAGTACTACAGAAAAAGAATGTCTTGCCATTGTATGGGCAATACAACAGTTTAAACCGTACCTTTATCGACAAAAGTCTGTTATCAAAACTGATCATCGACCATTAACTTTGTTATTTAATGTTAAAGATCCTGGATAAAGATAAGTAAGATGGAGACTTAAACTATAAGAGTATGATTACAAGATTTGTTAAAAAAAGGCGTAGATAATGTTGTAGCTGACGAACGACGAAGTAGGAATATGGCTTCTCCATTATTCAAGAATCAAGGCAAAAGTAGTATGAAATATAAATTATATAAAGAACAAACAAATTAGTACGAATGGAAACGGAAGCTAAACGAACTATGTTAGGAAAGACAAAAAAGAATGATACGATAAAAGAATAAATTCTAATGTTGAAGAATTTAAGAAAAACGATTTAATTCTCATTGAGAACGCTAAAAGAGCCAAGTTAAAGTTGTGGAAAATTCAGTTATAATTAGACGAAGCAATAAATCTATAAAATATGTATAATAAAGGTATGATAAAACACTACAAGAATTAAAAAAAATTCATTTACAAATTTTTATTAACTTTAAATGGCATTTTTGGAAAAATATGGGAGAATTTTCCATCAAACGGGATATATACAAAAATCTCGGAGAACTGCGACAACAAAGACGAAAAGTTTCTATAGTTACGCATATCGACCTTCGTCTGATAACAGACCAAATAGATATAGTAGAAACATTTTCGTATTAAGAGTAAATGACGAGTGTTTTATAGAAATTCCGGAATGTGTAAAATTCATTAAGAAATCCAAAATTCAAATATTATCACTAAAAAAGGATCTAAGTGTTATTTATCATTTACTAGTAGTTGACAGAGGATATAAAAGAGGCTTACTAATTTTGTTGCAGCAGGATTCAAGTTCTTATTTGGAACTCTAGATAAAGAATATGCTAAGCAGTATGAAGAGGCAATTATAATTACTATGTTGAAATCTTTTATAAAGTTTCTAAAAATAAATATTTATTCGCATTAAGTGATGAAACAAAATACAAATGTAATTGTTCTGAAAAATAAAATACTTTGAAACCTAAGAAACTAGAATTGAAAATTATGAACATGTATTAACTATTGAAAACAAAGATGTATATCATCCCACACTAATGGATTTTTGTTATAATGTAAAATTGAATGATTTAGATGTCGAAAATGTAAAGTTGCCTAAAATATAGCTTAGGTTTAACCGAATTACAAGACTTAACTGTTGAAATTAGAACTCAAGAAAACTTAAGGAAATACCACCTTATATTCAAGGCACATTGTTTGGTATAAGTGGAACTTTAATAACTATAAAATTTACTTTAAATAACTTTAAAATTTACTTTTCTTTTCTTTTGCGAAATTGTTTCAATAAAAAGACTAAACAACGTGTTGTAGAAAGAGAATGGATAGTACATTATCATAATAATGATAAAAGAAAAACTGCACTAAGATTCAATTTCAATGTATTTAAGATAAATGATTTTGATATTGAAGAAAATTAATTTGTCAAGAAAAGTTTAATTTTAATTTTTTAAGAAAGGAAGTGTAATGAATGAAATGAAACTAAAAATTAATGATTAAAATTTCTGACTTACCCTTTTTTGACTTTTTTTTTTAATATAATTGTTATGTCCAAACACCAACTGAGGACGACCTTTTTCAAGTTCTTATTTGGAACTCTAGATATTATTAAAGATGCTAAGCAGAATGAGGATGTAATTATAATTACTATGTTGAAATCTTTTATAAAGTTTCTGAAAATAAATATTTATTCGCATTAAGTGATGAAACAAAATACAAATGTAATTGTAATGAAACTACAAATTAATGATAAAAATTTTCGACTTACCCTTTTTCCACTTTTTTTAATATAATTCTTATTCGTTCACTTCAACGTCCAAACACCAACTGAAACTGAAACTGTTGAAACTGACGACGACAAGCCGATGCTGAAATTTTAACACTGGAAAAATAATTCCGTTATCTATGAAGCGCGTCCTAACGATCACGTACGTTATTGACCATACTGGAATCATTCTCAATTGTAACTATGTTCGTGATGGAAATATTATATTCGTGTTCACTGCACTATTATGGAAGTATTAAATTACTCTTACACTTCAACAAATAATTTAATGACAACAAATCAGATTTTCATTTGGAAAATGAGAATTACAAAGTTTATTAAAATATTGTCAAGATTTCTTACAAGGTTGGAGGAAAAGGGAATCAATGCGATGGACTGTGTTTTTTCATAAATATTATGCATTTGTTTTTTTTTTCCAATTTCCAAATATACAAATATTGTATGATTGCTTTATGGCTACATCAGTTTTTAAAGTGAGTTCTCTTCTCTCTTTTGGGTTGTAGACGGGTTTAAATAATGCTGTTTTTAATGGCATGAACAAATCTTTAGATATTCCTTACTCAATTTGTGTGTACAACAATAAGACACAGACGTTTTGATTTTTAGTCCCCTTTAACACTAGGAAAATTATGGCCCAGAAAATTATTTTAGATTATTTAAATTTTTTTGTTAACATACACAGTCAAGCTACTTCATTCAAAAGAAAAACAAAGAAAATGTTTAAAAAAAACTAAACAAAATTTCTGCTTTAATACATACCTACTTTTAATATCAACCCAAATAAATTTGAGAATTTTAATTTTTTAACGAATTATGATATTTTAATGCACTGTAAGTGGCTGGTTACAATAATTAAAAAAGAATTAATTTCCAAAGAAAGAGAATGATTTCTAGAAAGAAAAAAAGGAACAGAAAAAATCCATTTTCTTAAAATTATCCTTTCTCTTTTGAGAACTAGGTCTTTTTTACGTATATGAAACCAGCCACTAAAGTATTACATATTTTAATTTTTTTTATAAATGAAATAATATATTCGATATTTTTTGACTTAGTTGATACAGGGCCTAAAAACATTTTAAAATCTAAAATATTGCCAATGACCAGCGTTACCACTTTACTTTGAAAAATTTCAAATCCACTTTCTACTTCGCATCATTACCAAAATATTGAAATTTACATTATTTCTAAAACAACTTCAATTCTACAAAAAAGGCCAAATCTATTTGTTTTTCGCTATATCACGCTATGAAAAGTTTGTGTGTGCATTTGCAGAACTTCCCTCTAACATAATTATTCTAGTTTTACCAATTTATTAAATTTATTATATAATTTTTGTTGGGCGATAATCCTTCGTCTGTAGGTACCTCATTTTTCTTCTTTTCTGTTTCTTATTGTTATTTCTGGTAAGCGGTGCTAAAGTAATACACTATACATAGATTAATATAAAATAAATGTTAATAATAGGAATCTACTTCTTTTTTTTTTCTCAATCTACTTCGCCTTTTTCCTCAAATCTACTTCGACTTTTTTTGAGAAGTGGTAACGCTGACGAATATTGTCCGCCAAACACAAACTACCGAACTTTTCACACTGGAATGAGCAATACACACAAAAAAAATGCCGTTATCGATGAAGCGCGTCCTAATGATCACGTACGTTGTTGACCATACTGGAATAATTGTCAGTTGATCACGAACGTTGTTGACCATACTGGAATAATTGTCAATTGTAACTATGTTCGTGATGGAAATCTAATGCTCGTGTTCACTGTACTATCACGGAAGTATAAAGCTACTTTCACACTTCAACTGATGAAAACAAATCAGATTCTTATTTAGAAATAAAGAAATTACAAAGTTTATTAAAACCTTGTTAAGATTTTTACAAGTTGGCCAGGAAAGGGAATCGATGCGTTCGAACGCGTTTTTTTTATAATTATTGTGCTTGTTTGTATACATTTGTTTTCTTTCCAATTTCCAAAAACTTTAAAAATGCTGTATGACTGCTTTTATACGAAATCAATTTTTAAGTTGTGTTGGTTTTTTGGTTTCCTTTTGGTTACACAGGCGCGTTTAAACAATGCAAAAGAGAAATTTCTTAATATTGTTTACTCGATTTGAGATTATTTTAATTTGTTTTTTCACACACACACAATAATATGTATTAAACCAAGCTACTTCAAAAGGAAAATGCAGAAATTCTTTTATGATTTTGTTTAAAATAAATTTAAAAAAAAGTCATCGTAAATAATAGGTACTTATCTTTACATGCAATACAATTTATTTTTTAAATATCAACCCCGATAATTTTGGAATTTGAGAATTTCGGCCCAGGATTTTATTTTTCTCTTGTGAATTAAACTCAAAGTAAATGTAGTGGCAGTGTATGAGTATGACATTGATCTATATAATACACTGGGATCAGCGTTGCCGATGTGGCACGATCGTGCCATTTTGACACGGACATTTTCTCGTGGCACGGTGGCACGAAAAGTTTCAATATGTCACGTTTTTTTTTTTTATTATTTTACCTAAATGCGTTTAAGATAATTTACCCAACCTTTTTAAAAAATAATCCAAACATACAAAGTATTCTTCCACACTTCAATATTTTGGTATCAGAATTTTCTCATCTATTAGAGTGCGAGAAAGATGTTCTTTTTGACGAAATAAGAAACAAATTTGAGATTGGACTAGACGAAAGTATTTTTCTTGAAGATTCAAAAATGTTCAAGGTTAAGATGTACAAATTAAAAAAACAATATTGACGAAGGAATGTTAAGTAATATTTCAAAATTTATGTTGGTTCTTCTTAGTTTGCCTCGCATGGAAGTGCATCAGCAGAGCGAGTGTTTTCAAGGCTAAATAGTATTAAAACAAACAACAAAAACAGACTGTCATACAAAACAATTAATGCTATAATGTCATATAATGAAATTATTAAGCCTAATAATTGTCAAAATTTCAAACCTCCAGCTAATTTATTAATTTAACTTATTATAACAAAGCTTTATTACTTTTTATATTATTATTATGAACTTGCCAAAAACTCCGATTTCTGGAAAATACCTATACACGAGTAGAGGAAGTGATAGTATTTAATTAAGATTTATTTTTAAAGAATAACTTGATTTTTTTTTTCATATGGCACGAAAATGTCACAAATGGCACGTTTTTTCAAAGAGTGTGGCACGAATTTTTTTTTTTATCGGCAACGCTGAATGGGATAGCGTACCCATACAAAAAAAAGCTGACTCCATTTGCAACATTTTTATAATTGAGCTTACTTTTGTGTGCTCAGTAGATGTCAAACGTTGAAGCTGTCTACGCAAATGTCATTTTCAATTGGACTCAAAATAACTGTCATAAATTGTAATAAATATAATTATATAGTATATAGACAATTGGATGATTAATGCGAATTGATTTAGGTATAGAGTGATTTTTTAAAAGGTCATGGTTATGGTCTTGTACCCAATTTCTGTGTATGGTGTATATTTTTTATATGTTTTTATATGAAGGAGTGCACGAATTAATTTAAAAGTAAAATACCTTTTTTAAATATTTGCATTGTAAGGTATGCATATTCCAATTATGAATGGAATAAAATATCCGGTATTATTTGTCGTAGTTGATACAGGGCCTACAAAATTTTTTAAAACTAAAAGACTGCCAATGATCACGAACATTATTGCCCAATAACAAACGTTGTCGCCCAAATAAAATAATTGTTTAGCTTATCACGTTTATAGTAGTTTTACAATATTCGTGATCATTTCACCACAATCATGTTTGTTAAACCATATATGAAGTCAAATTAACGCGGCTATTTGTTTTGCAACTTACCATGAGTTTACATCGAATACTTAGTTAGGATATATAGATTCAGATGTTGTTTTAAAACAATTTTCCGATCCCTTCATATGTGATATGACTATTTATTATTATACGTTTATATTTTTTCCTCAGTACATATATCCAGGTCTAGTTAAAAATTTGCATGTGAAAACTATAATTCTCGCCAATCGAAATTATTGACATTGCGTTAATATATTATTTTCAGTAACTATATTTCGAATTAGAAAGAAATTTGATGTGATACACAAGTAAATAAGCATTTGTGGTTAAATTTTTTAAAACATTCTTAAGAAAAAATTTTGGTATGCAAACTTCAAGTTTTTATTACTTTACGAATAAAAAATAAATGTCAAAAAAAATATTGACTCGTTTTTGAGATATCGAACTTTCCAAAAAAAAATGTATTAAAAATTCAAAAAAATATTTTGTGTTTAAGTTTTGAAATGCAAACTTTTTCAAACTTTTTAAAAGCTTTTCTATAATTTTTTTTTATTAAAATCCGTTATACCGATATACCGGCTGGTCCGATTTTCTTTAAGCTTGGTAGATATCATTTTTAATTTTTCCCCCCACATATTTTTTTCTTTTTTTTTAAGACCAAAAATAACGGTACCTGCCATACGAATTTTTTGCGAAATTTTATAAATATTTTTTTTTTCTCAAAAACTGTTCGACAGATTTAAAAAATAAAAACACGAACAAATTTTATTTAGTTTAAGCTAGGTAATAGTTGAACAAAATTTCAGAAAAATGGGTATTGAGGGTACCCCCCATGCATGGAACCATTTTTTTTTTGTTTTTGATTTTCTCGAAAACAGTACAACCGATTTTGATCATTTTTTTTTGCTAAGGCTCCCCAAAAATTTAAATAAAATCGTATTTTTCTCGAAAACGGCACCTAGAATTTTGATAAAAGTTTTCGTTTTTCAATTAATTTTTATGATCTTTAATTTAATAAAATATTACAGCTTGTACCTACCATAGAACCATTTTTCCGAATTTTGAATTTCTCATTATCTTAATGAAAATTTTTATAGAGGTGTTTAAAGTTTAAAAAACATTGCATTTTAAAACTCAAAAAAAATATTTTTTTTTAGTTTTTGGGAAAAAAGTCATTTTATATCTCAAAAACGACACAATATTTTTTTAATTAATTTAATAGTTTAATTTTCATTCGTACAGTAATAGAAACTTAAAGCTGGCGTACCGTATTTTTTCTTAAAAATGTTTTAAAGATTTTGTATATAAAAGCTTATTTTCTTAAAGAAACCACCATCAATTCATATTTGCATAGCATTCTGTTTTTTATCTCTTACTACTAAAAGAATTAAAATAATTAATTTTATCTGTATGAACAGTTTTCTCTAATAACATTGGTTTTTTAAATTCCTAGTCATTCCTATTACATGGGAGCAGTTCGTGCGACCTATTCGCATTTGATTTTCATTTAATTATAGATCGTAAATATAATCGAAAGAAAAAAAATGATTAAAATTCTAGTTGCCGCTTTCGAGGAAAATAAACCAATGACAGATACTTTTATTTTTGTTTAAAAAAGAAAAAACGTGTGGGAAAAAATTAAAAAATGCTATCTACCAAGTTCAAAGAAAATCAGGCGAGCTGTTTAGGTTTATAGTCGTACAAATAGACAGACGGAATTGCGAAACCTACTTTTTTCGTGTTCTTTCTTCTCTATGATCAAAATATCGAGTTCGATTTGTTTTACGAATGCATAACTTGCTTTACAGTACTATAAGTCTCAAGTAAAAATTTAACTGCTGTTGATTTAACTTGATTAAATGATTACTTAAAATTAAAAATATATTATTATTTTTGAGGTACTTATAACAAACAACCATACCAAGTCTGCTTTGTTGATTTAAGCATGAAACCTTGGTTGTTGCAACACAAACGTAGCAATTCAATTTTACAATTTTTTTTTTTTTCAATTTAAAATGAACTATAAACGTGATTGAATAATAATTTTTGATATTTAAAAAATCAAGTATTAAACCTTGGTTGTTCCAATACGTTTATGATTGAATCGTAATTTATTGAAATATTATTTAAAATGAACTATAGGCGTGATCGAAGAACTATGTTTATGATACTTAAAAAGAAAAAAATATCAACAACGTCTCATTTGTTGATTTAAATATGAAAAACCTTGGTTGCATCATCACAAACGTATTTAATTTCACTATTTTTGAAGAATTTTTTTGTTTACGATGTTCATAGTTAGGCAACAATGAAATCAACAATTGAATTATCGTTTTACAATGAAATCATGTTTGAATCAACTATGAACGTGAATGATATCACTATTTTTATGATAATTAGCAAGAATAAAAATTAACAATGCTCCATTAGTTGATTTGATCACGATGCCTTAGTTGATTCAATCACAAACGTAGTGATTTTCACTATTTTGTGTGCATTGTCAACCAACAATGAAACATACTTGAATCAACCAAGGTTTTTTTTTTCGGTGTACAGTACAAAGCTTCGGAATTTATTTCGAAATCGACATTACTATAACCGATCCTCTCCTTTGAATATTAAGAAATAAAATGCACGACTGGGTCGCGCCAACTTGCTCTTATGTTCGTAAGGTTCACTTTTAAAAAAACGAATTAACTAAGACTTAAGTAGATGCAGGTAGGGACAAAATACCAATTTAAATTTGTGCAAAAACAAAAATTATACATCGTTTGAAGCTGGTTTTTAAAAAACACCAGTTTTAAGCTTTTGTTATTGTACAAATCAAAGTTGAGTTTTCAAATTAAATTATCAAATCTTTTTAAAAAATAAATCAATTTTCTTTTCAAAAATCAAAAAAATACTAAGTACTTTTTTTTAAGTTATGATATGCAATGGTTTTTAAGCTTTTTAGAAGCTTTTGCACTTACTATCATTCAAATTCGTTATGCCGATACCGAGAAAGTCAATAATCGAAATTTAGTTCCATGGTAGATATATTGTCATCAATATCTGAATTTCTTCATTTTCAAACAGCTTCGCCTCGAATTTAAAACCTTAAAAAATATTCTTATAGTCAATACTTATGCAGCCTTATTTAGCAACTCCCTTTAGCGACGGAATAAAGTTACTTCGACTTTACAACGGCTCAAATCCTAAAAACCTTATTTATAATGAAAATTCACGCGGAATAGCGGTGGAATAAGCTAAAACTGGTTCATAGAAGGTTTAAGGCCATTTTAGTATCTAAATGTCATTTTGAGATGGCATCTTGTGAAATTTACAAAAAGGATAGATATTTTGCAATAACAAATTATTTATATTTTCCAAACGCTCTAACAGTTGTACGGTATTGGGAACACAATGTGGTAGGTACATTCATTTATTGGATTTGAACTTTATACAATCCAATTTTAAATGTATCCAATTTCTAATATGCATACAATGATAATAAAATGAATAATAATGGAGATCAGCTGGGGTTTGATTTAGGTATATAATAAATAGAGTCTTAGATTTGTCACTTTTTTTCCCAGTATATTTGACATTAGGAACGCGTAGCTAAAACGGCTAAGAAAAAAATTTTAAATAAGGATTTGTTTGACGTGGCGTAAACCCGAAGTAAGTGCTTCGGCTCGGTTTAACTACTCCGAGGTTGAACCGAGTATTAGTGAAAAATAATAAATAAGGCTGATATAGTTTAGATTCCAAAATTAGAACTAATGCAAAATCTTTTTGGTTGTTTTTAAACGGAAAAAGACAGTAATTTCGGCTAACAATTAATATGAGATCTAAAGATAGGGTAAACATCCGGTAAACTTGAAATCTATAATTTTTGTGGCAATTTTTTTATTCTTGAAATCCCGAAACTCAAAAATCGCTTCAATATTTTTTTTTAGATTAGATAAGATAACATTTATTAATTAATCAATAACAATTTACAAAAACATGTTGTTATTCAAAATCAAAGGCATGGCAAAAGGGCTCGACAGCTAGATGATAGCTTTAGTATTACATTTTCACATTTTGTACATTGATGGAGTTTAACTAACTAATTGAGTTTAAAAATCTTCTCTTGTTATTTTTCCTCTATATACAAGTGCTATTTTAATAAACTGCGAAAGTTTTGCCACTGATTTCCATTTAAGGCCCCAGTTTTAGCTTTCATTGAAATGCATCATTGAAACAAATCAGTGGAATGCTGACTTTATTCTTTTGACAAGCCAGTTATAGCAATCATTGAAAAATTGGTAAGAGATCCTGTCAGTGACTGATAACAACCAATTCTACGCATTTGAGGTTAGAGTTGATCATTGAAAGGAAAATTGACATTTGAGAATAGAAAGAGAATCGAACACATTCTGTGGAACGATTGTGTTTCATATTAATGAAACGAAATCAGCTGTTCATTGAAATTTGTTTCTATCAGTGAAATAATAAAAATGGATTAAAAAGAAAGTTTAATTCAGATTTTTGTATTTTATAGAGTAAGCAAATTCTACTACTCATTACCTTCATTTTGGTACCAATTTAAGCCATTGCAGTTTGTTTATTCGTCTTAAAAATGTAAATGAAAAATTTCAATGATACATAGCTACATATAACTGGCCCCTAATATAACCAAAAGGTCCGTCTGTTCCAAGTACTTTTTTTCCACATGTCGCCGCCGTATCTCTACCAGAATAGGACATCTTGCGATGAAATGAACTATACATCTTCCCATTCGTTTGTATTACATGGTACATATTAGTGCTTAATAATTTTAATTTTGAGTAAATTATAAAAGCAGAGTGGAGCTAGATTATTAAGAGTTAAGTTAAATGAGAGTCCACAAAAGTCTGCCAAGTTCTTCCATTCTTGAAACCATGAGTTATGAGATCTTACAATCGAGACTGTAACTTTAAAAGTTCAGCTGTACATAAGTTTGAGGATGTAGATAAAATAGAGTTTCAGAAATGAAAGATATAGTGGTAGTAGCTTTTCGGTGGTATCAAACTGATGGCAACCCCAAGATTCTGCAGCATAGAGCATTATCAATTTAGAAGTATATATATTTTTCGACACCGTCCCTTTTGGATTTTTTGAGGCAGTCAGCTTTTTAAGCAGATGTTTTTCTATGTTGGAGTTAGTTGCTTTAGTGAGCCCTAAGTATTGGTATTCTTTAACTGTTTCGATTTAGTCTACTCCAAAGTATGGAAAAAATGTGAATGCTAGTCATCATATAACACATTTCAATATTCGAAGTAATGACATGTATTCCCAAATTACAAAACCTCATCTGCCTCATGTAGAATGCATTTGATGTTGTTAGTTAGGGCATAGTTTTTTGCAAATCAAAAGTAATTTATACGACCTTTGGATCAGAAGAACTAAAGGTCTCTTTAGATACACATTTAAGGGGAGGTTCTCCTTTTTCAGCGTCAAAAATGACACTTTTTCATGGAAGGAATGATATAATCCATTCAAATATTTTTTTACATGTTTATTATCATATTAAGTAGATACAAAAAATAATTTCTTCATCAAAAAATACCTGGCCGTTAAAAAACAATGCGCCTCGGAATGAGACCACCTACAAAAAAAGTTGTTCGCTGTTGGCCACTCTAGCTCTTGCAAATATGATCGAAAATTAAAAAATCAAAGTTTTTTTTATAAAATAGAAGAGTGTAGTTGGAGTCTGGACTAAAATAATTGTCCAAAGTCAAAAATTAAAAAAAATGGCGGACGCTTGTTTTCGTTTTTTCCACTTTTTTTCGCTCTTCTCAGCACTGTACAAAAAAAAGTTTTTGATATATCAGCCTGATTTTGGTGCAGACTTCAATAAATTAAATAAGCTTTAAAACAAAGAAAAATTTTGACGATCCGTCAAGTAGTTTTAAAGTAATCGTCGCCAACAGTTGGAAAAACGTGGTTTCGAGAAAAACGCGTTTAAAGTTTTTTTCGAGTCATGGCTCATGTGTCGACACCTGGTGGTTCATGTCTCATGTGCCTAAGTGTCGACATGTGTCGACACCTGGTGGCCCATATGATACCTGTGCTTATCATGGTATGGATATATAGGCACCAAATTCAAAAATATTTATGTAAAACATGCTACGCTCAAAATACCGCCAAATGTCAATTTTCCAGACAAAAAGGTAGGTCTCGTTTTTGTTGCATAAATTTAAAAAAAAAGTATTTGGACAAACGGTTTTAGCTACATATTCTACACATATTTTACTAGAAAAAAAATGGAAAAAAATGCATTTTTGGTCGCCGAAAAAGGAGAACCTCCCCTTAACTTCCAAAAGTTATTCCAAGTTGGTAAATAAGCATTTCTTTATCGTACGTCATTTTCCTTACTCCTTCATGTGAACAATATCTTTTAAGTTTTTATTTTTCGGTTACAAAAAGGGGTTAAGTGAATTTAACGCCTTCTTCCACTAATTTTTCTTACAAAAGTTGTTTCGCTTTATCAAAAACAGCAATGCTAAATTGGAAAATAAAGGTCATACAGAAACACTGATAAAATAGCAATCTAAGTTCACATTTAGCATCATCATTTTTGCAAACAAACATAAAAATCCAAAAAAATGTCACTTAACCCCTTCTTCTTCTCAACGCTTCAATTGTAAAATTTTGCCAGAACTGTTGTAAGTTGTATAATTTGTGAATCTCTATCTTTCTACGTTACATCATAAATCGTTCCAAATCATCATCGACCTACAAAAGGGCGTTCTCCAAAAAATTGTATTGATTCATTCAAAAGTAGAAGTCAAGTTGATTGAGTCTTCTCTGGCTTTAGTAACTCATTCGATAAACGGTCGCATATCATATTGCTATTTAAACTAAGAATTGATGATTTTAATATCATCTTGTTGTATGGCTACCATCTTATTTATATATTCAACTTTTCACGCCTTCAATATTTTTAGTGTTACACTGGAATACCACAGGACAGCCATTCAGACCATTTACTTTTTATTTTACTCGTATTCATAACTGACTTACCATCTGTCTCATTTATGCAGACGATTCTGTAACAAACTTCAGAAATATTTTAAATTTTTGTGATTCTGAAGAATTGCAATGTGACCTTAATTCATTTATTGAATAGTGTATTCGTAACTGTTGGTTTCCTAACTTCGATTAATGAAAAACTATAAGCTTAACGATCAAGACTTTGGTAACTGTGATGTGCTTTCCTGCTTTTCCAGCTGAGGTTCTCGCCGGTCTCGCCGGTCTCGCCAGGGTCGTCCCGAAGAAAACACGGAACTTCAAAGTGAAATGTCTTTAAACCTTATTACAAAATCTTTTAAAATAATAAAATATTGTTGAAAATAACTCTTAAATCTATAACATACAATATTCTGCTACTAATATTTCACTTAATTCGGGTAATTGAATGATTCACGGGCATCAACTCTTCAGGATTCTGGTCTTGCTTCTTCGTATCGGTTGCACTGATTACTGGTGATTCGGATCTGGTACTTGGTTACGGATATTCTGGTTCCTGATAATTCGGCTTAACCGGTCCTATTATTCGGATGTCGGCATTATGACGGGATCTAACGGTACAACGCCCCTAGTGGCACTAATTACCAGGTACAACTCCCCTGTTGGCACTAATCAGCGGGTACAAAACGCCCCTGGTGGCACTAATCAGCAGGTACAAAACGCCCCTGGTGGCAATAAACAGCAGGCTAAACGCTCTGGTAGATCAGCAGGTACCGAAGCCCCTGGTGGCAATTAGGACGTTAAACTTCGAACTAAGACCCCTCAACACTATTGGGGGACAATTTCACCTACCTAACTTGTCTTTCCCCGAAATCCCTTACCACTTACTTGCAAAAACAAAGAAAACTAAGATGACCAATTCGCCTGCACTTGTCTACGACTGGACTTCAAAATTCAAATGATTGGTACAACCAATTTACTATGCCGCCTGACTGTGTGTATGATCGAAAGGGTACTTTTCGTTTACCCAAGTAGGTCCTCATGATGACTTTTCAGTAAAAACTGAATGTGAACTATGTAAGTGGTGAATGAAAAATATTAATGCAGTTGATTTTTCTGTGACGTCATGTGTCCTTGGTGCTTGTGAATCGAATTGGTTTAAGTATAATTCTCGATAATAATAAAAAACTAACATAAAGTGGAGTAGCATGGAACGTTTCGTTACATAACTTCCTTTAATTATTTGTTTGATGGTCGGGATATTATCACGTGTTAGCGAAAGTTCTATCATTGGTGTGTCAATTGATGATAAGCTTTAATTCATACAAAACGTCAACTCCATAACTAACAAGACAAATTTAATTCATGGTTGGTAATTAGAGAGTCACGGCAATTTTCTCATCCTTTTGTTATAAAGCAGCTTTTCGTAAAATTTGTTCGTAACTAAAAGGTTTTTCAATTTGTGCTGGTAGATTTTGGCGGCCCGGCCATACGCTTTTGGTGACATCGGTCAAATCTATTGATACTGATGTCAAATCATCATAGCAAGTCCAAATAATAAAACTTTATTATCAAAAGGAGTGATGGCTAATTCGTATGTCAAGGGAACACAAGATCGGTTGGGAACATCACTTCGGTCTGTAAAAGTATACAGCAGAACCCGATGTATAGTCGATTCCTCGCCGTATACAAGAACTCGGCCTTTCACAGACTTTAACTTGTGTGAATTATGCATCGGGACATGGGCCTACACTCGTACAAGATTCCACTGACTCAGGAGCCTAAAGCTCAGAACCATAAACAACCCCGTTTGTTCGCTTGCTGGGCTTTGGAGCGTTAACAAGAGGACTCCAATTTCGGTCGAAAAATCATCTTTAGCCACAAGGCGCATTTTTGGATAAATGGCTGTGTTTAAAAGTAAAATTTGCGTATATGGGACGACGAAACACTAGGTGACAATGCATCCCAAAAAAGTTACAGTTTCATGTGGGCTTCGGGCCGTTCACGTCATTGGTCCGTATTTTTTCGAAAACGACGCAAAAAACTAAAATTCATTTTCGAAACACAAATCTTAACTGGTGAACACTTAATTAAAAGAACAAAATTTGGTTGCAACAGTTAGTGGGATATCAGGGCCTAACAACTCGCAACCAGTCCTTCTAAATGTTGTTGGCGGAAATGGACGATAGCTGAAAATACGAAACTGCCAAGATGCGACGAACTTTTCATGGTATAATATACTCTTGGAGGATTTTTAACTTGCTCACAAGGGCAGTTGGGAGTGTATGGATGAGTGCTGACGTGGCTGTCCGGTTGTCTCTTCGGAGCAATAGTTGATGGCGCTGATGCGCAATTCCAATGCGCTCCTGGAGTGTGTGGAGAGGTGGTGATGTAGTTGATCCGGGTAAGTCTCTTCGGAGCGTTGTCTGCTGACATGGGCGTAGTGGAACCGATGGCTGCTGATGCAATTCTATTACACTCCGGGTTCCTATCGACCTCCTCGTGGTGCCTGTGGATAGGTTACGTATGTAACTGAACCAACTAGATAGGATGGGATTATTTTACCCAGTTTGACGTAAGGTGAACAAAGATTAGGAGTATCTTTCCTAGTTCGTCGCAAAGGGAATAAAGACCAAAAGGAAGCACACTAGTTATTGGTTACTACTTCCATCGATTTCTGGTGTGTGTATGTAGGGAGAGGGATGACAGACCCTGGAGTTTTGCATGAACTCAAACTAGAAGTGATCACGGGTGCGAAGCTCCACCGGAAGCGATATTCTGGTACCACGGGAGATAGTGCCCAGAAGATTGAGGGCTGTTGTGTCTTGGACATTTGGCTGATGCGCTTGATTGGCCCATGCCTACCCCTCTTTCTTCAAGCTATCTATGAGGAAGGCCTCTTGTGGGAGTATCGTGGTGGCTGTGGCTTACTCCGAATGCGGAGACATATAGTTTCCAGGCTTGCCTGGATTCAAGAGGTGTTAGACAGACCTCGCCTCTAAGCAAGAGGTGTGTACAAGCTGCAACATGTCACAGCTTTGCTACTGAGTTGGCTTCGGCTGACTCGGGGTTAATGGTCAGGACCCAATCTGACTCCGATGAAGGTAGGCCTTCCATGGAATTAAATCATAATCGAAGGTGTTCACGTTAAATCAAACTTAGGTTCTGCTCATGAGGGCTAGTTGCCCTGAAAACTAGTTTGTTTTGTTTTTTTTCGGGTGGCTTGACAGTCCAACGCACTACTCATTACACCATGATGTACTAATTCAACTTGCAACGTTAAAAACCATTACATTCGCGATTTCTATAAGTTTTTGTTCAAATTGTCAGCCTTATTTTGTTATTTAATTCCGTCATTGTTATTTCAAGGACTACAGTTTTCTAATTAGGCATTTCAAAAATGATGAATGTAAATGCTAAACAACCCTAAGAGGATGCTTCATTTCAAAAATTTCATTATGCATTGAATTAAACAAAAAGTGCCTACACAATGCATTGGTAGGTAGGTAGGTAGGTTCATAATAAATTCCAACTCGGAAAATCCCTGAGTGCTACCCGGTAAATATGGTAAACAATGCAAGTCGACCCCCCATCAGCTTTAATTATTATATCGCAGGATAAAAATCGTGGTCTTTATGGCGAGCCTATAGCATATGAATGCACAACGCAGCATCAACAGCTAGGTGATGGCGAGGATGCCGTGATGCTGATGGTCTTTAATGAGGCAGCAGCATATTGAAGGCATAAACCACATTCACACTCCCACACACCCACAACCCTTCAAACAATACAATGGGGCACAGGTCACACCCTAATTATATGCACAAATCTCGCATTCAACTTTTATACCTACGAGTCGTTCGGCTCTCACGACTACATTTTTATTCGTGACTTTTGGCTTTACATACAATTCTTTATAAGTGCATTTTCGCCAACGGTAGAATGTCGTTGGTTTCTCATTTGCCATGTCCTTTCAGACATTACACACAAAAATGCTTATAGAAAAATGCACACTGCACTTATGAATAGAAACGACCCTGGTGTTGAAGGGCACAATTTCTCACCCATTATTATGCTTCCTTTTTGGCATGTCCTTTAACTACCATGTGGGCTATACGACGCGGCTCCACTTTACTCACCTCCAGTCCGCAAATATTTCCTACATAAGTGTGTTGGTAAATGTGTTACAACAATTCTTAACGCTAAAATATTCTGGCATTTGAGGAATTCGGTCATGTCACCCCTTAACTGGAAGAGCACTCGCAAAGGAATGGAACTCGTATGTCGTATGTCCTTTTGAGAATGTAATGTCGAGTGTGCTGCCAAGGCAAGACACAAGGCACACTCAACAGAATAGAATCCCACCACAGGAATATAAAGTTAGTTGCAAAGGACGAAGGAAGCAAGGTGAAAGACTTAAACTACCATTCGAATGCTATGCTAATTAAAAAGTCTTTTGATTTGCACCATAATTATTAATCGCTGTGTAGGTATGTGTTCGTGTGTGTTCTAGTTTCAATAATGCGAGCATAAAACTATGCTTCTAGTTCAGGAAAAGCCATTTTATTTAAGTTGCTCTCTGATGTAAGGATTCTTTGTAGTAGTCTATGTGCATGCTACTGAAAGGCTTAACTTGAACTTATAGTCAGGGTTGTAATTGTTTTGCATGATGTTAGAGGGCAATTTTCTCTTTCAATCATGATAAAATACAGGAAAAGTCGGATTCTGTTGGTGTTCCTCTGTCTGTGTGTGTGTGTGGTTTTTGTGTGGACTGGTATTGCCTTTAGGATGGATGAATTAAAAATTCAAAAGGATAATGATTGCACTTTTGTTGTGCTAGAATTATTATCGTTATAATGAAGGTGTTGGCATTAATTGCACTTTTTTTGTGTTTGAAAGGAATAATTAATAATTTTTTTGCGTTTAGCATTTGTAGCTACTTTTGTAATTAAACTGCAGGCTTTTGACGTTTACAATGATTGTTCGTTATCCACTGCAATCTGCTTTGGTCCAACATAGTGCGGGCAACATTTAAGTGCAATTATAATTAATTGTCTTTGGTATTTGGTATATTGAAGTACCTATGAAGCAAGAGATTTTTTAGTTACAGGGTTAAGGTTCTGACAGTTCTGTCGAAATTTAAGTTATGTCCGGAAAATTTCTTAGAGTGTTTTGGGGCAAAACTCGAGAAGATTGATCTTAGTTTGATAAAACTCACTGGATATCGGACGTTCTTTTTGAAAGTTTAATAGAGAAGTTTATAGGTAGTTCGCTTAGGTTGAAGTGGCTGTCGGCTTATAAACTACATGTTTTAGACCAAATGTTGGTTCGTTGTGAGACCACATTGATCTAGGAAAGTTTTTCCCTACTAGTTGAACCAGTTTTGGCTTTTTTTGATCACTCGAATTATTGTAGTAGAAGTCTTACAAATGGACTCTACGTTTTTGGGATAGTGCAGAACATATACCTACATAGAAGATGAGGATGTGTTTCATTCTCCTCTTCCATCTTTTCAATTCAACTGAAATCGTTTGAGTACACATCAACTCGCGCAGCGTGCCTACAGTGTCCGGTTATGACACCTATTACGGAACTAATGTGCAAACTGCTTAAAGATGAGAGCTGCTTAGAACGCTTGAGATGTAGAGTTGTCCAGATATGTTTTAGTTCCAACAAGTGGTGATGGTGTTCCACCTGTGGTTTGCAAAACTTATAGCATGTTGCTTAAGCATAAGTTTACCAATAGGGATGGGTACGTACATCTGTTCACTTTCAGCAAGTTCGTCAGTTATCTGGAATGTCCGCATGGCTCGGAATCTATCAAAGGGGACTGTTGAACTGCTTAGAACTTGTAAAGGGAGAGTCCAGAGAGAAATGTGCTCTTTGTTTCTTTGGCAAAACACGATATGTCAAAATTTTTAATTTACATATAAGGACCAGTGGCGGCTGGTCGGTTGTTGAACAGGTGGTGCACTTTACTTGCTCACTAAGTAGGTATTAAGATTAGAAATCGCAAAAAAACAACAATTTACATGTATATGTTGATTTTTTATTATTTATTTATAAAACTGACACACTTATTACATTTAGCAAGGCATCATGTTTTTTATTTTTTCACTTAAATGCGTCAAATCATGGATTCAGATTTCTGTCTAAATCTTTTCTCCGCCAAAAATATTGCATGTAAAATTTAAAAAGGGCCTTGGCGATCCGGCTAATTTTATATTAACTTTATTTTAAAAAGATTTATTACTATCTTTAATATACCTAATCACTGTTCATTTTATCCCACACCACACACTGTACACAGTACAGAATCGAACCAAAACAATTACTAACCTAACTCCTACAAACCAACACTATTTAACCAGTCACGGATAGAGCGAAACAACATTACATATTCGCAGGCGCAGCGCATTCTAGTCAAACATTCTTCGGTTCTCGTGCGCCGCGCCGCCGCACGAAAGCAGGCTCATTTCTCGATACATTTCAATGAAATATCTTTTGTCTCACGCATCAGGGATATTAGCTTGTAACTCATACAAGTTACGAGTATATTAGCAGTCCTCGTGCGCTCGCCGAAGCGCACGAGAATTTTTACTTGCAGGCAAAGTAAGTCTTAATAGTAAAGCAAAGCGCTTACATTGTTTCGTCATAATTGGAAATTTTACTTGTTTATGTTCTTGTATGTTTAAAAAATAAATATTTACATGGTAATCTAAAAATAAAGATGCAGTAATATTTAAATCTTTTGAATTGGTGGTTCAGCGCACGAGCGCACTTAAGGTACAGCCGCCACTGATAAGGACGGTCTTTATTCACAAAATCATTAAGTTTTCGGAAAACATGTCTCCAAAGATAATTTTGCGAATTATAGACACATAGGGAATTTAAATGCTAAAATTATGTAAAACAAGTCATGTATGAAATATCAACGAATTTGTTGTTTTATTTGAAGGGCCTCTCAATGAAATACGAGTAATGTGTCAAATGTGTCGTTCAAATGTAGCTCAGATTTTCAATAATTCTGGCACTTAGATGAGGCTTAATTTGAGCGGTTTTAAGGGTTATGTTGAATTTGAGAACACCGCTTATTGTCAAAGCCCTGCGGTTTAAAGAAACCCTACAGAAAAATTCTAACAGGATTACATTCAAATCGACTTCAAATTGAGGCATTGAGAGCAGAAGTGGCGTAACCCCAATATTCACTTATTGAGAAAATCACGGTTTAAAAAGTTAACGAAAAAGAAATGTTTGTTGTTAGCTTCCTATTTAAAATAATAATTAATAAACTTCAGTTATGACATAAACTAGTGGGATATCTTGTATTTAAGACCTTAATTTTCTCTTTAAATTATTAATTACTGGATTTTATGTGGGTTACACCACTACTGCTTCTTAGATACTGGAGTAAATTTAAAAAAGAAAGTTGGTTACACCAATAATTTGAAAAACAGGTAATGAAAAAAAAATTATTATCTAAAAGCGATACTACAAAATAGTTAGAAAGTTAAGTTTAAGTTTACACTACTATGATAGATACTTTCATTCTTCTTCGTCATCTACGTACTCAACCATCAGCCCAACGTCTCTGTCCATAGAAACCGTTTTCAATTTTTTATAAAAGTCGTGGTAATTCGGTGGGATAAAATTAAGTAACTCCAATAAGTTTTTCTTTTTTGCTTCACTTACGGCATTCCATTTTGGAAACAATAGTTCAAACTGTCATGAGTGCAGATGTTCTTTTTTTCAAAAACACAGTATCAAAAAGCACGCCTTCGTTATTACTGTACTTGTAAAAAATATTGAAAGGTGTCTTTTTCAGAAATTGTAGCCATTGAATTTTAAGCCATTCCATCTTCCCTTTATTTAAATTAATTTTCCGATTTGTTATATTCTTTTCCAATTTTTTCGTCAAAAACATCATACTCGTAGATTCATCTATAACAATAATTTGAAATGGATTCTTCTTTCTTGCCGCTGCTATATCCGTCTGCGAATTCATAGGGCCAAAAATGTCTTTTAAATACTTTTTCTGCTTTTCGATAAGACCAAAGTCTTGGTCACAAGGTTTAAGTAAGCCTGGCCACTCATAAGAATTCTGTGATCGATTTGATTGACAAGATAGTCACTATGAGAAACAATATATTGGCACAAAACGGACGGTTTCTATTTTGCCCAAGTGGGTTACACCATTTTTGCTCTAGGAAAAGTTCCGTGCAGAAACAATGTTTCAGCATTTTTGTATTGATTTCTGCGTTAAAGGAAATTTTATTTTTGACCATTGTGTATTATAAAGTCAAAATTGAAACAAATGAGGGTTACGCCACTTCTGCTCTCAATGCCTCAATTGCTCATGCAGAATTTCCATCAACAAAAAGTATGGTTTGCTTTCAAAATAAAAATTAATTTGATGGTGCGTCAGCTTGTAGAGAACCAGGAGCTAGTGGCTAACAAAAGTCTTAACCCTTCCTGCTTACGTGATGTTTCAGAAATAGAAGGAACGTAAAATTTTCTGTTTCAACGGCTACGGCTATAGTATTTTTAATTGCGATATATGTAGGTACTACAGGGCATGTTCTGCATTTGGAAAAAAAATCGAACTCGAGAATTTGATCAAAGTTGACGATGATAGAGAAGACGAATAAAGTGGATCCGACAATTCCGTCCGTCTGTCTGTATGTCTGTACCTCGATCTACAGCCTAAGCCAATGGAGCTATTTTCTTCAAACTCGGTACTTAAGGGTCTTTGGTGATTCCCTAGAGGGAAAATTGTTTTTTTTTTTTAGGTCTAAAACGAACGGTACCTCCCATACACCCGTAATGCATAATCTTATTTATTTCGAAAGCGGCTCTAACGATTTTGATAAAAACAATTAGGAGTGAACATGGACTACATTATGGTCAAAAAATTTTGGGGCATTTAGGGAAATTTTAGGTTATTAACGGTACCTGTTATAGAACCGTTTTTTTTTTTTGATTTTCGAATTTCTCATCAACGACTCTAACGATTTTAACCAAAATTTTTATTCAGGAGCTCCTTTGCATTCGAAAAAATAAAACCTAAAAATTTTTTCGAAAAAATAGTTTATGGCTTTAAAAAAAAATAATACGTTTTTTTTTGAAAATTCAATATCTTGAAAACGGATGCACGATTAAATTTCTGAATTACGTTTCAAAATGTATTTCATCAAATACTAACAATTTGCATATCAATTTTTTTTATAAAAATTTTAAGGAAAATTTAGTACACAAAAAACATATTTCAGTGTGTACCTCTCGCTACAGCCTAAGCCACTGGATCTATTTTCTTCAATCTCGGTACACTCGTAATGCATAATCTTATTTATCTAGAAAACGGCTTTAACGATTTTGTCATACAACCGTTTTTTTTTTTTTTCGACTTTCTCATAAAAGGCTGTAAGGATCTTAACCAAAAGCTTTCAGCAGTAGCCCCCTTAAGTTTCATTTAATGTTGTAAATAATAATATTCGAAAAAATATTTTTTGGGATTTTTGAAAAAAAAAAAAATAAGACTTAGTTTGTGCAATCCAGTCGTGCATTTTATTTGTTTTGTTATAATTCAAACGCGGTCAAGATTCTTATAATGCTGAACATAAAGGTAGCATGACCGATTGGGTCATTAGTGAGGGAGAGGGAGCGGGGGTGGTCTACATTGGTCTTGAATTTTTTTCAAATTAAAAGGGCAAGGGAAAAGAGTTCCGTCTAACTTATTCAAAAAACCGTGATGTGCGGCTAAAAAGCGAATATCTGTATTTGACGGTATACGTCCAAATTCAGACTCGATGTTGAACTAATGAGCAATCCTAAGAAAATCGGGTATCACGGGTGTACTGATTGAGGGGAGAAATGCAACCTATTGGTTTTAAGGCTCTGTTCTGGATTCTATATATTAAATGAAGAGAAGTTTGGCCTGCACCTGTACGAAAATGTGAGAAACTAAACCAGAGTTATTGGACATTACAACATCTGCAAGGCCTCCAACAGAGCTGTAGGGTTATCCAACCGAGGTATAAGCTCTTGAAATGAAACCTAGATATAGGGGCCTCCAAAACTACTGTTGGAGATTCCATTAGAGCTGTAGAGCACTCCAAAAACTGATTTTTTTGTGGATGAATAATATTCGTTAATTTTTGAATTAAACTTGTGTATTTTGTAGGATCCTTCAACAAAGTTCTTGGGGGCTCCAGCAGAGCTTTATGAACCTTCAGCAGAGCTCTAGGGACCTACAATTGCTGTTGGATATTGAAAAGTCCTGTAGAGCTCTCCAACCGAGCTATAAGCTCATGAAGCCAAGCTATAGAGGCCTCCAACAAAATAGTATAGGGGCCTCCAACAGAGCTTTATGGTATCTAATAGAGCTGAAGAGACCTTCCAAGAAACCTTTGGAGCCACAAAAGCTCTTTATTTACTCAGGGCCCCATTAAAACCAATTCCATGATAAGCTTTTCATTAAAGAATAAAAAGTAAGCACTTGCCGCTCGTCCAGAATCCCACCGGGCAAAATCCCAATTGCCCCAGTGCGCCTCTGGTGTACACTGCAAAGAATTATAGTTCCGACAAACACAACCCGATTGTCGAAATTTCAAAGTTTAAACCATGTTTTTTCCATATAATTGCATTGGCAAAACTCTTAACAAAGGGCTTTTCGCAGCTACATCTATCAAATTGACTGTTTTGCGAAATCAACTCGAAGAGTTATAGTGTTCAACAACATATAGGTTAGATTAGCTGAGACGAAAATGCGACAAGCGGTACCACCTCACTCGGATCTCAATGTATCCATTGTGCTTCCCAGGGCTTGGGAAATATAGGAATGGAAAGGATAAGAAAAAGGATTTAGTATAGAAGTCTTAGGTGTGGATTGGCTCCCTGAACCATCCTCATATCTAAATGAAATCAAGGATGCTTTTTAGTGGTAAAAATGAAACGTCAGCCAGTTCGTCGAAAAAGTATTTTCCGAGGGCATATTTTCTGGTTCTGGCTAGGCTGGAGTGAGATGAACCCTCTTCCACCATTTTGTCCTAACACTCTCTGCATAAGTCCTATGTGCTGATGCTCATTCTGCTCATGTTGGTTCCCATTGAGTTGTAACTCGTAGGAAACTTAGCTTTAGCTTCAGTAGATACTATTTTTGTTTCCTTGATATATCTGCCCAAAGAATCCTTCAAACCCGACAGGTGTCAATTGTCTTTCTTTTGTGGTTCAGAGGAAACTTTGGTGAATTCTATACTTTTCCTGCTCCAGTCACATAAGTACCCAGGCAACAATTTGGCTCGGTTCAGCTGATGAACCGTTTTTGGTCAGTTCATCAGCCATTTTATTTCCATAAATGTCACGGTGTCCCAGGACCCATCGAACTTTGACTGAATTTGTTTCGTCGAGCAATCTTAATTTCTTACGGCAAAGAGAAACCAGTTTTTACTTCGTGACAATTGACGAAAGGACTCTGATTGCCATCTGGCAATAACTGGCTTAAAATCTATGTACGGTAAAATATAGTCCGTTTGAGCAACAGCATGAAAATGGGCATTCCGATCGAGCAAATTTTAGCGCGCTTCGCACATTTTACGGTCACCTTAATCGTTCTTCTGATCTTTCTCAACGTGGTGGAGACATTTTATTCAACTGGTTCAGTAAACAATCCGCCAACACCTATGTATATGTCTACGAAACACATATAAAAACAGCTTGGCCCAGTTAAAACGACGGCCCTGGGATCTTATCCTGTTTTAATTTTATAATATTCTTGCAATACGTAAAATATCTTTTTATTTTTAAAAAAGTATAATCTGACAAAATATGCAGCTATCCTTTATCCACAGCGAAACAGTTCATATTTTTTTCATTTTGTAAATTCTCGTTCAGTATTTAAGCTTCTCGGTTGAAAAAAATTATTTATTCATTCGTTGATTACATATATTTTAAAATTAAAAATCCCTTAAACAAAGAAGAAAAACCTTACACATTCATTTTCCGATATCGAACTGCCCTTACGTGCTTTTATAAAGGCATTCAAAATTACTTACTTGATATGATGTGTGTGTATTTTTCCAGAAATTACATTTCATGAACATTTACCAAGTAAGAAAAAAGAACACAAAGACTTAACTCACCTACATAAAAGCTTCGAACATTTTAAATTTTCCTGAAAGTGGTGTGGGTGGCACCATATTCAACCTCAGAACTCCAAGAGCATCAAATATTGAGGCTATGACATATTGTGAGTTTCAAATTCTGTCCACTTATTGCTACAGACAGATGGTAAAGCTGGGTGGCCGAATGTTTGAGGTTACATTAGTGACATGTGGTAGGATTCAATATAACGATTGGAAAAAGCCACCTACGTTTGTTCTTTTTTTCACAATGAAAACAACCAAAATATGAAATGCAAGCTGCGAACGACATACAGCGATTTGTGATTTGCGTGGGAAAATGTTTGTTTTCCTCTAAATAAGTTTTGAATTTAATTTGTTTAAATGAAAAATTTTTGAGCGATTTGATATTTTTTTAAAAATTATTCAATAGTTATACATAAATAGATTATGGAAGCGAATACTATTTTGGCTGGCGTCAGAAATTGTACATTAATTTTATTTAACTATAATGACCATTAAGTAAACAAAGAAAATTAAGCTTTAGCCCAACTAAATGTGGTATCTATGGTCGAGTTTCGGGTAATTATATCAGGTTTGTTTTTTTGTTTGCGTTTATACTATAAAGCGAGTATTCATTACACAAATGGCTTGGATGTTATTTACCCAATGGAATTTGACAAATATCACTAGAACTATTAGTGAAACAAGAATGAAGTTATAAAATGTGTTAAGAACAATGTAGTCTCGGGTAAGACCTGCAATAAGTAAGTTGCTAAAAGCATCATAGTTAACTTGATTGAATGAAATTATTTAAAATAAACAACTAAGAATGTTGTAGTACCCCATGGCATAATGGTTAGTGCGTTGGACTGTCATGCGGAAGGTCTCCAGTTCGATTCTCAGCCGCTGCAAGAAAGTTTTTTTTCAGAGGTGTACTGCCTCTTGCTAGGAATTGACAAATCCTCCAGGAGTATCTCTTGTCATGGAAAGTGCTGCTCATTAGCCGTTCGGTAACACGCACACAGGAATGGTTGAGAGTTGTAAGTCACTAGTTCCTGGTTCACTTCGAGCTGTTGCACCACCAAATTTAATTTTTCACTAAGAATGTTGGTTGTATCGAAAGACTTAGTAACTAGGCTTTAATTCGCAAATTTCAACATCGTTTACTTTACTTCAATAGTCTTGCTTTTTGATTTCAGTTTCAACAACAACAGCCGGAAGAACCTTTTCCAATTCAAATCTAATTAAAAACTATCTCAGAACAAGAACGATTATCGGACTTTTAACCATAGAAGTGGAAAATCCAGAAAAAAACTAGTAGTACGTGTTAGTGTTTAGTTATTGAAGACTTAACCTAACAAATTTACAGAGAACAAAAAGAAAAGTTTCAAATTAAGAAGCTTTCATCCTTAGATCATTTTATTTTTCAAAAATTGTTGTTCTTTGTTATAAAGGTGATTAATAATTTCTTTTGCGGTACACTAAAGAGTACATTCATGTGAAAATTAAGAAAATTAAGAACGAACAATTTTAAACTGCTTTTTTAAGTAAAGAAGCTCTTGAAGCAAATGAATTTTTTTTTAAACGCTTATTTATTTGTTTAGTTCTATAAAAATATTTCTAAACTTGAATATGCTTAAAAACTAATATTTTTGCTTTAAATAGTACATATATTGATAATTATTTAATTTTAAAGACTACAGTCGCAATTTTTGTTTGTTTATATACAAACTTAAACTTAAAATAACGAACTTAACCTAGATTATTATAGTGCCAGGCTCATGTGTTTTTTATTTTATTTTATTTTATTTTATTTTTTATTTTATTTTATTTTATTTTATTTTATTTTATTTTATTTTATTTTATTTTATTTTATTTTTTTTTATTTTATTTTATTTTATTTTATTTTATTTTATTTTATTTTATTTTATTTTATTTTATTTTATTTTATTTTATTTTATTTTATTTTATTTTATTTTATTTTATTTTATTTTATTTTATTTTATTTTATTTTATTTTATTTTATTTTATTTTATTTTATTTTATTTTATTTTATTTTATTTTATTTTATTTTATTTTATTTTATTTTATTTTATTTTATTTTATTTTATTTTATTTTATTTTATTTTATTTTATTTTATTTTATTTTATTTTATTTTATTTTATTTTATTTTATTAAACAACGGGACCTACAATAATAATGCCTAAAAAAACATTCTTAAAAATTATATTTTTGCTGAATATCTCTCCTAGAATTTTTGTATAGATAGTATTTTCTATATTGCTTAATTTGTAGAATCCATCATTCAATATAAGACAAATCCAGAGCATTAAAGCAACGTTTATATAGTACCTACCTAGACTTTGGGCTGATACGTCAACGTTCTTACCATTATGTCACGAGGTTATTAGTACTGCAATTTTAAAAATAGTGACCTGGCAACACTATTTCAAAGCCAAAACTCCTTGAAAACCCCATAAATTGAGAGAATAAAGATAAAAACTTACGAATTTCCTACATACTATAAACGTATCTGTCAGCCTTGTTGTCGGGACCATTGAATTTGTCGTTCGTTGTCGTCGAGTCTTTGCTCAATGAATATAAACAGGCGCACATAAATAGATTCGGTATCTTTATAATTTTTCGATTATTTCCGTGAAAGGGAAGTTTCACAAAGTAACCTTACTCTTACTTTATATTGCGTGTGGGTTTATGAAATTTGTCATTCAGCAATCTACGGAGCGTGTGTATGTGTTTGCATCAAAAACTTCGAATACCATACATTGTAGCATGCAGGATATATCCCTATAAATGAGTTCAGGTGTGCAGCAGCGAGCTTTGTCGTTTGAGTCATATCTACTACGTACACACATACTTACTTTAGCTTGCAGCTACTTAAAGATTCTGTCAACATTTTATTGAAATTACGTCTATCTTCTTCTGTCATTCCTCGCATTTTTAAAAATATTATCTGATGAAGCTGTAAGGATTGATAGAAATAGTCTTAAGAGGAATTCGAGATCCTTTTCATGTCGAATAGCGGAATCGATATCAAACAACTATAGGCGTTAAATTTAAGAAAAAAAATTAAATTATTTATTAGCTGAAGAATAAGATTGCCTCGAATGCACCAAGCTCAAGCGGCCTAACTTGCCCGCTAGTGAACAAGTTGGCCGAGTAGATGTTGCTAGGTTTGCCCAATGGCCGAAAAGTGGAAAAAGAAGTTCATTATATATCATTAAAAAATAAATAAGCATTTATATACATATGTATCTACACGATTTTTAAAACACACAAAAAATAGTCTACCATGTTGTAAATATTAGAGGTTTATACCCCCAAAATGAATCGAACTCTTTTTTTTTACTTCTACACCTTAAAAACACAAAATGACTCGTCGATTCAGCTCTTTTGGTTCCTGATTTATTCGCTTGTCCCAAGTGCCAACTAGCCCTTCCCAATCTTATATCATATTCTACCATATTCATATATTATTTGTTTGACTAAAATATCACCTAAAAACCAAAAACAACGTACAAGTCCAAGGACACGAAGGGATATATTTGCATGCAAAAGTCTTAAAAGTTTTCAGGGAAACATCATTTTCTAAAGCTTACAAATTACCACAGTAAGTAAAACTTAGTTTTTGAGTAAACTATGAGAAGGAATATTTGATCTAGGAAGTCTTAGTCTTGCGTTTCATTTAATTTAATTCAAAAACACGAAATCAATGTTTGTGAGTAAAAAATTATGAACTTAGTTTCATATTCGTTTAAAAAGTCGAAGTTGATGTTTTGACCCAACACAGCATAACGATATTGCAGCTACTCTTTCTGTCTTCTTCTTACTTAACTGGAATACCTGATGTCTTGTGTTCCTTACATCTGATTCCGATAAACACCTTCTTAATATGTTGGCACTTTAACGCACATCAGATCACAGTATCATATCAGTAAGTATCTCACCCACCTACTCTTACCCTTTGCCAAATCCGATTGTAACTGTCTCAACAATTTCTTTGGAAACATTAATTGGTCACTTTGTTTTCTCAATAGTGACATGTGATGGTGAATTTCTAACAGTACTAAAGAAGAAGGTTCCAAAAAGAATTTGGCCTTAAGAAGAAAGTTAAGTTTTCGATACTACAAAATAAACCCCACTGAGAAAACTGCTAAAAGTAAAGACAAGCCACGAATACCTGCAAAGCAACACAAAGTTCTAACGTGTTCAAAATCTAAGACAAAAAATACTACAATGTCCCAAAGTTAGAAAAAGGTCTAGTTCATTTGTAAAAATATAAGAAACTCTTCTTCATTTTCGGTTCCAACACTCCTTCTCAATATCATTCATTTCGTTAGTTCGCAAGAAAAAGCTAATTTGGTTGCTACGCAGGTAACAGCAAATTCGACTTAACCACAATGGTGTTATGATTCCTCCAGTACTTGAGAGCATAAATGCTTCTGTGGGACAAATCTTTTTTCGAATTCGCATAGTCCAAGAGTTCTTCAAGATTTTGAAAAACACAAATTCGGTGGTCAAGATTTTAAATCCCCTTCTGTTCTAAAAAAATGCCATCATCCTGAATAGCCTGGAACTTATAGCTTGTTTGAAAAGGTTACAAACGCAAGTAAACAAAGTAAACGTAACTACAATCTGGTACTTTCACAATTATTGGCAGGTTTTGTGGGGTTTTAAAATATAGGAAAGTATGGAAAGCTGTAACACAAATTGAAAATAAGTAGCAGTAACACAAAGAACAATTTGGAAGCTCTATAATAAATGATTTCATCAAGAGTTATCAAGTCCTAAAAATTTACCTACTCTATGATTGAAAATTAGAATTTTTAATTCGTCAAATGTAACAAATGAATAATCTCTTATGAAATTTTGTGTTACTTCAAGTCTTGAAACCATATTTTCAATTGTTTTGAGATCACGATCGGAAGCTCCACCGATAAGCTGGTGACTATTTTCAAAGATATCTTCAAAGAATAAAGCCAGTATATCGGCTTTCTCAGGGTTCAATTAATTGTTTTGTTTAATTTTGTTTTTTATGACATTTTCTCCTATTCCACAATACGGCTCCGGCCCTGTTAAACGGGTTGATACGCCTATTTTTGCTGAGGAGTCTGCCTCTTCGTTTCCATGAACACCCACGTGGCCACGTGCAAAGTTCATTTAGATAGATAGATAGATAAAGTCTTTATTTTTTCAATCATTTAAAAGTACAATAGTTAGGTTAAAAAGATTTACAAAGCAAGGCTTGAAAAGCCGTTTGCCGGAGGAATTCAAATAAAAAAATTAAAAAAGTAGTAATACTATAAAGAGAGAAAATAATTTAAACAAATAATTTAAAATATATGTATGTGTATACAATGAATATAAAATTTATAGTGTACATTTGTATTCAGCATTGTGACTTTTAGTTTAGTCAAAACAAAATATAAAAAAAAATACTTCAACAGTCTTATTATTTTTTATTAGAAGTTCAAAAGATATTATATGTATGTATACAAGAAAGTTTAAGTTTGAATTCAAAAAAGTAGAAAGGTAGTAGAAATCTGTTCTATCAGACCTAAAATTCAAATCAAGCATTTCGGTCCTAATCTTGAAAATTAAATTCATTTCGAATACGGTAAACACTTCTCTAAAATAGTTGTTTTCTCCCAGTTTGAGATTAAGCTGTCTGTATGTACTCCTTGATGCTGATTCTGTCCCTCGCAAAACACACAGCTGGTACATTGTAACATCTATTACAGATATATACGTTCGCATAATGAATTTTTTAAATCTTCTAAACTGTCCACTGTCAATGATATAATGATATTACAAAACTATTTGTTATAGCAAGGTCATACCAGTTTTTAAATGGACTAAAACAAATCATAAGAATCCGTTTCGGCAGGTTTCGATCTGATCGCTTTAATACCTTAACAATATGTTGGAAGGTTACCTAAAAATTCATTTAAAGAAATACTTTTGCAGGTTTTCTATTTCTTCTTAGAATTTTTAAACTGGATCCACGAAATTGTTGGCAAAAAAAATGAGACCATGTGGTCAGGCCCGTAGCTAGAGTTGAATTTAAGGTAGGGCATCGGTGATAACATGTAGGGTGAAAGTAAAAATTTTACTTGATATGGAATATGATCTGATCTGGTAAAGGTGGTACTCAATTGTCGGGAGGGGGTGATAGATAAGTGCTAAGCATTTATATAATGGTTTATATTATTATTTCTTAACATATTATATTCAGTATACCTACATAGATAACGATACAAAATTCTTTGATTCGCCATATATTAAAAATACGAAGGACTTCATCCAGATCAATTGACTTGATTCTTTTCTTTTCAAATGCCAAAAATACAATGCCTGCCTTATTCTTTCGTGACTCATTGATAGCCTCTGAGGCCTATTGATGGCAGTCAAAGTTGACTTGAAAAAGCTTCTACCACAGCAACCTCTTTTCTTCATCGAATCGAAAGACCTAAAAGATCAGTTTTAACGCATTGCATTTTTCCAACACAAATGACTTAGGCCGGTATTCACCGAGCGCTCATAACTTAAGAAGCTCATAAACCTATTCACCAAGCAATATTAGTGAAGATCTACGAGCGCTCTTTAAAGTTAGGAGTGGTCACGACCACTCCTAACTTACGAGCGCTCCCTTCGAAAGTTTGTTCGCTTGTGCGTGTGCCACGCACGCATTTGACTCGAATCCATGTGAGCAATGCCAAGTAGAAGAGTATCCATTTGCTGTCAAGACCAACATTCCACAACATTTCACAGTTTGGGTATGCCTGAACAAAAGAGAGTGGCTCTCATTTTCGAACTTCGAAAAACACTTGTGAGTGGTTGGTGAATACCCCAAAGAAATTTCAAGTTAAGAGCCTCATAAAGTTAAGAGCCGTTTAAGAACGCTCGATAAATACCAGCCTTAGACTCGAAAAATAAAGTTTTATAAGTTCAATCTTCATTAAAAACTTTTTTGAGACATGGGCGTCTAAGTTGAAAATAAATATTTATGTTTCTTTTCAGCAAATGGGTTTTAGTAATTTTGTTATGACGAATTTAAAAGTATGTATTTATTTATTGTCATAAAAAGAGGAACAATCAAAAAGACTTGGTTTTCTTACAGTAACGTATGGTCAGTTGCTCCAAATTGCAATTAAATGGGTTTTCGCTAAAAGTTTTAAAGTTTGTTTTGGTTTGTTTATTGGCCTTTTAGAATTAAAAGTGACTTGGTGAAATTGTATACATTTTACAAATAGTTTTGTTCTCTTACACTTACTTAAGTTTTTTCACAACGGTACCATTTTGTCTACATCCAAGTCATCTATACTCGCTACTGAATTTAGTAGATCGTCGTTGTCCGAAAATCTCCTTTGTAATTTAGCAATTAGTATGTCCAACGTTTTGAAATACTCAGACTTAAATGGCTGAGCGTTCTGATGGTCTATATTTTGTCTGGCAGACTAACAGGAAGGCGGCCATATACCAAGTTGTCATCCATCCGATTTGATTTTTTGATTTGCTCTTTTGGATATGAGTCGTATTTTCGGAACCGCCGCTCATCACAGTATTCGTGTAGCTATGAATTTTCATTAGTTTATTCCTGAGCTTAACTTCAGATGTACATACATTCAAGTTTAGAGTTCCTTGGCCAGCTACACTACTCGAACGTGGAACACTTTGGTTTTCCCGATTTGTCTCTCACTCGCAATGTGTGACATCATAACATTTATGGGCATTCATAATCCCTTAAATATCTGCAACTTATTAACAAAAATCTTCTAGAACCCAAACACTCTCAGTTGCACTTACATTATCGCATGAGATAAGGAACAGTAGAATTTCGATAGTCAAATCAGCTCTCATTCCAAACCGAAAATTATCCGATTTTCTAACGGTGAAGAAACCCTGCGTGGCAATTTTTCAAATTAGAAGAATTTAATGATATTTTTTCTATTTTCAAGATTTGCTTAGGGTAACATGAGTATCTATGTTTAAAATATTTGAAGTGTCTTCTGGCTTAAAAGAACGGAATTATCATTTTAATCTAGGTACAAGTGAAGATTTCAATTGCTTGAATCGTTCAATTCTGATGAAAAGACTCATCATTGTGATAAACCTTCGGGATAGGTATTCTTTTCACAATTTCGCTGCGCAGCGTGTCAACTTTAGCACTCCATATTGGTCAGAAAAGGGCACCTAGTATTTAGAAATTGGTCTGTCATAGAAAATTTGTCATCAAGGTTTAAAGTTTTTTAAGGTCAATCGCGATTTTTGGTACCTTATTTGTAGGAATTTTTCAAAAGAGGATACAATCTGATAGGTTACTAGATCTTCATAAAAAGTCAATTCGTTTCAGTAATTCGTCATCCATAGATTTTTTTTATGAATATTTAAAGTTTTCTTTTTTAACTAAATAGTGCGATTTTGTATGACCATAAAAAAAAAACTTTAAAAATTGATACAAAAAATATATGGCTGGCCAATTACTGAAACTTATTGACCTTTTATGTATAAATATCTAGAAGCAAATTACTGACCAATTAGAGAGCATATTTTGCTGTTGGCGAATAACCGATATAATGTAGTGAAACTGATCAAATCACTAGAATAACGTCTCTAGCATATCTACCTTCCAACATAAAAACCCATTCTGATTCTTATTTTCCAAAAGTTATGAACGTAATCTATGACAACATTATGAAGAATTTCACCATCATCAGCGAGAGCACCCCCGCACGTAATAACTCCATTTTTAATTATCCTTGGATGTCCTTCAGCTAGCCAAACAAAACACAACTTATCAATTGTCACACAAAATAATTATTATTCCTCGAAATCAAATCAATCACTCAGATAACACCCCAAAAGTCAACTTGTGTCAAAATGTCTGTAAAAAACTGAAGAGTCTCGGTGCCATGAAAAAGTCCCTGTATCCACGCCTACATTAAACATATATAAATCAATAATATCTCGGGCAATGTTTGTGTGTTAACCCATAAAGCCAGACTCCCCAACACCCCTTCCCAACAACAATCAGGTTATAGAAAACAATTACAAGACCTCCTTTCAGCAGGTATCAATTTACTTGCTTGGCATTAGTCCATTTTTTATTTCAATCAATTCGGAAAATGGGAGAAAAATTTGTGTCAAGGACTATTATTTATATATTTTTTTCTCTCCTAATTTGTTGATTCTTCTTTTCTCTTTTTGTTTTCATATAATTTTATCTTCCTCCCGTTTTCAAAAGGAAAATAAAATTCTAAAATTCCTTCTTCCATAAAATATTTTTCATTGAGATTTCTAATTTTTCTTTCTTTACTTTGGTTTTTTTTTAAGAATTATTTTCTCCTCATTTAAGGACATCCACGAGGATGGAAAAATATATGTATAAATGTATATTTATATAAAATGAACGCGGGTAACAAAGCAGATATAATTTTGGCCCCCGAGGAATATCAACAGTGCAATCCTTATAAAAACAAAAAAGCAATGTCAGAAATTTCGTCCGTTGGTTCGTTCGTTGGCACAAATTGACTTTGCACGGCCCCCCAAGCTATTATGATAATTAATCCCAGTTTGGTAATGGTATCATGGTAATAGGGTGGTACAAAGCTGGTCACCTCGTGGCAAGTGATTTGGGTGATATTTTAGAAATAAAACTTGTATGTAGGATGCCGGGAAATCGGGGGAGTGTTGGAGGGTTATTGTATTTCTCAACCGTTTAATCAACGTGTTCGCTCTGTCCCTACCACAAGGATATCTACTCGATTTTCCACAAATGCTATAAACGATTAGCTTAATAAGCCTTACTCAATGGTGTTCCTTGAATTATTAATACTAATCAAGGATTTGTTTAGTGGCAAATGCTTTGCCTTGAATAATGGAAAAAGAGGAAGTTTTTGGTTTTGGAGAAAGATTCAGTAGTCATTTATTCGAATTGGAAAAAAGCACATACATTGTTGCCGATATATTTAAACATTTCCTTGTCCGTACGATTACAGCCTAAACGGCTTGCACAATTTTCTTTAAATTTGGTGGATAGAATTTTTAATAACGTTTCGGAATGAGAAATTTTATTCTGAAGAGGGAAAAAACTATCAAACCAAAAGAGAATTAATCGTTTAATTCGAACTATTATTGGGATTAAGGGCGTAAGTTTCCGATTTTTTAAAACCAATCCTATTGAGGAAAATCGGAATAAGCTTATAGTAGCTATAGAAAGACGTGTAATGATTATATTCGACTGACCAAATTTTGCATGACCAAAAATAACGGCATAAAATACTGTAATGTCCCGAAGGTCTTAAAAATGTTTGGTTACTTGTAAAAAACGTAGGTAATACTCACAAGAAAAAGTGAATCTGCTTGCTGCACAATTTTTTATCAATTCCACACTGTCAGATGGTGTCTTGATTCTTCTTGCAAATGACAGCGTTAGTGATTTTATGGGACAAATCTTCTTTCGCACTCGTACAATTGCAATGAAAGATCTCGATGTACGCAAATGTCCTCTCACGGATAGTATCCCCCCAATTGTTCTGAAGAGGTGTACACTGACAGAAACCATTGCGTAAGCCTTTCCATCTGTCCTATTCGACTAGTCGCTTTCCGAGTGCAGGGAAAACCACATTTGTCCAGCCTGTACCTAACTATCGTCCAATTGCACTTATGTACGTCCCTTCTTTCCAAGGTCATGCAAACGCTGATAAATTATCAGTACAAGAACTATCTCGAAGAACGAAAGGTTCTTCAGACCGGCAGTATGGCTTTCGTAGCAATAGGTCCCCTGGTGATCTGTTGGTATATCTCACTTAACAATGGCACACAGTTTTACATCTTTTGAAGAAATCAAAACTATTGCACTTGATATTTCAAAAGCATTAGATAGAGTTTGGCATTAACCTATCTTATCGAAAATGCGTGAATTTGGTATTGATGAATCACTTCTTCAATTGATTAGAAATTACTTTTCGAACCGCTCAATACAAGTTGTATTGGACGTTCTTGAATCCGAAAATCATAAAATAAATGCTGGTGTGTCACAGGGCTTCGTTTTGTCTTCGACCCTCTTTCTGATATTCATTAATGATGTTTTGTCTGAAACTTCTAATCCATTAAATTGTTTTGCTGATGACAGTACTCTCAGCTTTTATATTCGGTTCCAGATGCATGTTCTTGTTCTTTGAGTGTGGCTCTAGAACGGCAGCGAATGATAAGCTCATTGAATTCTGAACTCGATTTCATTGTCAAATGGGGAACCATAAGCTGCGTAGAATTTAATGCTTCAAGGACTTAATGTTGTCTTCAGTTGTTAAAGCGCAACCCACCCCAAAGCCGCTATCCACTTGTCGGCACTTACATTGAAGATACTGAACAGCTTTCAGTTCTCGGTATGGGCATAACAGGTCACCTTGTGTGGAATGATCACATATTCGATGTCGCCAAAAACGCTGCTAAGTGTTTAGGTTTCCTTTGACGTTGCAAGAAATGTTTTACCCCTTTTCATCTGGCTGTAATCAATAAGGCTTTTATTCGTCCAAGGCTTGAGTCCAATTCTCATATTTGGGCAGGTGCTTTAAGATGATAGTTGATAGAAGCAAAACCAAAACATTTGAATCTCTCGAGCATCGTCGCAATGTTTCTTTCTTTCATTGTTTTAACGTTTAGGGGAATGCCCATCAGTTTACCATTGAGCCCAACTTCGGACGTAAGGTAAACCTCAAGGATTCTTTCTTTAGCAGCACTACACGAATGTGGAATTCCTTACGCGACTCTGCGTTTCCCTCCCATTCAAAACCCGTTCAAAACCAATATGCATCGGTATGTCTTCATAAATTCTCTCCAATTTTCCTAAAACGCTGCGTGGAAATTAAAAAACCAACATACGATTGTTTCGAAATTTTATGAAAGATTTTTTGATTGAAAAAAAAAAAATCACAAAATTTCATTTAGTTAAAGGTAGGTAACACTTGAAAAATTTCAGAAAAATGGTTCTTCATAGTATAAGAATTTTGTTAGCCTCATAGAAAATTTGCATTGAAGTATATATTACTTTTCACATATTTTAATTTACAAAACTTTCAATTTATAGCGGAGCTGAAGCTCACCCAACTAAGCCTGGTTCTTGGATTGTTTAATTTATTACAATTGTTAATATTATATCGAATCACGAAGGCAATTAGTTCTAGTAACAATTGGAAGCAGTTTACTGATCAAGACAGCCAGGCGGCCGTTAAAGCCGATAGTTCAAGTGCATCATCTTCCAAATTGGTCCAACAATGGCGACATTAAATTGTTAGCCTAAATATTAACCACAATATCACTCTTACATATCTGAGTTGAGTTCCGGGTGATTGTGGCATTGATGGGACGAGCTCTCCGGGCAAAGATCAACCCTTTATAACTCACGTACCGAAAGAGTCAAAATTCCGCTCGGAGCTATGAAGAGCAATATTCTGTCAATTTGTCTTAGTGAATCAAACCGTAGGTGGAGCAGTTTAACTAATGGCATTATATCTAGAAAGATTTGGAACACCTATAAAAAATTTCGAACACTTGATCTGATATGCAGATCCAGGCAAGGTGTAGCCATGATCGTTGGTACCTGTAGCGGACACTGGTCAATAGGAGAGCGTGCAGAGAAGTTAGGTATTTGTCACAACACTCACTGTCACAGCTATGGGGATCAGCGAAAAAAAGAAACAGTCCTCTAATTTATCTGAAACTGCCCTGCCCTGGTCAAATTTACTTACATACTTGCATAGGTCCTCAGACCTTTTTTGTCCGTGGGATACCCTAGTGGGGCATAGGGCATCCACAACGCCAGCTCGCTATCGTGTTCGGTACTTGGATATGAGACGCAACTCCCTCCAACTCTTGCCTAGTTGGGCTGACTCCTCCTCAACTGTCCTTCTCCATGAGCTTCTCGGTCGTCCAGCTTTTCTTCATTCTTGAGTCAGGGAATTCCACTGTATTGCATGCGCTGCAATACAGTTCTCGGCTTTTCGAAGCGTGTGTATCCTATCCACTGCCACTTTCGACGTCGTGTAATAGAGTCAATAGGTTCCTGACCCATTTTCCTGAGGAGCCAGAAAATCCTAAGGATGTTTCTTAGACATCTATCAATGAACGTTTGCAGCTTCTTAGTGACACCTAATGTTAGTTTCCAAGTGCTGCAACCGTAAAGTAAAACGTATTCGACGTTGGATCGAAACAGCCGCAGCTTGGTTCTTAAGCTTAGAGAGTTATTCCTACATATATTTCTAAGCATACCGAAAGCAGCCTTTGCCTTCCCGATTCGACTGTTGATGTCCTGTTCGGTGCCACCCTCGTAGAGATGATACTTCCAAGGTATTGGAGCTCTGTACACAGAACGCGACACCAGCAGAGCTGATTACGGAAGAAAAGTTAAAATGGGCTATAAACTCCTTTTCACCGTATAAATCACCTGGCTTGGATGGTGTCTTCCCCATGATGCTACAAAAATGTGAAGAGCATGTCATCCCACACTTAAAAAACATATTCCTAAGCAGCCTGAATTGGGGATATGTGCCTAAAGCGTGGCGAGAAGTCAAAGTGGTATTTATTCCGAAAGCTGGGAAGCCTAGCCACACGAATGCCAAAGACTTCAGACCCATTAGTCTAACATCTTTTCTCTTAAAAACGTTTGAAAGACTAATAGACATACATATACGTAGCACACTGAGCCCGGAGGTCATATCTCCAGCCCAGCATGATTATACTAAAGGAAAAAGTGTTGATACAGCACTTCATAGTGTCGTCTACACGATTGAAAGAACGCTCAAAAACAAGTAATACATCCTTCCTGCCTTCTTAGACATTGAAGGAGCTTTTAATAATGTCCGAAACGAGGAAGTTGAAGGAGCGCTCTTAAATCTTAATGTGCATAATACCATCATCAGATGGATAATGTGTATGTTAAAAAACAGACAGATCAACTCGGAGCTAGGAAAAGTAGAGATAAAAGCGTCTACTTCTAGAGGGACTCCACAAGGTGGAGTGCTTTCTCCGCTTCTCTGGACACTCGTGATGAACGCAGTTCTAATGAGACTTAAATATAGTGGAGTCCAAGTAATTGCTTATGCTGATGACCTAGCATTACTAGCGACAGGTAAATTTCCTTCCACAATTAGCGAACAGATAGAGAATGCCTTATGTATAGTGAATGCATGGACTAAAAACTGCGGTCTAGCGGTTAATCCGCAAAAAACCGAACTGGTTCTTTTTACGAACAAAAGGAAACTACCGACTTTTAAAATTCCCATAATTTAAGGGACCCAACTCAAAATCTCCGATCACGCTAAATATCTCGGCGTGATCCTGGATAAGAAATTAAACTGGAGTCTCAACATTAAGGATAGAACAAATAAAGCCATGTTCGCTTTCTACTCCTGCAAGAGAATATTTGGTAAAACTTGGGGACCAAACCCTAAAATTATCAAGTGGATGTATACGGCCATAGACAGACCTATACTGACATACGGTAACGTAGTCTGGTGGACAAACCTACCAACCTTAAAATTATGACCAAGGTACAAAGAATGGCATGTATTGGAATTACTGGGGAAATGAGGTCCACCCCGACAGCGGGGCTGGAAGCCATACTCAATCTAAAACCCCTAGATCTATTTACACAAGAATCGTCAGCCAATAGCGCACTTCGACTTAGCCAGACGTGTAACTGGCGACATAGTGCCATAGGTCATGCGCAGATTTTACAGAAATACATAGGAAATAGGGTATGTACTGACTACATAACACCCCGTTTAGACTTTTACAAACCGTTCAAGACCGTCTTTCCTAGCAGAGAGGACTGGAAAATCAACGATCCATTCATCTGCGAATCGATGATATCTATATATACCGACGGTTCGAAGATTGAAACTGGTGTTGGTGCAGGATTCTTTTCAGAAACCCTTGGACTATCCAGCTCATTCAGACTTCCTGACTACAGCCGTGTCTTTCAAGCTGAGGTCCTGGCAGTGACGAAAGCTGCGAAACAAGTCTCAATGATGGCAATACCACAAGCTGATATCACCTTTTAGCCAAGCAATCGAAGCTTGTAACTTGCTGTCACGAAGAGCTTATAGGGTTCTTGGTACACAGGACAACATTAGACTCTGCTGGGTTCCTGGTCACAGTGGTGTCCCAGGAAATGAAAGCGCTGACGAGCTGGCAAGAATAGGATCAACACTTGATCCTAATCAAGCAAACAAAACAGTTCAAATCCCACCCTGCAATCTTAAACAGGTAATCAAGAGTAAAATTCTAGCCTTAGCAAACAAGAGATGGATGTCTCTCGATTCCTGTCTTACAACCAACAAATTATGGCCTAGTTTCAGTAAACAAAAGACCGAAATTATCATCCAACTAAATAAAAAGTCTCTCTCTCTTCTCGTGAGCATTATCACAGGTCACAACCAACTCGGTTATCACAAAAAAAAAGATGAAACTCAGTATGGACGACTTATGCAGAGGATGCGGTGACGAAGAGATACATGAGGACACTCCTCACTACCTGTGTCACTGCCCTGCGCTATGTCATCTAAGAAACAGACATCTAGGGAGGCACTTCTTCAACGACTTAGAGGAGCTCTCTGACATTCCAAGCAAAATCATGTTAAAATTCGTTAATGATACCAAATGGCTTGAGAATTCCTGATCTATGAAAACCGCCTTCAACTACAGTACGACAGTGTAGTACGAACGTAAATGACAACGACGCACGTGTTTCTTGTGAGAGCGGCACCAACGGAGAATGGGCACCTCGCCTATACACCTGCGGTTGCCACTCCTACGTTGAGCATGAGCATCAGTGGGTCGATGGGGCCACATCTACCTAAGATTGGTAAAATCCTCTTTGGTTTGGAAGCAGCCTATTCGACTTAACTAACGAACAAACAAACGAACATATACACCAAAACTGACTTTTCAAACTCATCTACCAGGCGTTGCAAGGAGCCACTTGCTCCTACGGGTCTGGTGGGGGAATGATTTCTCAAGTGAAGGTAAAGGAAAGGAATACCCCCGATTAGGCGTATACCTCTCTCTAGCCATGCTATTATGTGACGTTAGAAATTTCAACACCTTAGAAATATACTCTGACATTTTAGGCTAAATCTTGCTGTAACCCAACCATACCCTTAACGGGCTGATCGACATAGGATTATCATAGGTTTCAATAAAAGGGGTCACAAACCCGAGGGTATCACAATGGATCTACATTGTGATACCAGTGTGACAGTTACAAGATCAACTGTCAGCCCACTTACCTAACCTAAGGTATTGGAAGCTCTGTACTTTCTCTACCGGTTGTTGAGAAATATTTATGACAGAAGATGACTGGGTTCCTAGGCTGATCACCTTTGTTTTGCCGGAGTTAATTTTCAGCCCCACGATGTCTGCTTCTTTCTCCACCCCTGTTGTCATTTAATGGAGATCCATGATCCTATGAGAGAGCAAGCATGCGTCGTCCGCATAATCAAGTGTTTCAGGTGAGACGTCAGAGTCCATCGAATCCCTCCGTTTCCCGTCAAAACCGCTCGCAGAACATCACTTATCACCAACAGAAACAATATTGGTGACAGAATGCAGCCCTGTCTGACTCCACTTTTGACTTCAAACTCTTCTGACAGCCTCCCTTCGTGCAAAACGTGACATTTGGATCCATCATACATTGCCTTAATAATAGCTTTTAATTTATTCGGGATACCACTCCTGCGCAAAGCAAGCCAAGTAAATTCTCTATCGACGCTATCGAAAGCCTTCTCAAAGTCAATGAATAGCAGGTGATGTGGTAATTGATATTCGACGATATGATCAATGCATGAGGATCCAACGCGAAAACCTGCTTATTTGGCATCGAGTGTGGCTTCTAGATGTTCCCTGATGCGTTCCAGTACTATTTTCGCTAATATTTTGACAAACGGCAGGTAGGACGCAAATCCCCCCCCAGCAGGACTTGGCTCGAGATCGTTGGGGCCACTTGAAGAAGCTCTGCAAGAATGCTATCAAGTTGTACTGCTTTGTTGGTCTTCAGTGCCTTGAGTGAGTTGCAAATGTCATCTCTACTGGGGGGTGCAGTGCGGATTCGGGAATTTGTTGTTCCTGTCAACTCAGCAAGTATCAGTTGCGCATTGCTGTCTGTAATTCGGTTTAATACCCCCGCAAAATGGTCCTTCCACCTTCTCAGCTGATCCTCATCCGATCTGAGTAGCGAGCCGTTTGAGTCTTTTATGAGGTGTTGTTTGGAACTGCGAGCATCAACCAGTTCCTTGGGCCAAATTTAGAGCACAATCATTAGGAAAGGCATTTTTGACAACATTGACGAAATTTCAGAAATTAATATCAAAGACTTGATCTATTTTCTCAACGTGACAAAATGGCTCTAGGACGAACTTCGGTTACTTCTGTGCCGTTCCCTCCGTTTAACTCCTTAGATCCCGATCTAGTGGACTTAGGGCTTTGAAGGAGGTTAACGGTGCAGAGGGCCGGATGATCACTCATTGGATTGGCTACTGTTTCAGCACTAGTGAACAAACTGCCTTGGCATAATTAGATGGTGTCGGATAAGTTTGGTGCTCCGGTTGAGCGAGTGATCCAATTTCTGGCTGATTGTGCAAAAGCAAACACACAATAAGAGACACCCAAACTGGATAACTCCTTGAAAATGTCTACCATTCCCCAAATCAACTCCATCTACAAGTTCACACGAGTTATGGTTTCAAAATGGTGCACTTGATCGCTAATTGGGCCACAGACCCAGACTACCAATGGTCGCCATTTCTACCTACCTTAAAATGATCAAACTTATATTTGACTACTGAAAGTAATTTAAGGATGAAATTTTTTTCAAACAACGAGACCGATAAAAAAATTACACTAATACAACAATTGAAATCGAATTCCATTTGCCACGAAAAAAGGCAACTTTTAATTGAAATATGAATTTTTCAATGGAAAACTCCTTTTAAAATAAGAGCAAGTTCTTCCGACGCAGGGGTGTATTTTGTTAATTCATTTTGTCTTAAGGACGTCCATAGCAAAAATGGCTTCTATCTTCCTCCCTTCTTTCATCCAATTTTCCTTGCACACAGTTTGGTTGCATTTTTAATTTTCTTTAATCAAATTTGTGCACAACAACTCCTGGGTTTCGTTATTTCCATACTTAATTTATGCCAACCCTTAAACCACAATAATTTGCAACCCTTTTTTCCTCAAAAATTTAATTTTGAAACAAAGAAGTCTTGCTGTTTATGAAGCGTTGTTTTGACTTGATATTAGAAATAGCAAGTAAATTAGATCCGAGCAGAGCTAGACCTTGATTAAATTATATATCTTTGTGCAGCACGACGACGCATATCCATTCTTGAAACTCGTACAGCAGCATATCCTTTGGCTTTCGGGAAATCCAGGAATTTCCCAGGTACACATGAAAACATTTTATGATTTAACTCCTTCGTGTAAAATTTGATTGGAAAAATTATTTTATATAAAACACTTTAAAATTTGTTTTGTTGTCTTTGAAATTCTTTTTTTTTTATGTTATGTGTACATATGTAAAATTTTAAGCTTTAGAAAAAAATATCCGACGAACGTTTTACTGGAGGGAAAATTAAATATTCCCGTTTCGTTGCATCTGTATCCACCAGGAAGCATTTTCAACGAACCCTGCAGGTTTCTATGTACATATGTACATATATACTATGCATATTTGTGCCATTTAAACAACGTTCTAACAGGAGTCGTGCGAGAGTGCAAAAAGCAAATAACTCCATTGGAAAATAGTAAAACAAATATCCTTTTTCCGGGAAGCTCGGCAGGCACAAAGTTTAACTGCGGAATTCGAGCTTAACTTAATTTCTTAAACACCTTTTTTTTTATTTTGTTTCGTGTGTAGGTGTTTTAAGTGTTTCTGCTCCACACCAAGACTCACACTCACACGTATCGATGCAATAATTTATTTTTATGCTTCGTCATCCTTGATCGTGCTCTGCAGCCTCGGTCGTGAATACAAAATAAAATTAAACTAAAATAAAATTAAAAAGAGAAGAAATAAAAAAACTTCAAAATCTATGTTCTTCCGCTTCATACTAGAGGAAGAGGCAGAACCAAGAGCATCAGGAGCATAAAAAGGATATAAGAAAATGTGTTTACCAACCGCTTATATTGGGGCCAAAAAAAAGCGTTACGTGCTTACATAAAAGTGTTTCACAGTGTTGTTCGGTCGTGTTGTGTTATTTCCGTTGTTGCTCGTTTTTGTGTCCTTGTTGGCGGTGTCCTGTGTTTGGTTATCCTTGCGATATTTTATGATAGCAAAAGTCCAATGCCAAAACGAGAAAAAATGTGAATTTATTCGAGCACACAAGATTCTGTGTATCTTTATCGTTAAAATAATATTAAAGGATAAAAAAGGAGAAAATTCCGGCTACCTCGTTCTTATCCGTTTTGCCGTGTGTGTCGCCCCCTTCTACGTCGTCGTCGGTGTTGTGGTGGTTATTGTCGTCGATATATAAATGTATGTATACCTACAAGTCAAATGAAGTTCATTATATAATTGCTACCACAAAAAATCGTATAGTGATTTGAAAGTCCAATCTGAAAAACCGAGCGAGGCAATCTGAGGAACGTCATACACAAAAGGATGTAAGGAAGCGTGCAGGCGTCCTGTCGCTTGCTTTTATACAAACAACAACGAAAACCACATCCTGTTGGCATTCGATAGGAGGTGAGATCCTTTGACTCAACCTTAACCTCTATATACAGAGAGATAAAATATAGAGGAAAATAATTTTCGTGTTGAAAAACAAAACGAGAAGTAAAAACCAGTCAACATAGGTTGCCCGCAGTCAGTGCTGGGTTGCCCCCGTGGGGAGCCGTCATCTCCACGACCAACAAAGCCACCCGTTTGGCCACCAGAACCGGAACTTCCACTGGAATCACAATGGGCAGACGGCATTACGGAAGGTTATTGGGATCAGGGTGGTCCATGGGTATGTTTTCTATTCTCTTATACTCAATTTTTCTTTTATCCATGTTTTCATACTTATATATGTGTGTATGTATTTTATTAGTTTTTGTGTGTGTTTGTGTGGGTATACTTTGGTCAGGATATTAATATCTATATGTGTTTTGGATGTTTCAAAAATATTCGAAAGGTTTATTGTTGAGCACACACATTCTCGACATCGACATCGCACATGAACAGGACATGCAACTCAACCCCCACATAATCCATATACGAGTATGTGGCAAGGACGAAGAAGAAGGGGGTTTTTGTTTGTTTATGCAAGCATAAGAGGTCATTCATAGAGTTTTCGTAGGAAAGGCGATTTGGTATTTTATCGAAAAATTGCTGTTAGTTCAAAAACCTTTAGTGAACTTGTTTTTTTTTTTGTTGCATCTACCTATTGTTGCTCGGAGAGGAAAATGAAGATTGAATGTTTTCCGGTGGTAAGTGGCAGCTTTTGTTTTGTTTGGAAACAAGCTTATGTTTTTGTTAAAAGGTTTTTAAAAGTATGCAATTTTTTAAGAGTAAAGTGTATAAACATTTTAAAGCTTGATCAAAACTTAAAGGGGATTTTGAACACAAAATATCCATCCATTGTTTTGTAAATAGTCGACCATAGCCTAAGGTCTGAAATATCAGAATTCATAAAAACTAGCCTATTTATCAAACAACTTACAACTAACTTACTGACCCTATGCGTCTGCTCTAAGTTCAACTGTATCTTAATTCGTATGCCTTTCGGTCAAAACCTGTATTACTGCTGAAAATCGTACAAACTACAGGTTCTTATTTTCCAGCAAGAAAAAATTAAAAAAAAATCGGAATCTTATCATTTTTTGTACAAACATATAAATAAAGCTTAAAACTTCACTAAATCTAACTAAAACTATTTAAAATAAACTTAATCTAGGTAAAATTCGAACAAGCCTTGGCAGTAGTTTTTTGGTTTAGGTATATCACTTGCGCTCAAGGGTATTTGAAGAGACCCTTATAATGTTAAACACAGCACGGGGATGACGAAATTAGGGAGGGAGAGAAAAGAGGTGACGATGAACATTGGTTTTGAATGTTTGCAAATTGAAACGGCGAGGGAAAACCGTGCTACCTTAACTTTCCCTACCTAATATTAATCTTAAATTTAAATATAAGTCGGCCAAGTCATATTCAACTTTCTCAATCAGATAACTACCCTAACTGATTCTCCCTTCGGTTCCTATCGGACACAGTCCTATTGAACGGAAGGCGCTCTGATCCGCCTTGTGGGAGGAATTCTCGACTATAAAATAGCCTCCTATCCATAGTTCTACGGCTGACATGGTAAGATTAGCGGAATCGCCATTTCCTGGATCAGCCCTCGACTGTCTAGGTAGAGAAATGCATCGGGTGGGATAAATCCGCTTATACGTACACTCTCATAATAATCGTTGTTAGGGTAGTAAGTCCCAAAAATTAGGCTGTTTTGGTCGAAGACATCGCTCTTGCAATGTGACCCCGAATCAGCTTTATCAAAAAATTATAAATTCTGTTTATGTTGACCCCGTTGTATAGAACCTGGTTGGAATAATAATGTTTGTGCTCCGACTCTGGTCTCTGGTGTTCTGTGTAATCCAAGGCAACGTCTAAGACACTGCCTCTCAAACACACGAATCTTTTCCATTTGAGATAAGGCAGAGTTGAACCACACCGGGCACCCATATAGGCAATCATCGCACGGCTGAATGGCCATGTATCAAATCACTTCAACCTGTTATCAAACCAGCTGCTGTAAGATAACCGCTTCGTCAGGGCGAAGCCTTCCCTGACGAAATACAAATACGGATCCGATCAGATGCCAAGGTAATTAACTATACACTATTACTCGCCAGTGGTTGTCCATGTGGCCCTATACGATCACAAGCTTGCGCCAGTTCTTTATCGTTGCCGTGAGGGTCCTTGCAACGGAGTTCTGAACAAAATTATTTCAGATTTGTAGCTTCCAGTCATCGCAATTTCTCTGAATGTTGTCGAAGTCACGCCACAAAAGAATTCTGATGACCTTCACTTTTAGAGCAGTTGTGTATGCTATTAACTCGTTGGCATACCTATCAGATCGCCACCGCGGCAGTGCAAATGAATCGATGAGTTGACCGCTCCCTGCTGAAGACCAGTTTTATTATTGAAAATTGCGGTAGAAGTTACATTGGCACTATTGACAATAAACTTTTATACCATTGAGCATGTCATAAAGCATAGGTGTTATAATAATGGTTTACTCGGCATAAGGCTGGTCAGTTTTAAATAGAGACCATCTAACTTCTAACCATACGGTGTCGAAAGCCTTCTGTAAATTAACCAGCACTGATACACTGCCTTTTAGTTTTGTTTCAGTGGATATCAAAGAGCAGTGTAGACAGAAAGACAGGACATGAATTGTATAATGTCCTGCCTTAAAACCGAACTGAGTTTCCATTATGATACTGTTGTTCGCCGCCCATTTGGACAGAGCGCTATTATTAACTTTTTCGAATACCTTACTGATACTCGGAAGAAGACTCATCGACGGAAGATTCGCCGGATTGGACATTGGAGTAATCCTTTCCCTTTTTTGGGAGATTTGGCGATTGCCAAATGATTTATCATTGAACTCTGTGAAACTGCTGTTCTCCGATTGCCATTTCATCTCAAATGTTGGTGAAACAGGGCTCTTTTTTCCAGGTCATGATTCGGGGCGAATGCTAGCATTCACGTTATACACTTGCTGAAAAGCAGGGCACACCGTTTCCACTCTCGCCTCTCTCTCGACAGTAAAAAGGTCGTCGTCCTAGACGGCGCGACGTCCTCCGGATCTAGATCTGCTTTGAAAAGTAAGTCCATACTTTCTGTCGTTCTCTAGAGCTTAAGATACGGAAGAGCGTTTTGATTTTGAAAAATATTCGGATCGCTAGATTAATGGCCCGAGTTCTGTAATCTCAAAACAAATTATGTTTTGGACTGACAGTCGTCAGAGTCCAAATAGCCAAATCGTGGCATTTCAAGAATTTGGGTAATAACATGGCCATCCAAGTGAACACAGTTGATTAATAAAACTGTTTAGATAAGCGTCTGCAAGACGACTAAGTATACCAAGGGCCAGGGCTACCTTTCCAGATTTTAAGAAAGTCACTAAAAAGAAAATTTCAAGCAAAAAAAAGAGCCACCACTGACAATGTACCCGAAAAATAATGTTTTTAAAAAAATTCATTTTCAAACTTGAAATTTTTTAGAAGTCTTTTTTCTGGCGATAAAGGTACTATAGGGCAAATTCTGCATTTGGGAAAAAAACCAATTTCGAGATTTTGATCAAATTTGACATTACCATAATAGAGAACACGAAAAAAATGTATCCGGCAATTCCGTTTGTATGTTTGTATGTCTGTTCCCCGACTTCAGCCTAAACTACTGAAGGTATTTGCTTCAAATTTGGTACTTTAGGGTCTTCGGTGATTCCCTAGACGAGAAATTGAAATTTTTTGTTTAGCTCCAATCATAATGGTACATTCCATATAGCCGTAATGCAAAACCTTAATATCGAAAACGGTCCTAACGATTTTTATAAAAAGAATTACTAAGTGTGCTATTATGGGCTTGGAATACATTTTGGTAAAAAATAATTTTGTTAAATCCGGTACCTTTCATAGAAAGATTTTTTTTTATTTTTGACTTTCTCATTAATGAGCTCCCTTAAATTTAAAATAATATTGTATGCAAAAATATTCGAAAAAAAAAAACATTTTTTAAATTAAAAAAAAAATAAAATTTTTCTTTTGAAAAATCAATGTCTGGAAGACGTATGAACGATTATTTTTTGAAATTATTCCCTAAGATCTATAGGACAAAAAAATAATTAACATTGGGTTCCCAATTTTATTTTCTAAACTTTCTTTGCATAAATTCATATACTTTTCTAGAAATCACAGGGCATTTTTATGCAATTTTTTAAGTTGAAAGTACTATTTCATAAGAGCTAGTTAGTGCGATCCAGTCGGGCAGATCTGAAAAAAAGAGCATAAATGACTCATTACAGCCACAATTATAGCTGTCTAGGACATACGTGCTGCAGGATGTAGGATTTTTCATATGGCCCGAAGAGATTTTGACGGCCTATGACATGTGTCAAATCCATTCTTTGTTATTCCGTAACTAGTGCCAAGGCACCATGAAAAGTAACATTATTGAACAGTGCGTCCAAATCATAAGACTTTATTATCAAAATGAGTGTTCGTTAGTATAAACTTTGTGTCCATATACAGTAAACTTGGTGGCCCTTTACAGTCGGATCTTCTACGTTTGGTGACTAAAAAATTTGAGACTACTGATTTTCTAATCAATCAGCCAATTTTCAAACGTAAAGCAGGTTTAAGATTGGCCGAGAACAATGCCGCGGTCTGCGATAGGCTTGGCCTTCAACTTCGCGCATTTTGAGTTTGGCCTTATGCCTACACTCGTTCAAAATGCAATTGACATGGGAACTCAAAGTTCATGACACCGAGGTTTGTTCGCTGAATGGGATTCGGAACGCTTACGCAAAAATGAGCGTAAAGCTTGCAGTAACAAACACTCATTTTGATAATAAGGTTTTATCATTTAGACGTGCTGCTCAATCGTGAATTGACATAAAAAAATATATTTGACAGATGTCACCAAAACAACATGGTCGCCAAACTATACCACTTACTCGATACTGTTCAAACTTAGCAACTAAAAGTTTTTACTTGCAACTTACATATAGGTAATATAAGGCAAGTTGTGCATTCGTAAAAAATTGAACTCGAGATTTTGATCAAAGTTGACATTACGATGATAGCGAAGACTAAAAAAGTGGGTCTCGAAATTCTGTCTGTCTGTTCGACTACAGCTTATACAGCTCGGTCAATTTTCCCCCACACATTTTTTTTCTTTTTTTTAAGACAAAATATAACGGTTCCTGCCATACGATTTTTTGTTTTCTTCGAAATTTTATAAATATTTTTTTTCTCAACAACTGTGCAACAGATTTAAAAAAAATCAGAAAATTTCACTTAGTTAAGGCTAGGTCATAATTGAAAATTTTTTCCAAGAAATGGTTATTTTTGGTAACCCCCCTGGAACCATTTTTTTGTTTTTGATTTTCTCAAAAATAGTATTACTGATTTTGACCATTTTTTTATGCTAAAGCTCGCCAATAGTTTGAATATTATTGTGTATTCAAATTTTCAAAACAATTTTTTTTGGATTTAAAAAAAAAATTAATTTTTTTTTTAAACTCAATATTTCAAAAACCCCGTGCTCATTTTTTTAAATCATTAATAATATTTTTTTAATATAATATAAGATGTGAGCAAAAAAAATTATTCTACCTTAAAATAACGGTACCCGCCATACAAATGTTAAAAAATGGTTTTCGAAAAATGTATTTTTCTCGAAAACGGTTCCAAAAATTTTGATACATTTTTTTTTCTTTCATTTTATTTTTACGATCTATAATTTGATGGAAAAATTGTAATTAATATATTACTGACTGTACCTATCATAGAACGATTTTTTTCAAATTTTGAATTTTCCATTATCGCCATTCTCTGAAGATAAACCTGTTTATATTAATGAATTGTTATCTAAATCCAAAAAAGCATTATTTTATAAAGCTAAATTGTTTAAAGTAGAACATAATTTTAAGTATTTGTGGGTTAAAAAAAGTAAAATATATCTAAAAAAGGAAGATAATTCACTTCCCTTTATTATTAAAGGCGATTTTTCCTTCGACCTCGTACTTAAAAAGTTAAATAAAAATAATTCTCCAAACTAAACATGGTTTACAAAATATATTACCAAAATGTAAGAGGTTTGCGAACTAAAACTGAAAATCTTCGTCTTGAAGTTTTAAATTGCGACTATGACATTATTTGCTTGACTGAAACTTTTCTTCGCGAGGATATTAATAGTGGTGAGTTATTTGATGAAAGATATATAGTTTTTAGAAAAGACCGTAATATTGACAATCTTTACTCTAAAAAGGATGGTGGTGGTTGTCTTATTGCTGTAAAGCGTTCCATTCTTTGTTTTCGAGAGTCTAGTTTTGAAACAGATAATGAGGATTTAGTGGTCATCGTTAAAGATAAAAATATAGCAATGTATATTTGGTGTGTATACATTCCACCCAAAAGTAATGTCGATATTTATGAACAAATTCTGTCAAACATAAGTGAAAAATCACTAGATCTGCCTGCCAATTCGATCCCTTTCATAGTGGGAGACTTTAACTTACCTCAGATAGCATGGAATTTTGATAGAGTCAAAAATTGTTTATGTCCTTCAAATAACACAGATAGTTCATCTATGGCACTCTTTAATTATATGTCATTTTTAAACCTTACTCAGTTTAACAACCAGTTAAATCAAAATGAAAGGATACTTGACTTAATATTAACAAACACTCAATTTGATAAAATCTCAGTATCTGCTGCATTAACACCACTGTCTAAAATTGACCCCCATCATGTTCCTTTAGAGGTAACAATTGAAATTAAAAAAACAGTATTTATGAGTGACTTAAAAAAAACGAAACGAAATTTCAAATTAGCAAATTATGATAGCATAAATCAGTATCTATCAAACGTTGATTTTATGAATAATTATTCTGAAGATGTTGATATACTTTTAAATAGGTTTTATAACACTCTTGAAGACTGTTTAAATATCTTTGTTCCTAATAGAGAAATATCGAACCGCGAATATCCTGTTTGGTATTCTCGACATTTATTGAAGGTATTGAAATTCAAAGAAAGGTTCAGATGTTTATATAAGAAATCAAAAAACTCGGAAGCATATGCAACATTTTCATACCTAAGAAACATGTCCAAGAAGATTCAAAAAAAGTGTTATTTGTCTTACATCAATAACGTTGAGGAATCAATTAAAAGCAACTCAAAAGTTTTCTGGTCACTAAGCAAGAGTTTAAAATCAACAAATTCATTTCCTCTGGAAATGAAATTAGGAAACCGTTCCTCTGAGTGCCCTAACGTAGTCTGTTCCTTGTTTTCAGAATATTTTCAATCTGTTTATTCAGTTGATAGTGTAACTTCTTCTTCTAATTTTCAAGTTCAAAACAATAGGCAAACAATAGAAATGTATAATATAACTCCTCATAGTATCGTAAAAGTAATAAACGGACTTGATTCTAAGAAAAACCCGGGTCCTGACGGAATTCCTAATATTTTTTATAAAAAATGTATATCGGTGCTATCTGAACCAATAAGTAAAATTTTTAATTGCTCTATAAGACAAATGAAATATCCAACAATGTTTAAAACAACATTTGTAACGCCTATTTTCAAATCTGGTGATCCTAAGGAGGTATCTAACTATCGTCCAATTTCTATCTCGAACAGTTTGGCGTTGATCTTTGAGAAAGTTGTGTATAACCAGCTTTTCCCTCAGACCAAAAGCTCTATAAGTGATTATCAACATGGATTTGTTCCTGGGCGCTCAACCATAACCAACCTTGCTCTTTTTACAGATACAATTGCATGTGCTCTGGACAATGGTGACCAAGTGGACTGTATTAGCACTGATTTTTCGAAGGCTTTCGATAAGATGCAACACAAGATAGTTTTGGAAAAAATGTACAAAATGGGTTTCCATAATGCTACCGTTAATTGGTTTTCATCTTATCTTGAAGGCAGAAAGAATATCATTATTTTTAATGGAAGCCAATCTTTACCATATCATCAGCCTATGGGTGTCCCTCAAGGTACTATCCTAGGTCCTTTTACATTCATTATATACATAAATGACCTTCCTAACAACCTAAAATCATCTTGTTTAATGTATGCTGATGATACGAAAATATTTAGGATAATTAAAAATTCAAATGATAATTTTGAACTGCAAAATGATCTGAGATTTTTAGAAAACTGGTGTTTTGAAAATAGTTTAACATTAAATATAAATAAATGCAAAACAATATCCTTTACTAGAAAACGTAACAACATCATCTTTCCATATACAATTAATGGGTGTATTCTTGAAAGGGTAAGCGAAATAAAAGATCTTGGCATATTTTTTGATTCGAAACTTCTTTTCTCTTCACATATAAGCTTTATTACCAAGAGAGCATTTAAAATGCTTGGTTTTATTATGAGAACTTGTAAATCTTTTCAAATGACTAAATCTTATACTACTATGTTCAATTCTCTGGTAAGACCTATAGTAGAATATGGGTCTATAATATGGAACCCCTTTTATTTGACATATTCGAAACAAGTTGAAACAGTTCAAAGAAAGTTTACAAAGTATCTTTTCTTTAAAATGAATGGTCCTCAAGTAGAATATAATGTCAGACTTCAAATGTTAATGTTTTTATCACTTGAGGAAAGAAGATTATGCGCAGATGAAATTTTTGTGTACAAAATATTACATGGTTTAATAGAAAACGCTAATATACTTGAAAAGATTTGTTTTAACGTTCCATACGCGCAATACAGACATCAACATCCTTTTTTTTATCTTAGAACACCAAGAACAAATTTATTGTTAAAATCACCGTTGTACCGAATTCAAAAAAATCATAATCAAATTTTTCATGATATCAACTTGGACGAACTTAATATTTTGAAATTTAGAGTTTCAGTTATTGATAAAACCATTTCAAATAGAATCCCAACACTTAACTAAAAGTTAGCTTCGCAAGCCTCAATTAATAAAAAAACAAAAAACAAAATATACAATATATATATGTAAAAATAATTTTTTCTATTAATTCTCGATTAAAAAAAAAAAAAAAACATTTAATTGTGTAAATTTGTAATTTTAATAGAATGTTTTATTTCACATTCAAGAATTTTTTATTTATATTCTCTTTCTACAATTGTTATATTAATTATATTATGTACTTAATAATGGTAGTAAGTAATTGGACACATGTCTGTTTACTATCATTTTAATTGAAATAAAAATAAAAAAAAAAAAAAAAAAAATATCTTATAGAGAAGCTTCTAAATAGTTTAATCTTTTTTTTGGAAAATTCAATATCTCAAGAACGACTTAAAATTTGTTTGGATATTTATTTTTTATTCGTATAGTAGATAATAAGAACTTTAAGTTGGCTTACCAAAATTTGTTCTTAAAAATGTTTTAGGAATTAGAATTATATAAAAGTTTATTTTTTCAAGAAACCACTAGAAAACCTTATTATTTTTGTTTTTGTATAAGCCAATATTTACTTGAATCACATGGCATCCTGTTTTTAGCTCCAGTCATTTAAAAATGATTTTAATGCTTCTGAACAGTTTTTCTCCAATAGCATTCATTTTTGAAATTCTTAGTCTTTTACATAAGAGCAAGTTTGTGCGATCCAGTCGTGCATTTTATTTTACATTATCCTAGAAATTTAGAAGAAAAGTATTTATTTGACAAAAAATAACGGTTCTAATGTAAAAAAAATTGTTTTCGAAAATCGTCATTTTAAAATTACTACCCTACTTTCCTAATTGCTCGCATTATAAGGGTATTCATAACCCCTTGAGTGCGCGTATAATATAAAAATAACTAAAATATTTAAAAAATAAATTTTATAAATGTTATGCTTATGAATATAACAGTTTTCTTAAATAATAAACATTTTTTGAATTCTTAGTATATAACATAGGAGTAAGTTCATTGTTCGAGCGACCCTGTCGTTAATTTTATTTATATAGCTCTGTTAAAAGAAATACTTTATCATTTAAACTCCAGCTTACATTCCTTTTCTCTTTTTTTTTTGTAATATCGTTTTATTGTTTCCTATTATTTACAAAAAAGAACAGAACTCAAGTTAAAAACAGTCACAAGTTATTGGGCATTAATTTAGGTAGATATAGGATGTTACGAAGAGAATTCTCAGGTATTGTAGTAGATTTTTTATAAATGTCACTTCACTCCTACGCTAACATTTTATTTTGTTTTTTTATTTAAAGTGACTCGCATTCCATTTTTAAGTAAAATCCTAGAATCAGCGTTTTTTATTAAAAAAGTACTAAATTTTAAAAGCTTTTTCTTCATTAAAATCATTATTTCTTAGGAAATCACATGGCATCATATTTTTTAGCTCAGAATACTTATGGATTTGTTAAAAAGTTATGCTTCCAAACATTTTTATCAAAAAATGTCCATTTTTAAAACTCTTAATCTCTTAAATATAAGAGCATTTTCGTGCGACCCAGTCGTACATTATATTTTTAAATAATCTATGCTAACAAATTTTATATATTTTCAATAATTAGTTTTTTTTTTATTTTTAAAAATTAAAAAAAGAAACATAATCAATCCGAATTTTATTTCTGATTTTATTTATTTTGTGAAATTGCCTTCTTCTTAACTTCGGCGAAAGTTAGGAATTTAACTATGAACGCAAGCTCATCAAAACAGAAAAAGCTTTAAAACACTCGATGGCTTTTAGAAACATGCAAATCTAAGAAAAAAAAACTATATTTTGTCCTTTAAATCTACCTCCAAGACCACTGTGTGAAAACTAGCAGAATATTAAAAACTTTTCAAGTCTGATATACTCACTATACCTTCTCTGCCCATTTTAATCATTTTCGCCGGTATGTATCATTTTTGTTCTCGGTGTGATTGCACTTTTCACCGACCAACCTTTATGGCCATTCAGGTCATTTATATCTCATGCTCTAATTCATCCTCATATATCTCAGGACTCACGCATCCATTACCAATTTCGAAGCGAGAGTGTAAGTAAATTTCCGATTCATTTAATGGCAGTTAATCACTAGGAGATGACCTCCGGCTCCGGCTTCGTCGGCCGAGTGGTATGGCGGTGCTGCTGGTTGGCCATGGCGAGTCGAAAACGTTGATTCCAATCTCAGTAAAATGTTTTATTTTAGCATTCGTAATTGTATCCAAATAATGGTACTATCATCTCAAATGCTGAACTTATTGAGCCATAAATAAAAGCTATAAATCTGTTTAGGTTTACAAGAAGGCCTGGATATTACAAACATATATGGCCGCTCTTCTCATATACATATCTCCTCCTATACTTTTTGCAAAAGGGCGGGTTTTATTTGTATACAAAATCATCTCATCAAATCCGCCTTAGCTGTTGAATGGGATAAAATAAGTGACCCAGTTTGGGAATTGTGATGGGAATTCTCTTGGTCTCCCACGTCTTGTTTCTTAATCGAAAACGTTCCTCGATTTTATGAGAATTTAGTTGTTGTTTTTTCTGCTATATATTGATTTATTGGCAAAGATACAAAAAACGATTTGATATAGAAAATGTTTGTATTCTTTAATTTAAATTATGAGAAGCACATAGGGGTTTATAAAATGATTAAGGGAAATACTATAGTTCTCAGAAATCAAACTCGAAGACCAACCTTTTTATTAGAAAATATAAATCTAGGCTGCTGGATTTCTTCAGAACTCTCGGTTTATATTCAAGATCCTTCAGTTATGAATGATTTATTCAAAACTTAAACTGGAGTATAGTAGAAAATTTGAGCGTTATACAACAATTATTGGAGAGATTTGCAGACAAATATGCCGACTGTGTTGACCTCTTGCTGCGCACTTTCTGCTCCAGGAAGAGACTGAAGAAATCTCATGATAGCGCACCTCCATGTCGAAACCTGTTTTAAATATTTTGCACGCCCTATTTCTTGCTTGAGTTCCCACCGCGTATTTTCCAAAATCACGCAAGACAGTTCATTCAGGTTCACCGCCCATGACCACAAAGAGTTCCTGACGATGAATACTATCATATAAGGATTTTGGAAGTCGATGAAAAAAAGGTTGTTGTTTTCCAGGATTTTTACCGGAAAAGGCACTTAGAAACTTTCCAATTATAGCGTTATTGCATGGTTTATGGTGAAAAGGTATTTCACATAGGAAGTTTAGAAAAGCTATACGAGGACGGTCCGACAAGTACTTAGCATCACCGCCCGATGGTGCCAGTATCGCAAGAGAGATTTACTATCGTCTAGTACATTAAATTCTCTTAGACGGCTACTGTCAAAATTTCAGCCGAATCGGACTCTTAGTTTTGATTTAACCACGTGTGGAAGCCAGCTTGTCCGTGAATTTTGGAGAAATGGAAAAAAAGCAGTATCGGTCGGTGATTCGATTCTTGTTTTTGGAAGGGAAATCGCGCAGTGAAATCAAAGAGCGCTTGGATGCTGTGTACGGTGACTCTTCTCCTTCGATGGCGACCGTCAAAAATTGGTACAAAGAGTTTCAATGTGGTCGCACATCGGTTTTTGATGAGCCCCGCCCAGCTTCCCCGAAAATGGCTACCACTGAGTATTATAACGTGTCAAAAATCCACGATTTCGTATTGGCAGTCCGCCGATTGAAGATGCGCGAAATAGCTGAAACAGCAGGTATCTCAAAAGACCGCGTGGATCATAGCCTCCATGAAATTTTGGGCATGGGTAAGCTGTCGGCGGGATGAGTGCTGCTCACTCCGGACAACAAGCGCAACCGTTGTCACCACGACCAAATTGGTCCAATTACACTACGAACTTGTGCCCCGTACACTGTATTCTACAGATTTGGCCAAGTGTGACTTTTTTTTGTTTGAAAACTTGAAGAAATTACTCGCCGCGCAGAATTCGAGTCGAATAAGGGATCAACGCCGCCACCGAGGGCTACTTTGCAGACCTCGAGAAAACTTATTTTTCGGATGGGTTAAAGAAGTTAGACCATCTCTGGATCAAGTGTATCGAGCTAAAAAGAGACTATGTTGAGAATCAAATCGCCACTTTTTCAAAAAAATTTGTAGGCTTAGTAGTTATCAGACCGCCCTTGTACCTCACTTTCGGCAAAACCACTGCGTAAGCTTTTCCATCTGTCCAAATGTGCTGATCTCCGAGTGGATGGAAAACAGCATTTGTCAAACTGGTCGTTAAAAAATCTTCTTTACCCTCAAACTGTTGACCAATTATAATTTCGTCCCTTTTCTCCAAGGTCATGAAAACGCTAGTTTTGTCAGCTCAAGATATATCTTATAGACTGAGAGCTTCTCAATGATCCTTACGTTGTTTTTTGAGAAATTAAGTTTAAAAAGCATTTTTTAAAGGCATTTTATGGAGTTTGACATAAAGGTCTCTTATAGGAAATACGTGCGCTAGATATACCCGTAGATGATTAGAAACTTCCATTCGAACCGCTCATGGTTCGATGGTTTCAAGCCTGATAAAAAAAAATTAAAAAAGTTAGAGGCCATTACGGCTCGTTGAAAGCCTTAACCTAATGACTAACAACTCTCAACCTTTCCTGTGCGTGTGTTTTAGCAGGAATGGAGCGGACCTAACATTGTTTACCCATTCCGAACAGGTAATGAGCAGCACATGCCAGGAGATATTCTTGAAGGATATGTCCCCTCCTCCCCAGAGGTATGATACTCCTGAAAAACATTTTTATAGAGGCTGACCTTCAACATAACAGTCCAGTGCACTGATGCTTATGCCAGGGGGTACTACTGACCAAATGTGATATTTCACCACAAGTTTCCGTTTTGTCTCCGATTTCTTTCTGATATTCATCAATGATCTTTTGTCTAAAACTTCTAATCAATTAATTTGATTTTCTGATGAGGATACAGCTTTTCATATTCAGTTTTAGCTTTTAGGTTCACATCCTTGTTTTTCGGATATGTAACTTCAACGGCAGCTTATGATAAGCCCATTTAATTCTGATGTCGACAGAAAGTGTGACTCATCTCCAGGGAAGGGTACTTGCACCGATAAAACTGAAAAGCTTTTATATCTCGTTATATGTTTTACAAATGAAGAATTAACACATATTCGACGTTGCCAAAAACGGTGCTAAGTGGTTAGTATTCCTTCGAAGATGCTAGAAATGTTTCATCCCTTCAAATTTACTTGTAATCTATAAGGCCTTATAATTCATTTAAATCTTGATTACAGTTCCCATATATGGACTGGAGCATCTATAAAACACTTAACTTTCCTAAAAAGAGTTCAAATTAGAGCTATACAAATGATAGTTGATAGGACTATAAGGGAAACCTTTTTAGTCGCTTGAGCAACGACCGACGTAATATTTAATGGTAATTTTTACAAACAGTATTTTAGTGAATTAGCCAGTTGCAGCCCTGCTTTGAAACAATTCGACCGAAAAACTCGCGTTGCAGGGAATGCCCATCAGCTTACACTTGAGCCCAACTGCGAACGTACTGTCACGTATAGAAATTTATTCCTTAGCCGTACGACCCAAATCCGGAGTACATTGCCAGGCTCTGTTTTCCCCGCACTTACAATATTCCTAAATCTCAAACGAATGTGCATCGATACCTTCAACTAAATCCTTCCCTATTTCCTTGAAGGTCGCACTATGTTTGTCATATGTTAGTATGAACAATTTTAGTGAGCGCATATTATAGAAGAAGAGCTCTTTGAATACATTTATTTGGGCTTTGTTTTTTTTTTTTTTGGGTTTTGCTTTAGGGCTTTGGGCGATGAGGTCCTAAGACAGAAAAATTCGGATAATTTGTTTTTGCTCCTTACACGAAAAAATCTACAGAAAATTAATCGGAGTTTCTGCGTAGCCACGCAATTTCAACTCTCCTGAACTGAGTTTTATAGAACCGGTCCTTATGTTTACAACCAGTAAAAACTGAACAGGGTCGTCCGATTCAATTCTTACGAATGTAAGCAGAAAATTGCTGAAATAAATAGTTCTTGCAGTCATAGTCATAACAGTAACAGTCTACCTATGAGTTTCTTCTAATTTCTAAATAAATAGAGCTGGAGGATTTTACAATTCCGTCACTAGCGCCTTTGCAGCCGGCCATGCTACACCATTTTTTTTATTTCTTTGTAGACTCCCAAAGTCACTACTATACTGATTGATTTATTTTATAATCTTATGACCAGAAATCATTAAGCAAGAATTGTCGAGAATTTCGTTCATTAATACTACAGTTTACATTCAGTCTTTGCTGAAAATATTAAACCACTTTGTATGGTCGACACTCAAAAGCATACGATATGAGTCAACTTTGTGTTATTGATCCGTTTATGTCCGTCAGCATACGAGCCAGGCCGATTTGGTCACTTAGTTTACCAGTGGTAGGGGACTTCGTTTGAAAGATAAATTTAGTTAAGTGAGATTGTTCAGCAATTTCTAATAATAGCTTGGTAAGAAGATTTAGTTGAGGTGTCGTAACTTCGATTAGTGTTTCATTACCTGTTCGACTACCGGTTTTTTGTCTGCTGTTCTAAGTCCAATCAGCGGAAGCATCTGCTAGATACTTTTAATCTGCAGTTTTTAGTGCCATCAAGCAAGGTTTCCATGTCTTGAACAAGTTCTATGTATACACCCCAAAATCAGAACTAAAAAACTAGCCCAAATAGTAGCTCAAGACCAATAATAAATCTTTTTATAAAAATGAAAATTCTAGAAAATATAGAGAAATTCAATGATATTTAAGTGAAGATTAGTGCAGTTGATTTGAAATCTCAAAACTAATAAGTATATTTAGTGAACAAAAAATGGAGCCAAATTGTGAAATGCGTTAAGGGTGCGTCCGGGGGGAAAAAAGTTTATTTATACAAAAAAATATCGCCTAAAAATTTTATTTCGGCTATTTATATCCTAATTCTGATTGGGCTCAAATTATTGTCGGTAAGTTTTGGAAAATTTAGCCCAATTTCCGATAAATCAAGCCCAATTTAGCAAGCCTGCCACAACGGGTGTAATACCTGCTGATGAAGCTGAACTATTGGCACTCTAAAGAGTAGTTTAAACAGATCTTTCAATTGCCAATAGGTCCATAGTACCTAGGAAGCGTCTTTGCCTACTAGGTTTATCTCCACCAGGACCTTCGATACCTGTTTCTCATTGAAGGCGGATAGATTTTGAAATGCAATAAAACAAGCTGTGTGTGAGGTATTAACAACATTATTTTGCATGTATGGAAAAAGACATCTTTCAATTGCCCGCCTCGATTTCTTATGGTTGCACGGACTCGGATCCGTGCAATTTTCAATTACTCTTCCGCATGTATCAGCCTGAATTTTAGCTATGGCCTGTCTTATGTTCATCTTATGGGCATCGGTTGATTTTGGTTTAATGGCTTAATGGCATGTGACTTTAGCAAACCCTACAAGAAAAAGTATAGTGGGGTCAAATCGCATGACCTTGGTGGCCAATTCACGTCACTTCTGCGGGACATAAACTTATTGTCAAATCTTTTATGAAGAATGTCAATCGTGCCGTCTGCTGTGTGGCCTGTAGCATCGGCCTACTGAAACCACAATTTTTCTTGCTCCATATAGTTCAATTTGGGCCATAAGAAATCGGTTGTCATCGTTCTGTAACACACGTTTTCTAAAAAGTACGGACCGATGACGCACACCAAACGGTCACTTTTTGAGGATGCATTGTCTATTGGTGTATCTTGTGTGGGTCGGTGTCATCCCATATACGGGAATTTAGCTTTTTAACCCGCCCATTCATCCAAAAGTGCCCCTCGTTGCAAAAGATGATTTTTTGGCCAAAATTGGGGTTCGTGTCCAAACACTCCCAAGGCCAATCAGCGAACAAAGGGCGTTGTCTATAATAATGAACTTCGAGCTCGTGGGTCACTATTCGGGTATGAGCCCAAGTTCCGCAAAACTCGCCAAGTTGAAGTCTTGCTAAAGTCCGAGTCTGCGAGTGATTCGACTGCCTCGGGTTCTACTGTACACTTTCAAAGACCGTTGTGTTCTCTTTCGATCCTTAAATACTTTGACGTACGAATGTTGGCTGATTACCAAAAGCGGTCACCCTAAATTTGCCCACCAAACGTTGGAGGGTAACTGTAACAGATTAAGAAGCAAAAGATCTGCCATATGTCATCAAAACAACATGGCCGCCACAGGCTGCCAAAATCTATCAGTGCCAATTGAAAAACCATTTGTAACTGCTGATACAACAGAGGGCTTGGCTTGGTATTCCGAGTACCACCAGGTGCCTGGTGCTCCCTTTTCGAACTCTAAAACCTAAGGTTTATAAGAAAGCAACTTGATACCAGAATATCAGGTCTAAGATCCAAAAATTTGAATAATCAGAAAACACAATACCTGATAGGGTGATGGCACCAGTAGTCGGCCAGTTAATTTTGATTAGCATTTAAAAATCACTTATTTAAGTTTTTGATAGAGTTATCAGTTTTAATGATTAGTTGAAATGTGTAGATTGGAAAATTTTAGACGAAATAAGTATATTTACTACATTAAACAAATTATTTACCTTAATGGAGATGAAAGTGTGATTATTGAGTAGGCGGCCTTTTCAGTCTTAGTAGTCGGCCTCAATTCGACAATTTATGTTTTCATACTACTTGCAATAGCAGAAATTATCTAAGAAGCATTGTAGCATTTAATAACTATCAAAACGCAATTTTAATAGAACAGGAACATGTTCGCCAACAACCAACACTCCTTAGTGGTTGTTTCACAACACAAACCCACCTTTCCCAGAACACCCTCAACGCTGGACTTTTTCTGGATATCGAAAGCGATGCAGCAATTGTCAACTTTGAACTTGCCGTATCTGATGCACTGGACAAGCAAAAACAGTCTAGAACGTCAAAGGATAGGTACCAGCACCTTATATGCAAGAAATTCATATGAAAGAATGTTCGAAGGGGAGTTATTACCCCTACCTGTCATAGAAAGATCGAGAAGCATTACGAGAACCTTCGCGAAAATAATAGAAACTAAATTTTGCTACATATATAAGACAACTGCGTTGCCGACCTGGACACAGTTTGTTTTTAATAGTGAAAGAGTAAAGTTGGTTGTAAAAAGAGATAAGTAAATTGTTTTCGGAAATTAGTTTCGGTATATTTGAATGTTGAATAATAAATTGTTTGGTTGTAAGAAAGTGAAGTGTTTTATTTACGAAATAAATAAGTGGAAGTTTTAAACAAAGTAAATAAGTTTTATTTTTTTACGAACCCTTGGTAAAACATTACAATACTTTAAGTGATTAAATGCTAATTTTCAAAAATGTCATCTAGCCGCAGAATTTGTGTAAATCATCCCGAGCAATTTTGTTATGTATGTGGTAAATACAGGACAAATCAGAACAGAAAATCTATTACTGAATTATCAAACTTGGTGATCAAGATAAATCTTGGGCACCACATGTAGTTTGCAAAACATGTACTGAACATCTACGTCAGTGGACTAATGGGCAAAGGAGGAGTCTTAACCTCTCAAAATAATCTTTTGAGTTACTGGCATCCCGGCTAAAAGAAAAAAATCTACTTGATGAAGGAACAACAATAAAGTTCTATCGTAAAAGGGAAGAAGATCTCGTTTTCTGTCAGGATGTTAAAGGTCTCTTAACAAAAATGGGCCTTCCCAAGTATGATCCAGATCGTTGGCGTCTGTTTATTGTCAGTTCCAAGCGAAGTTTGAAGTGTGTGCTTTTACACAATGGTAAGGCTGAAAACACACCGGATAAAGCAAAACGTTTTTTATTTGATAGTCAAAAAAACTTTTTTTATTTGAACACACACCAAGCGAAACAGAATAAAACAAAACAAAACGTTTTGTTTTTTTGTTTCGTTTGGTGTGCGTTGAAATGAAACAAAATACGAACTATCGTAAGAGCTTAACTCCGGCAAATAACAATTTTGTGTTTACAAAACAGACATTATGTTTTTATTTATAAGAAAAGAGAAAAGCTTTTAATCTTGCCAATCTTCAAATGTTATAGTAGGAAGTAGCAATCCACAGCTTATCAATAGTAAGTTTATTGGCATGTTCCTTATCTTTATAATTATAGATAGGGCTTCTTGCCCTAATAAAAAAAATGAACTTCTCTCCATCTACATATTTCATATTTATTTAAAATTTGCGCATAGAGTAAACGTAGAAGCAAATAAATCTGTAAAGTGCAACGAAAGAAGAAAATAAAAATAACGGAGTCAAAATTTTGTTTTGCAAAAAACAATAGATCAGCTATCGGCAACGAAACATGTTTTTCTGTTTCGCTTTTGTTTTTATGTTTTGTTTCATTTGGTGTGCGTTGCGCCATAAGAAACTATGCAACTGTCGTCAACGACCCTTGTTCGAAACAGTTTTGTTGCATTCGGTGTGTGTTGCTCGTATAAGTTAACGACAACAAGTTAACTTTGTACTTCCCACGGAAAATGCTGACTTGGTGTCTGGGCAATGACATCAGGTATCCGTCGCAGCAAACAATTTAATTCTCAGAATCAATGACACCAAGTATCTGTCGCAGCAAACAATTTAATTCGCAGAATTAAATAAATTATGAAGCTATGCAACGTAAGCATTAAGTAGGTATTTAAGTTCTAGTTTTTAAGAGTAATTTGTTCAGTAAGTTTTAGAAGGCAGAATCGCTGCCGGATTGAAAATTGAAATAAAATAAAGAATAAAAAACAAAAAAAAAAATAAAAATATTTTTTTTAATGAAAATTTAACCGCAATAATTTAACTGGCGCCCGAGCAGGGACCATTGTGATTGTGTCACGTGAATTTTTTTTTTTACAAAAGCCCTTAAGTAGTGCAAAAAAGAAAAATCGCGTTAAATTGTCCCTAAGCGGTACAGACAAAATAAAACAACACAGTGGCTACCCAAAATTGTGACAATATATACAGGTGAATTACCTTACATTAAGTGATCCTAAGTCCCTAAGTGGTACGAGATTGAAGAATAATTTTTTTTCTTAAAAGTCCCTAAGTGGTACGAGATTGAAGAATAATTTTTTTTTACTTAAAAGTCCCTAAGTGGAACGAAAACTAAAGTGAAAGGAAAAAAAACATTTAAAAATCCCTTTAAAATCGTGACAATTTAAAGAAAAAAAACAAGTGAAAAAAATAAACTGAAATAGACAATTTTAAATCAAAGCGGAGATACCATAAGTGTTGGAGAATTGGAAAAAGGGCCCCTAAGTAGCAGAACAGCAAAAAGGACGTAGTTGAACTACACGCCGCTCCACAAACATGCGTATCATCTTTTTATTGTAAGAATTTTAAATATTTACGTATCTTAAGATTATTGATTTGAAAAAATTAAAATATTTTAAACAAATTTGAATTTAATATTAAGAAAAAATTAAGACATCAATGGTTAAGAATATTATGAAAACATTTAATTAATTTATGAGAAACAATTTAGAATTATTTCTTAGGTCATAAAAATTTCATTTTCCTACCGTGCTATTTTAAGAAATATAAAAAAAATATATATAATAATAAATATTTGCGAACATAAGTGAAATCAATGAATGCCTTGCAACGTTATTTAAAAAATATTTTAAATACAAACCTAAACGTAAAGGAAAAAAATTTAAAATCAATCTAATAGATAATTAAAACCTTATTTAATACATAAAATATTTAGAAAATAATAATTAGGTGTAAAATCTTAAAAGAAACAAATAACCATGTCGAATCCACAAAATCTTGCTAGACCAGCCATTGTCCCCCAACCAGCCGTTGTTCCTCCAGCGCAACAGTACAATAGCATAAATCGTGTCGAACTACAGAACTTAGTTACCACCATGGTAGCCCAAGCCCTCCAAACGGATGGTAGGCGCATTGTTCATTCAATAATGAACCCCAACTCTGATCAGTTCGCAGGAGTTGATCAAATTATCAACCCAGATCAACAAGGAAATATTTCAGACCTTGATAAAATACCTGATGTTGTCAGAAGCTTGAGAGAGTTTTCTGGACAACCAGGCGAATTCAGTTCTTGGCGCAAAAGCGTCGAAAGAATACTAAGAATCTATGATTCTACAAGAGGCTCTCCAAAATATTTCGGAATCATAAACGTGATCCGAAATAAAATTGTTGGACACGCAGACCATGTCCTCGAGTCCTACAATACACCCCTGAACTGGGAAAATATTTCCAGATGCCTCACGCTGCATTACGCAGATAAGCGTGACCTGGGAACTTTAGAGTACCAATTAACTTCGTTAGTACAGGGTAACTCTACTATACAGGACTTCTACCAAGAAGTCTATACTCATCTTTCGTTGATTCTCAACAAAATTTCCTCTATGGAAATGGGAGCAGAAGCTTTGAACATGTTAATGCATGCTTATAGAGACAAAGCCCTTGACACCTTCATAAGGGGTCTTAAAGGCGATCTACCTAGGCTTCTCGGCATCCGAGAACCTTCCGACTTACCCCAAGCATTACATTTATGCTTAAAATTAGAAAATCAAAATTATCGTGCTCAGTGTGCAATAGCATCAAATAATAATACAAAGAGAATCCATAATTCAATGCCCCCAGAACTTCCTCCCAGAAGAACACATAATAATAATTCCTTACACAATCGACAAACCCCATTCTATCCACAGCTTGCCCACTTTGCACATGTCCCTCGTCCTGTAATGAATTATAACAATCGACCAATCCCATTCAATAATAACGGTCCTAGACAAACACCCTTCCAAAGCAATCCTTTCCAACATCGACCCTCTAATCAAGCTCAAAGAAACAACATTAGACCACCACCAAGGCCACAACCAAGGCAGGACCAAATGGAAACATCAACTATTGGAACAGCTAGAGTGAATTACGTCAATAGACCGCAGTACCAACAACAACAGAGAAACTGGCCACCAGCACCGAAAAGAGCGAACCATCAACCACAACAACCTAATTACCCTAACAAGTTACAAAGAAATTTCCATTTAAACACCTCATCCCATGAAAACCCTTCAACACAGGAATCAGAATTAGAACAATATTACGCTGCACCGTATGTAGACGATCATCAATATGAACAAAGTTTTAGCAATTACATAGAGCCTTTAACCCAGGAAAAAGTAGAAGAAAATGTTACTGAAGTAATATCTGAACTTAGTGACATACATTTTTTAGATTAGCAAGCTCTTCGTTGCCATATATCGAAGTCAAAACAGACGGTGGCGAAGTGCTAAAAATTTTAATTGATACAGGATCCAACAAAAATTATATTCAGCCGTCACTAATAAAAAACCCTATCCCTAATGACAAAAAATTCTATGCCAACTCCATTGGAGGAAACATAGAAATAACTCACCACACTTTCGTGAACTTATTCGGTTTAAAAGACCTAAAAATTAAATTCTTTTTGATGCCGCACCTAAAATCTTTCCAAGGCATTCTCGGAAATGATAGTTTGAAAGAACTATCAGCTGTAATCTACGCGCGACATGACTATATGACTATTAAAGACAATATAAAAGTACGGATTAAGCAACTCGCTGCACAAGCAGTAAATACTGTATCCTTGAGAACAGAACACATGACAACGGAACAAAAAGACCAAATTAAGAAACTTGCTAGAAAATACTTCAAATTATTCGATGACCCAGACGAAAAACTAACTTATACGACCGTTGTTAAAGGTGAGATTCGAACCTCATCGGATTCACCTGTTTACACAAAATGTTATCCATATCCAATGGCTCTCAAAGACGAAGTAGAGAGTCAAATCCAAAAACTCATTAATGATGGCATAATAAGACCTTCAAGATCACCGTACAATTCACCTGTGTGGATTGTCCCAAAAAAATCTGATACCTCTGGCGAAAAAAAGTATCGTTTGGTGATCGACTATCGCAAGCTAAATACCATCACTATTGCTGACCGGTACCCCATTCCGGAAATAAATGAAGTGCTCGCACAATTAGGTCAAAACAAATTTTTCTCTGTTATTGACCTCAAGAGTGGTTTCCACCAAATTCCACTTAAAGAAAAGGATATTGAAAAAACGGCCTTCTCGGTGAATAATGGGAAGTATGAATTCACCCGGCTTCCTTTTGGGCTGAAAAACGCCCCTTCCATTTTCCAAAGGGCACTCGATGATATACTGAGAGAGCAAATAGGTAAAATTTGCTTTGTGTATATCGATGACATAATTATATTCAGCAAAGACGAGGATACACATTTAAACAATATCGAAACAATTTTCAGAACCTTAGAAGCTGCAAACATGAAGGTTCAGCTTGACAAATGCGATTTCTTTAAAGAAGAAGTCGAATTTCTTGGATTCATAATTTCTTCAAATGGCATCAAAACTAACCCTGAAAAGGTTAGAGCGGTACTTCAATTCCCATACCCTAAAACGCTCAAAGATCTACGATCTTTTCTTGGCCTATCAGGCTATTACCGCCGTTTTGTTAAGGATTATGCTAAATTAGCGAAACCCTTAACAATCCTCTTAAGAGGGGAAGACGGACGATTGTCCAAAAACCTCTCTAGCAAAAAACTAATTCATTTAAACGAAGAAGCAATAGAAGCCTTCAATAAAATTAAGAATTCTCTAGCATCAAAAGACACTATACTAACCTACCCCGATTACAGAAAAGAATTCGAACTTACAACCGACGCTTCGAATTACGCCATCGGAGCAGTCTTATCACAGGAAGACAAGCCAATAATGTTTATTTCTAGGACATTAAGTAAAGCCGAAGAAAATTATGCCGCAAACGAAAAAGAAATGCTGGCTATAATTTGGGCTCTTAACGCCTTCAGGAATTACTTATATGGTTCAGCAAGAGTCAAAATATTAACCGACCACCAACCTCTTACCTATGCTTTAAGTAGCAAAAACAACAATTCGAAAATGAAACGCTGGAAAGCAGCATTAGAAGAATACAACTACGAAATCAAATATAAGCCTGGTAAGGCGAACGTAGTTGCTGATGCACTTTCAAGACCACCTATTCACACTCAAACTAATCCTCTTATAGCATCTCCCTCTCAAACTAATTCCCTAATAGCATCCCCTTCTCACATTAATTCTCTCACAGCATCCCAACATAGTGACGAAAGTTCATCCCATGAACTTATTCCGACAGTAGAATTACCAATCAACATTTTCAAAAATCAACTCATTTTACTTATAGGCGAAAAAGACAATTTCCAACTCCAGTATCCCTTCCCGAATTTCCGTAGACTTACTTTTACTCAACCCATATACACTAAAGAAAATATTATTTCCATATTTAAACGGTACCTGATCCCTTCTATAATAAACGGATTAATGACTAACGAACAAACCATGGGCATTATCCAGAATATATATCTACTTCACTTCAAAAACTACAGAATCCGCTACACGCAAACAAAAGTGACTGATATAAGCAATCAAACTGAACAAGAAGAACACATCCTAAAAACCCATAACAGAGCACACAGAAACGCACGCGAAAATAAAGCTCAACTACTTCAAAATTACTATTTCCCCCAAATGAATTCGAAAATCAATAAAATAGTTAAACAATGCCGTATATGTCGAGAGCACAAATACGATAGACACCCACAAAAACCCGAACTCAAACCAACACCTATTCCTCAATACCCAGGCCATATCTTACATTTAGATATTTATTCAACTGAAGGACATCTTGTTCTCACTGCGTTGGATAAATTTTCCAAATACGCTCAAACCAAAATTATAAAGTCCAGAGCCGTATCAGATATAGTAGAACCTTTGAGACAACTCTTATTCGCTTTCGGAGTTCCAAAACTCGTTGTATTTGACAACGAGAAATCATTTAGTGCAGCCTCTATCTGTTTCTTATTGCAAGATCAATTAGGAATAGAAATCTTCAAAACACCTCCATATTCTAGTACAATTAATGGGCAAGTGGAGCGATTTCACTCCACGCTTTCAGAAATAATGCGTTGCCTTAAAACGGAAAAAATTCACAACACCTTCCTTGAATTATTGGACAGAGCAGTGTATGAATACAATTGCTCAATTCATTCAACAATAGGTCAAAAACCCATTGAGGTATTTTTCGGTAGAAACGTTAGTACTGATCCAGAACAGTTCGAAAAAGCAAGGAAAGAAAATATAATCAAATTACAAGAAAAACAGAATAGCGATCTGAAATATCACAACAAAAAAAGACACCCTATAAAAGATTATAAACCCGGTGACGTTATCTACACTAAAATAAACAAAAGAATAGGTTCCAAGTTAACACCCCGCTTTAAACAAGAGATTGTAAAAGAAAACAAAACAAAAACAGTAATAACACAATCTGGCAAAGTAATTCACAAAGCAAACATTAAAACCTAAAGTCAATTTTCTTATCTCCACAGGTATCTTACTTCTTTAATTCACGCAGATGTCAAAATCCTTGATTATTCTAATGCAGAGATAATCGTGCTTAGAAATGGAATTGCGAGAATCCAAACCGGAAACATCAAATTCATCCATATCATAGAAATACCTCCCTATGAAGACTATATAGCAAAAACTTCATCCCTCCTATACGAACATATCCCACCTAAAAATGTGTTTTTTCCCATCCTGGAACACGAACTTAAACACACTAAGAACCTTATAAATAACATCAAAATAAACAGATCAAAAAGATCCTTAAACTTTATAGGTTCAGCCTGGAAATGGGTCGCGGGCAATCCCGACCACGACGATTATGAAGTACCTAATGGTTAATAAGATAAATAATGTTTTAGATAATAATAATAATCAAGTTTTAATAAACAAGGCATACATTGAAAGAATAAATAAATTAACGAATGTAACAAATGAAATTCTAAATGAAATAAAAAAAGATAAAACCTTTGAAAATGAATTAGTCTTAAGTTTACTTTACAAAACGAAGTTAATAAAAGAAGAAATAATGTACTCAATAAATGCTATAGAATTAGGGAAAGAAAATATTGTAAGCTCTAACATATTGTCAAAATCAGAAATTGATATAATTATGAATAAAATTAATAAAGATAAAGTAAATGTACTATTTAAAAATATCGAAGAGGCATTAGAATTTGCCGAAGTCAAAGTTGCTATGAATGTTTCAACCTTGCTATATATTATTAGTATCCCAAGTACTGAAGATATAATTTATGAAAAATTAATTGTAAAACCATTAATAAAGAACAAAAAATACGTTAATAAAATTTTGCAAGAAAATATTTTAAAAAGAGATAATATTACGTTTGGAATCATAAATAAATGTAAGACAATAAATGAAATATCATTATGTAAGCAATCAAATATCATAGACTTAAGCAACGATAGATGTATAGTTAATCTATTAGAAAGTAAAAATGCAACATGTACCAAAACGAACAGCCACCATATCCCACAAATTGAAGAATTAACCCCAGGAACAATCCTCTTAAATAATTTTGACGGTAACATAAATTTCAACAACAATAGCCAAGCACTTAATGGAACATATCTCATCAGATTCTCTAATGTCACACTTAGTATAAAGAACATCCAATATACTGCAGAAGAAATATCTGAGATACACGCACTACCTCCAATGCTACACCAATTTTCCGATGATACAGAAATAGAAGAAATATTATCACTCCAGCTCATGAAAGAACTTCATATTAATAATACGAGACACATCAACAAGATTCAAGTTGAAAAAGAAGTCCATCAATGGGTCAACTATTTTATCTTTATATTCATACTTTCCACCATACTGATTATGAAGATAACAAATCTGAAAAACAAAAAGAAACCTGAAACCAAGATAACATTTATTCCTCCAGAGTCAAAATTGACCTATCCCAAAATCACGGAACATCGCAGCATCTATAATCTTCCATATTTTTGAAGAAATACGAGGACGTCTTTATTTAAGAGGGGAAGAGTTAACGACAACAAGTTAACTTTGTACTTCCCACGGAAAATGCTGACTTGGTGTCTGGGCAATGACATCAGGTATCCGTCGCAGCAAACAATTTAATTCTCAGAATCAATGACACCAAGTATCTGTCGCAGCAAACAATTTAATTCGCAGAATTAAATAAATTATGAAGCTATGCAACGTAAGCATTAAGTAGGTATTTAAGTTCTAGTTTTTAAGAGTAATTTGTTCAGTAAGTTTTAGAAGGCAGAATCGCTGCCGGATTGAAAATTGAAATAAAATAAAGAATAAAAAACAAAAAAAAAAATAAAAATATTTTTTTTAATGAAAATTTAACCGCAATAATTTAACTTATACAATAGCATGTATTTTCGACAACCACCATCGTAACACTTCAAAACAAAAACATGTGTTTTGTTTCGTTTTCTTTGGTGTGTTTAGTCTCATAAGAAACAATGTTCTCTTGTTTCACGAAACAAAAAAACATGTTTTGCTTTATCCGGCGTGTTTTCAGCCTAACGAATTGGGGTCAATACCTATTGCTCACTCAACCCAAATGAAAGAAGAGTACAAGAATATAGCTATAGTCTTGGAAAAGATTAAGTATCACGAACATGGGTGGGTCATTTGTGTTGACTTGAAAATGGTTAACTTTCTCCTTGGACAGCAAGGTGGATACACAAAATATCCCTGCTTCTTGTGCCTTTGAGATAGCAAAGCTAAACAAGATCACTGGGTAAAAAAAGACTGGCCTGAAAGAGAAAACATGGTTGTTGGAGGAAAAAATGTTAATAATGAGCCTTTGGTTGATCGGAATAAAATAAACCTGCCTCCACTTCATATTAAACTTGGCTTAATGAAGCAATTTGTTAAGGCTCTAGATAAGGATTCATCATATTTTAAACTCATATCTAAAAAGATGCAAGGATTAAGCATTGAAAAAATAAGAGCTGGCATATTCGATGGACTTCAAATCAGACGGTTAATAAAGGACACCAATTCTGTTGAATCTATAAATGAAAAAGAGCGAAAAGCGTGGACATCATTTGTGTCAGTTGTCGAAAACTTTTTAGGCTTCAAATTATAAGGATTTAGTTAAGAACATGCTGACTGCTTTTCGTGAGCTTGGATGCAACATGAGCATCAAGGTGCTTTACTTGAAAAACCATTTGGACCGGTTTCCTGAAAACTTGGGAGACTTTAGTGAAGAGCAAGGTGAATGATTTCACCAGGATATAAGGACAATGGAAGAACGATACCAGGGTAAGTGGGATACGCATATGATGGCAGATTACTGCTGGAATCTGATAAGAGATTGTCCGAAAAAAACCACATTGCAGATCAAGTAAAAAACCAAGCTTCTTGGGTTTCAATACTTGATTTATTCAGCAGTGAAAAATATATTGTATATGAAATGTACTCGCTAGTATCTTGTTAGTAGAATTATTATTTTTTTTATATTTATATGTAAATGTCACTAAATGAGCTTGGATTTTCAAAGAAAAAATGTTTTACTTCTTGTTACGATTATTTTGGGTATTTCTAAGTGGTGTCAGGTTTGCAACACCCCATAACATGAAAACGGGAGCTGCTAGGCAAAAACCGATTGCAGATTCGTATTCAAGAGGTCGAATTTACTAAAGAAGAGTTCAAAAAGTATCGGTACCAAAATGTGTGTATACCTGTGCTATTTATTCAAGTTTTTTGTTCAGAATTTAATAACACTAGTAAGTTATTTCAGTAAATCTTACATGTGTAATCCTATTCTACATACAAAACATAACAGGCCGACATAAGAATACTGGTTGTCTATAGTCAGCCAACCATTCCCCCTTGACGTTAAAAGGCGGCCTAATGAAACCATGAAATATTTTTTCATAGTGTTTGTGGGAATTAAAAGAGAATAAAATTTCCTCTAACTTTGCATACTCAGTTGAAACAAAAAAAAAAAACAAAATACAAGTAGTTTTCAGTAGTCGGCCGGGGGTCGAACGAGCTAGGAAGAATCGAAAAAAAATTTCTGAGGTCGGGCTTCCTTGTAGTTAATCACAAAAAAATATTTTTTAAGTTTTTTAGAGAAAATACTCAAATATAAACTATAAACAAATAAAAAATGTTTCTCATTGAAGGCGGATAGATTTTGAAATGCAATAAAACAAGCTGTGTGTGAGGTATTAACAACATTATTTTGCATGTATGGAAAAAGACATCTTTCAATTGCCCGCCTCGATTTCTTATGGTTGCACGGACTCGGATCCGTGCAATTTTCAATTACTCTTCCGCATGTATCAGCCTGAATTTTAGCTATGGCCTGTCTTATGTTCATCTTATGGGCATCGGTTGATTTTGGTTTAATGGCTTAATGGCATGTGACTTTAGCAAACCCTACAAGAAAAAGTATAGTGGGGTCAAATCGCATGACCTTGGTGGCCAATTCACGTCACTTCTGCGGGACATAAACTTATTGTCAAATCTTTTATGAAGAATGTCAATCGTGCCGTCTGCTGTGTGGCCTGTAGCATCGGCCTACTGAAACCACAATTTTTCTTGCTCCATATAGTTCAATTTGGGCCATAAGAAATCGGTTGTCATCGTTCTGTAACACACGTTTTCTAAAAAGTACGGACCGATGACGCACACCAAACGGTCACTTTTTGAGGATGCATTGTCTATTGGTGTATCTTGTGTGGGTCGGTGTCATCCCATATACGGGAATTTAGCTTTTTAACCCGCCCATTCATCCAAAAGTGCCCCTCGTTGCAAAAGATGATTTTTTGGCCAAAATTGGGGTTCGTGTCCAAACACTCCCAAGGCCAATCAGCGAACAAAGGGCGTTGTCTATAATAATGAACTTCGAGCTCGTGGGTCACTATTCGGGTATGAGCCCAAGTTCCGCAAAACTCGCCAAGTTGAAGTCTTGCTAAAGTCCGAGTCTGCGAGTGATTCGACTGCCTCGGGTTCTACTGTACACTTTCAAAGACCGTTGTGTTCTCTTTCGATCCTTAAATACTTTGACGTACGAATGTTGGCTGATTACCAAAAGCGGTCACCCTAAATTTGCCCACCAAACGTTGGAGGGTAACTGTAACAGATTAAGAAGCAAAAGATCTGCCATATGTCATCAAAACAACATGGCCGCCACAGGCTGCCAAAATCTATCAGTGCCAATTGAAAAACCATTTGTAACTGCTGATACAACAGAGGGCTTGGCTTGGTATTCCGAGTACCACCAGGTGCCTGGTGCTCCCTTTTCGAACTCTAAAACCTAAGGTTTATAAGAAAGCAACTTGATACCAGAATATCAGGTCTAAGATCCAAAAATTTGAATAATCAGAAAACACAATACCTGATAGGGTGATGGCACCAGTAGTCGGCCAGTTAATTTTGATTAGCATTTAAAAATCACTTATTTAAGTTTTTGATAGAGTTATCAGTTTTAATGATTAGTTGAAATGTGTAGATTGGAAAATTTTAGACGAAATAAGTATATTTACTACATTAAACAAATTATTTACCTTAATGGAGATGAAAGTGTGATTATTGAGTAGGCGGCCTTTTCAGTCTTAGTAGTCGGCCTCAATTCGACAATTTATGTTTTCATACTACTTGCAATAGCAGAAATTATCTAAGAAGCATTGTAGCATTTAATAACTATCAAAACGCAATTTTAATAGAACAGGAACATGTTCGCCAACAACCAACACTCCTTAGTGGTTGTTTCACAACACAAACCCACCTTTCCCAGAACACCCTCAACGCTGGACTTTTTCTGGATATCGAAAGCGATGCAGCAATTGTCAACTTTGAACTTGCCGTATCTGATGCACTGGACAAGCAAAAACAGTCTAGAACGTCAAAGGATAGGTACCAGCACCTTATATGCAAGAAATTCATATGAAAGAATGTTCGAAGGGGAGTTATTACCCCTACCTGTCATAGAAAGATCGAGAAGCATTACGAGAACCTTCGCGAAAATAATAGAAACTAAATTTTGCTACATATATAAGACAACTGCGTTGCCGACCTGGACACAGTTTGTTTTTAATAGTGAAAGAGTAAAGTTGGTTGTAAAAAGAGATAAGTAAATTGTTTTCGGAAATTAGTTTCGGTATATTTGAATGTTGAATAATAAATTGTTTGGTTGTAAGAAAGTGAAGTGTTTTATTTACGAAATAAATAAGTGGAAGTTTTAAACAAAGTAAATAAGTTTTATTTTTTTACGAACCCTTGGTAAAACATTACAATACTTTAAGTGATTAAATGCTAATTTTCAAAAATGTCATCTAGCCGCAGAATTTGTGTAAATCATCCCGAGCAATTTTGTTATGTATGTGGTAAATACAGGACAAATCAGAACAGAAAATCTATTACTGAATTATCAAACTTGGTGATCAAGATAAATCTTGGGCACCACATGTAGTTTGCAAAACATGTACTGAACATCTACGTCAGTGGACTAATGGGCAAAGGAGGAGTCTTAACCTCTCAAAATAATCTTTTGAGTTACTGGCATCCCGGCTAAAAGAAAAAAATCTACTTGATGAAGGAACAACAATAAAGTTCTATCGTAAAAGGGAAGAAGATCTCGTTTTCTGTCAGGATGTTAAAGGTCTCTTAACAAAAATGGGCCTTCCCAAGTATGATCCAGATCGTTGGCGTCTGTTTATTGTCAGTTCCAAGCGAAGTTTGAAGTGTGTGCTTTTACACAATGGTAAGGCTGAAAACACACCGGATAAAGCAAAACGTTTTTTATTTGATAGTCAAAAAAACTTTTTTTATTTGAACACACACCAAGCGAAACAGAATAAAACAAAACAAAACGTTTTGTTTTTTTGTTTCGTTTGGTGTGCGTTGAAATGAAACAAAATACGAACTATCGTAAGAGCTTAACTCCGGCAAATAACAATTTTGTGTTTACAAAACAGACATTATGTTTTTATTTATAAGAAAAGAGAAAAGCTTTTAATCTTGCCAATCTTCAAATGTTATAGTAGGAAGTAGCAATCCACAGCTTATCAATAGTAAGTTTATTGGCATGTTCCTTATCTTTATAATTATAGATAGGGCTTCTTGCCCTAATAAAAAAAATGAACTTCTCTCCATCTACATATTTCATATTTATTTAAAATTTGCGCATAGAGTAAACGTAGAAGCAAATAAATCTGTAAAGTGCAACGAAAGAAGAAAATAAAAATAACGGAGTCAAAATTTTGTTTTGCAAAAAACAATAGATCAGCTATCGGCAACGAAACATGTTTTTCTGTTTCGCTTTTGTTTTTATGTTTTGTTTCATTTGGTGTGCGTTGCGCCATAAGAAACTATGCAACTGTCGTCAACGACCCTTGTTCGAAACAGTTTTGTTGCATTCGGTGTGTGTTGCTCGTATACAATAGCATGTATTTTCGACAACCACCATCGTAACACTTCAAAACAAAAACATGTGTTTTGTTTCGTTTTCTTTGGTGTGTTTAGTCTCATAAGAAACAATGTTCTCTTGTTTCACGAAACAAAAAAACATGTTTTGCTTTATCCGGCGTGTTTTCAGCCTAACGAATTGGGGTCAATACCTATTGCTCACTCAACCCAAATGAAAGAAGAGTACAAGAATATAGCTATAGTCTTGGAAAAGATTAAGTATCACGAACATGGGTGGGTCATTTGTGTTGACTTGAAAATGGTTAACTTTCTCCTTGGACAGCAAGGTGGATACACAAAATATCCCTGCTTCTTGTGCCTTTGAGATAGCAAAGCTAAACAAGATCACTGGGTAAAAAAAGACTGGCCTGAAAGAGAAAACATGGTTGTTGGAGGAAAAAATGTTAATAATGAGCCTTTGGTTGATCGGAATAAAATAAACCTGCCTCCACTTCATATTAAACTTGGCTTAATGAAGCAATTTGTTAAGGCTCTAGATAAGGATTCATCATATTTTAAACTCATATCTAAAAAGATGCAAGGATTAAGCATTGAAAAAATAAGAGCTGGCATATTCGATGGACTTCAAATCAGACGGTTAATAAAGGACACCAATTCTGTTGAATCTATAAATGAAAAAGAGCGAAAAGCGTGGACATCATTTGTGTCAGTTGTCGAAAACTTTTTAGGCTTCAAATTATAAGGATTTAGTTAAGAACATGCTGACTGCTTTTCGTGAGCTTGGATGCAACATGAGCATCAAGGTGCTTTACTTGAAAAACCATTTGGACCGGTTTCCTGAAAACTTGGGAGACTTTAGTGAAGAGCAAGGTGAATGATTTCACCAGGATATAAGGACAATGGAAGAACGATACCAGGGTAAGTGGGATACGCATATGATGGCAGATTACTGCTGGAATCTGATAAGAGATTGTCCGAAAAAAACCACATTGCAGATCAAGTAAAAAACCAAGCTTCTTGGGTTTCAATACTTGATTTATTCAGCAGTGAAAAATATATTGTATATGAAATGTACTCGCTAGTATCTTGTTAGTAGAATTATTATTTTTTTTATATTTATATGTAAATGTCACTAAATGAGCTTGGATTTTCAAAGAAAAAATGTTTTACTTCTTGTTACGATTATTTTGGGTATTTCTAAGTGGTGTCAGGTTTGCAACACCCCATAACATGAAAACGGGAGCTGCTAGGCAAAAACCGATTGCAGATTCGTATTCAAGAGGTCGAATTTACTAAAGAAGAGTTCAAAAAGTATCGGTACCAAAATGTGTGTATACCTGTGCTATTTATTCAAGTTTTTTGTTCAGAATTTAATAACACTAGTAAGTTATTTCAGTAAATCTTACATGTGTAATCCTATTCTACATACAAAACATAACAGGCCGACATAAGAATACTGGTTGTCTATAGTCAGCCAACCATTCCCCCTTGACGTTAAAAGGCGGCCTAATGAAACCATGAAATATTTTTTCATAGTGTTTGTGGGAATTAAAAGAGAATAAAATTTCCTCTAACTTTGCATACTCAGTTGAAACAAAAAAAAAAAACAAAATACAAGTAGTTTTCAGTAGTCGGCCGGGGGTCGAACGAGCTAGGAAGAATCGAAAAAAAATTTCTGAGGTCGGGCTTCCTTGTAGTTAATCACAAAAAAATATTTTTTAAGTTTTTTAGAGAAAATACTCAAATATAAACTATAAACAAATAAAAAATGAACACATAGTGCACCTACCTACAATATCTTGCCAATCAAACCTTTTTTTAAAAACTACTTCCGCTATTTTTTTTTGATCGAAAAATCCTTAAAAACACAACAAACGAAATCTCGACGCAAACTGGCATTTTCTACAAGAAAACCAGCAGCTGCAATTGAATGACATTTTGCACCTGGAAAGAAAAACCGTTAGCTTATTAGAAAATATTTTTTGCCTGAAAGTTGAACGAAGGTCTTTACTATTACGCTGTACTTTACGACGAAGTGGCCGACTACTTGAGATGGCCGACACTACCAGGACTTTTTTTTTTAATAATCTACCCGCGCTCAAGGGATTATGATTACCCTTTAAATGTTTCAACACAGCGCGGGCGTGAAGTTAATGAAGAGAAAGAAGGATAGGAAAGATGTGTGACACGATGTTCTGAGACGGTTGGTAGTTGTCTCAGATATTTTTATCTCCAGGGATGGCGGCTGAGCTGAAGCGGAGAAACGCCGCCGCGCCGTGTCTTATTTCTATGTCGCTTATAATTCACATTAATTTATTCGTGTTCATCCTTGTTAGGCATACTAGTTTAACTCAATTACATGTTGTTAGTGTTATGCCTGAACAACATGTAATGAGTAAACCAGCAACCCATTGATGACAATTTTTAGAAAGTTTTAATGGAATTAAAACGACATAGACGACGGCAGAGATCGAGCCTGTGATCATGAGGTTGACAGGCGAGCACACAACCATCGTGCCACAGCCAGGCCATCCCTAACCGAACGAGTGAATTTAAAAAAAATAATAATCAGAATACCATAGAAAACCCTTAATATTGAAAAAAATATCATTTGTTAAAAATATAAGAATATTTTTAAAAATATTTTGCAATTAATTACATATTCTCTTTAACAGTGAAATTTTTGTTCACGATGAATATTTACAAATGGGTTGAAAAGAAATTTAAGCACGCTCCAACTTTGCAGCTTAAACGATAAAGAATTTTTAAAAATGGGTCACAATGACACTAGTAACATTTTAAAAGTATTCAAAGTAACTTCTTCTTCAGTGAAGTTCATAATACTCGTACGCTCCAGATTCATTCGTCACTTCAATTTCCAGAAACAAGATAGACCCTGGTGCCTTATCCTCTTAACACTCTACATCGCAATTTACGAGAAAATTTAATTTAAATGTAAAAGAAAATGAATGACCCAACCTGTACTGTGTACGTTTTTGTCATGAAATACCCTCCCTCTTCACTTTTAACTTCGTCTTCCTCAACATACCCACGGTTAAAACATCCTTATAGTAAGTATTATGTTCAGTTCATGGCTCACTTTCGAATATCCCTGGTGATGAAAAATAGGTTCAAAAAGAAACCCTCTATCAAAAATTAAACTTCTTTGAAATTCTATCCCCATTGTCAAACGCGCCCTAGCATTTTTAGAATTCGGTAACCCACACGGGCACCCGACAAAACGGCAAAAAAAAAAAGAACTGAAAACCACTGCAAAACGAGAATGAAGAACGACAATTTTTATGGTACAACATTTTTATGACTGACTCTATGGCCCCAAACGAAGGTTAAAGCATTTTTCATTACAAAGACGACTCCCCCTAGATAATAACAACAAAAAATTATTTAAAAAAAAATAACGGAAGAAAAAAATGAGGAAATAGGTTTATTCCCTTATCATATTGCTCTTCCTTGCCTCTTTTGTTGTTGTATTTTAACCGCCTCCTTCCGTTATTTCCGTGATAAAATGAAAGATTAATCTCTGTTTTTGTTTCTTCCATTCTTTTTTCGGAAGGAATTTCCCAACTAACAGTACCTAGGTAAAACGACTCGTGCCTAACCTTCATTCCTCGTCCTGCAAAAGGGCGATCTTGAAAAGCGGTGATTTATTTGGAGCGAACTAGTCCCTTGGCAGAATTAAAGTTAAAATCAAACAGAATCTTTTTTGCGATTCGAGTCGGGTAAAGATAACGTGGGTAGAGTGGATAGCTCTTTTCTGTTATTTCTCAGGAGATCCTTTATTTTTTGATATTCTAATTAGGATAAGAAAGCTTTTCGGGAATAACCCCACAACAACAACCTAAAGATTGAATTGTCCCATGAGGATTTTTTTTAATTTATTTCCTTCCCCGAACTCATTGTTGTTGATATTGTTTTCACAGGTCTTCAATGAAATTAAGTCTCTGGCCAGGACACACATGACTTTCTGAAGACAGAAAATGTACCTTAATCTAAAGCCAAAACCAAACAATTGGGACATTCAGCACATGTTGTATGCAACTGTACCCGTATATAGGCTACCTATTATAGAGTGACGACATTTTGAAAGGAGCCGGAAATTAGTGAAAAGATTTATCGAAAGTGAGGATGTGTTTGTGTATATTATGGGGCGAATAGAATTTTGGGAAATTATCTTCATTTGAAATTCAAACCAAAGCCAAACCCACACCGGAGATTTGAATTTTCTTCAGATGTGAACAAACACACTCTCACAGCTTTTATCTGGTACCTAGGTACTGGTACATATAGGTTAGAGGTTTTGCACATTTCTGATGATATATTGATTTGTCCGCAAGGAATTGAGGTCTTCGTGCAGAATAATTTACAGATGAATATGGATGTGTGTGAACCGAGTGGGTTTTTGTATATTAAGAGTGATTTTTACAAATGACGAGGCGTTTGATTTAGACTTCGTAGGAGGAGAGGACCAAGAGAAAACCAAAGCAAATTAGCAACTTGGAATGGAAATGAGGTTTCTCGCAAAATGTGATCTCGTGCTTGAAATTTGCTATTCTGCACGTTTTCGGCAGATTTTCAAATTCGTAAAAGAACTTGAATGATTTTGATTTTTTATTTCCTTCGAGGACTTATAGGGTAAGGTAAGTTAAACGTTCCTCTGGCATTTCCACATCGGAAATACAATTGGATTTGTCCTGCTTGTTATCTAAATGAATTGAAGTGAATGAAGGATTGCATTGGAACAAGGAAATACGTTTCACAAATGAAAGAAGGATCTATGACAATTATGTGTGAAACAAAATATAGGTCAAATACTCGCCACGGCTTCGGTGGCATACCTCTCCAATTGGTCCATATTTTCAATAACTCTGAGACATAATTGAGGTTCAAAGTCGTTAATGTTTCGAATTATCTCCTCGTTTAGCTTTCGAATTGTTCTTGGCTTATTGACGTACACTTTTTCTTTAAAATATACCCAAAGAAATAAGTCCAACGGTGTCAAATCGCATGATTCTGGCGGCCAATTAACATCACTACGACGTGAGATAACACGGCAATTGAATTTCTTGCGAAAAAGAGCCATTCAAAGAAGTACGGCCCGATGACGCCGGCATCCCATAAACCGCACCAAACAGACACTCTTTGTGGATGCATCGGCTTTTCAACAATCACTCGTAGATTCTCATTTGCCCAAATGCGGGAATTCTGCTTGTTAACGAATCGACTGAGGTGAAAGTGTGCCTCGTCGCTGATGATGTGTTTTCACATTTCCTACAGACCTGGTTTGCTGAAATTTGACCAAAGAAATCACGAAGTGCACGTGATTTGATCGCCCATTTTCGTAAAAGGCTTAAATAATATTAACGCGCTGCTCAATTGTGTATCTCTCCATGGTTGAATTTGTCAAACACCGAAACAAAGAAATGTCAGAGCAAAAAACAACAATCAAATTAAGAGACGACTTTAATATTTGAGCGAAATGGACCATTATTTAAAGAGCTCTATAAAGTTAACCATACATGTTATGAACTTAATATTTATGTGAACTCTAAATTATGAACCATTTATTGAACGGAACCTAAAAAATAAAATGAAGCATATATGTATGGTCAGTTATATAGAGTCCATTAAATAATGCTTCATTTCGCTCACATATTAAAATCGTCTCTTAATTTGATTGTTGGTAAGGCCCATCGTGTTTTATGGTTGGACCACCCTTTACTTATGTATCTAAAAATGGTATATCATTCATCGAAATGTGTATAGTTTGATCTCGAGTTCCAAATGCAAAGTTTGCTTTTAGTAGTGTAGACTCCCATTGTCAAAAACACCGCCTTACCTAAACACCGGCTAAAGTGAACATATTTTTACTTGCGACTTTTAGGTACTAACGGGTGATTTTTTAAGAGCTTGAGAACTTTTTTTAAAAAAAAAACGCATAAAATTTGCAAAATCTCATCGATTCTTTATTTGAAACGTTAGATTGGTCCATGACATTTACTTTTTGAACATAATTTCATTTAAATGTTGACCGCGGCTGCGTCTTAGGTGGTCCATTCGGAAAGTCCAATTTTGGGTAACTTTTTCGAGCATTTCGGCCGGAATAGCCCGAATTTCTTCGGAAATGTTGTCTTCCAAAGCTGGAATAGTTGCTGGCTTATTTGTGTAGACTTTAGACTTGACGTAGCCCCACAAAAAATAGTCTAAAGGCGTCAAATCGCATGATCTTGGTGGCCAACTTACCGGTCCATTCCTTGAGATGAATTGTTCTCCGAAGTTTTCCCTCAAAATGGCCATAGAATCGCGAGCTGTGTGGCATGTAGCGCCATCTTGTTGAAACCACATGTCAACCAAGTTCAGTTCTTCCATTTTTGGCAACAAAAAGTTTGTTAGCATTGAACGATAGCGATCGCCATTCACCGTAACGTTGCGTCCAACAGCATCTTTGAAAAAATACGGTCCAATGATTCCACCAGCGTACAAACCACACCAAACAGTGCATTTTTCGGGATGCATGGGCAGTTCTTGAACGGCTTCTGGTTGCTCTTCACTCCAAATGCGGCAATTTTGCTTATTTACGTAGCCATTCAACCAGAAATGAGCCTCATCGCTGAACAAAATTTGTCGATAAAAAAGCGGATTTTCTGCCAACTTTTCTAGGGCCCATTCACTGAAAATTCGACGTTGTGGCAGATCGTTCGGCTTCAGTTCTTGCACGAGCTGTATTTTATACGGTTTTACACCAAGATCGTTGCGTAAAATCTTCCATGTGGTCGAATAACACAAACCCAATTGCTGCGAACGGCGACGAATCGACATTTCACGGTCTTCAGCAACACTCTCAGAAACAGACGCAATATTCTCTTCTGTACGCACTGTACGCATTCGTGTGGTTGGTTTAATGTCCAATAAAGTAAACTGAGTGCGAAACTTGGTCACAATCGCATTAATTGTTTGCTCACTTGGTCGATTATGTAGACCATAAATCGGACGTAAAGCGCGAAACACATTTCGAACCGAACACTGATTTTGGTAATAAAATTAAATGATTTGCAAGCGTTGCTCGTTAGTAAGTCTATTCATGATGAAATGTCAAAGCATACTGAGCATCTTTCTCTTTGACACCATGTCTGAAATCCCGCGTGATCTGTCAAATACTAATGCATGAAAATCCTAACCTCAAAAAAATCACCCTTTATAAGGCAAGTTATGCATTCGGAAAAAAAATCGAACTCGAGATTTTGATAAAAGTTGACATTACGATGATAACGAAGACCAAAAAAGTGGGTCTCGCAATTCTGTCTGTCTGTCTGTTCGACTGCAGCCTAAACGACTAAGTCGATTTTCGTTAAACTTGGTAGATATGGGTTTTATTTTTTCCCCCCGGATGTTTTTTGATTTGACTTTTTAAGACCAAACATAACGGTACCTGCCACACGATTTTTTTTTTCGAAATTTTATAAATATTTTTTTTTTCTCAAAAACTGTCCCACAGACTTAAGAAAAAATCGTAAAATTTCATTTAGTTAAACCTAGGTAATGAATGAAAAAAAAATTCCAAAAAATTATTATTTTTGGTAGCCCCCTTTGAACCATTTTCTTTGTTTTTGATTTTCTCAAAAACTGTACAACTGATTTTGATAATTTTTTTTATGTTTAGGCTCCCCAGCAGTTTCAATATTATTGTGTATTCAAATTTTTAAAAACAATTTTTTTGGATTTTTAAAAAAAATTTCAAAATTTGTTTTTGAAAACTCAATATTTCGAAAACTCCATGCTTGATTTTTTTAAAACTTATTAAATCAAAGTTTCTTAAAATAATCTATGAGATATGAGAAAAAACAATTTATTTTACATAAAAGTAACAGTAGCCTCCATACAAATGTTAAAAAATGGTTTTCGAAAATCGTATTTTTCTCGAAAACGGTTCCGAGAATTTTGCTTAAATTTTTAGTCTTTCGATTAATTTTTAAGATCTATAATTTAATATAAAAAATTTTGAAAACAAGATATTACTGACTGTACGATTTTTTTTTTTAAATTTTGAATTTCTCTTTATCGACATAACGAATTTTAATGAAATTTTTTATAGAGCTGCTTCTAAAAACTTTAAGAAACATTGCATTTCAAAACTTAAAAAAAAAATATTTTTTGTATTTTTGAAAAAAAAAAAATCATTTTTTTTTGAAAATTCGATATCTCAAAAATGGGTCAATATTTTTTTTGTAAATTTAATTTTCATTCGTACAATAATAAAAACCTAAAATTGACTTACCAATTTTTTTTAAATATTTTAAAAATTGTATGTATAAAACCTTATTTTATTAAGAAACCACTACAACGACTTATAATTTTTGTTCTTGCATAAATTCATATTTGCATAGCATTCTGTTCTGTCTCTCACTACTTAAAGAATTTAAAAAAATTAATTTTATCCTTATGAACAATTTTCTCAAATAACATTCGTTTTTAAAATTCCTAGTCTATTACATAGGAGCAAGTTCGTGCGACCTAGTCGTGCATTTTATTTTTTTTTTACGTTGACTACCCTGTAGCGTTATCATGGTGAGAAAGCCCAATAACGTGAACGAATTTCAAATTGCATTTAACACAGCGAACGCCATTTTCCTTTCTGCATTTGTCGTTTCTTCGAATCGTTTTTATAAAACGTGGAATCCCCGTAAAAAATTCCTCGTTAGTCTTAACATCTTCATTGTAGTTTGACATTTAGTTTAGTGCGCAATGTAGATTTGAAATAATCTAATTAACAATTTTCGAAAAGTACCAAGAGGTGAATGTAATTAAAAAAATTAAAATTAAGCGTAAATCGCTTAGCAAAGCAATTCAATGCTACAAAGTCAACAGTTTGCGCTTTTAATAAAAAAAAAAGTGTGAGTGCCGGGACTCACGGTTAAGATGTGTAAACATCAACGTTCGTCCGAGTACCGAATTTTTGTTATCGAATGTACCCAATAAACATACAATGCAATCGTACTAGTTTGTGACTTAAGATATTACCCCTCACACACGCCACATCGATCAACCTAATCGACAAAGTACTTCGCTTTTGTATGGGCATTTACACACTAATACGCCGACGTAGAAGTACATCAGCTGTGAAATGGTAAAGTTGTAAAATTTTAAATGAAAAGTGAAAATGACCGAAAAATATTTGAATTTTAATGCTCCAGAACCACTTTTTTGTGTTGATCAGAGCTTTATTGAATTGTTGCTTAAGGAGATTGAATTTTATTCTTGCTTTTTCAGGCGATTTGTAAATTTTAACAACTAAAACCGAATAACATCATAAAAAATTGTTTCGACGAACGAGTTCGGTCCTTTTTACCCTCCATGTCGGCATACTACATCGATTCCCAAAGTTCGCACTGCCGTGTCGACACTTATTCATTTCACACGACCCAAAAACCTTATCGACAATATGCTTCGATGAAGTAGTTCGTGGCATGTGTTAGGAGTAAGTGGACTCCGCTACGTAACGTAAAGTTTGTTTGACTTATGTTTAACCAGGGATGTTGCTTGTGACAGCATTATATTTTTACACTTATATTCAAACAGAGATGTTATCTGATAAAAAATAGACTGTTTTTACACGAATCTGATTTTAATCTCTGTTTCTCTTTTGGCTTCCTTTCGAGTGCATCTGTACTTTTAAACACAGCGATTTTTAATATAAGTTAACTTTGTTAATGCGAAAAGGAGTCATCTCTTTGCACTCCTTACTCTACCCAGTTAAGCGAATTGCACTGAGCGAACGCCAAATATAAAAAAGAAAACCACAAAGAAGAATGAACGATAACTCCGCATTTTTCTCAGAAATTATAAGTGTATTAGTGAAAAAGTCACAACGTATAGATTGGATGTAGGCTTGAAGAAAAATCAAAATCTTTTCAATCTAGCGTACTGCATAGAAATATTGTGTATGCAAGGTTGATGATTGATCATGTATTTATTGGTTCATTTGCGTATAGTACCTACGTTGAAGAGATGAGAACACAGCACAGCATAAGCACTGATTTAAATATTAAAACAGCAAACTAAAATTGTATGATAAAATGGACAGACAAAATAAAACAAATTACTCGGATAAAATTACAAAAATCTCAAAGAAATTCGTAAAAACACAATTTTGCTGAAAAAAAAACCACAAAGGGCAACGTTCCCTCGCCACTGAAATAATAGACTTGTACGTGCTTTTCATTCATTTAAACAATGTATATCTGGCTTAACGCCGCCAACAAATATAGATACTTGTCATGCAGCGAAAAAGTCAAAACTTTTTTTTTTGACAAACCACTAGATGGAGCGTTCACCTTATCAAAATCAAACCAATCCCTCCACTTTTTTTTAGGTTTCTGTACTTTATCTTACTCCCTCTGTCAGAGATTTACAAACCGATTGACATCATTCCCACCTTGTAATCGAATTATAAGTGGCAAAAACTAATTTTTTTGAATACATTGAAGTAGTCATCATCTAGTTCATGTGGCTTGACACATGGAGAACGATCTATATTTTGATATAGTGAATGCTAAAAGTATATTTTGATATAATAAAGAATATCTAATTCGATAGTTAAAATAATTATATGGTATGACAGATAAGGGACAAATTAAATTTTGACCTATCGAGAATATTTCATTGCAGATGTCAACTGATTGCCCTGAAGAACATTTTTTGGATTTTTAAAGTTCAACTCTAAAATGCATTCTTTGCGAGCATAAAATAAAATGTTATCGTCCGTCAATAACGTGAAGTGGATTTTTTAAGACATTAAATGAACCCGCTATGAAATTTTACACCAGTTGATTTGTCTTTCGTCTTTTTCACATATTTAGGCCTATTCGGCGAGATCTTTTATTCTTCTATTCTGTTATTCTGCTATGAATTTCCATACAAATGTTTGAGCTGTCAACAAATCTTTTATGAATTTTAATTTTGGTATTCAGCACGCTAAAATCTGTTATAAAATCTGCTAAGAAAACTTTTATGAACTGTCAACACAATTTTTCAATTTTTAGTTGCACAACTGTTTGGTAGCTTATAGAAAACAGATGAACTACTTAGTTGAATGTCCGTGCAAGTGCATATAATTATATGTTACACAAAATGGCCTTAGGCTAGGCGCGCACATTCAATTTTTAGTTTCGCAACTGCTTGGTACGAGCAACTTAAAGTTTGTGTTTCGATACAAACTAAGCAATTGCCTAAAGTGAGTTCGCTATTCTATGTAACATATAATTATATGCAACTAAATAATTTATCTGTTTTCTATAAGCAACCAAACAGTTGTACAACTAAAAATTGAATGTGCGCGCAATCATTGAGTTTGTGTCAAAACACAAACTTTTTAGTTGCTCGAACCAAGCAGTTTCGAAACGAAAAATTTAATGTGCGCGCCTAGCCTAAGAGTTTACTTTTTTGTTCGTCACCCATTTAAATTACGTCAGATGAAATATTTTACATAATCACAGCTGATTATGATAACAGATTTAGTTCAGTTTTATAACAGATCTCGTTTTCGAAGTAGCATAAAGACAGGCGCGCACATTCAATTTTTAGTTTTGCAACTGTTTAGTTGCTAAAATGAAACATATGGGCTTATATGGGACACCGCGCACTTAAAGCAACTCGATTCGAGCAACTAAAAAGTTTGTGTGTTGACACAAACTAAACGATTGCCTGAAATTAATTCATAATAGTTGAGCTGTTTTCCATAAGCGCAAGAGAGAAAAGAGTGTGAGCGTGAGTAAAGAGTTGCCAGTGCGCGGTTCTCTTTCAACTGGTGATTAAACTATTTGATTTCGATCACAGTTGCCAGTGCGCGAGTAGCCTAACAGACTTTTATAAAAGTTCGAACCTCTGAATACCAATCATAAAAGATCTTTTAAGGTGGAAATCTTTTATGATTCATAACAGAAAATCTATAGCAGAATAACAAATGTGGCAGAATAGGCCTAATTGGTCGAGGTGAAGAAATGTTGAGGGATTGAATTAAGTTCTAGCCAGCAATGGAAAGTAATAAAATCGAGATTTCAGTACTCAAAGTCTCCAATGTAAACACGATGTCGTAAGTACGCAATATTTACAATGTAAACATGGTGTTAAATGCAATCGTCGGTAAGGTAGGTTGCTACATGGAACGTGTAACCGTAACGTGTAACCGTAACGGGTTACACGGGACGTATAAGTTTTACACACGTTTTCGATTCACTCTACCGCCGGGAAAGATGTTTACACATCAAAAAATGAGAAAATTTTTAAATGTGTTAATAATACATTTTCTGGACCTGGAATGTGGAAGGCTTTGAAGTGTTCTGAGCTCTTAAAAATGCAAAAAGCGCTGTACCGTTGGTTCTTCAACCAGCGACAAAAAAAAAAAACTATCCTGTCAATTGCTTGATGGTAAACGAAAAAGTTAATTTTTTCATTTAAAAATTAAAGAAACTGAAAGCTTTTTTAATGCGAGTGAGGGACAGTTACAAAGATTTAAGAAGCGTAATGGCGTGCGTTTTGTTAAAATATGTGGAGAAAAGTTATCTTCTAGTTCTGAACTTGTGGACCCTTTCAAGACCAAGCTGCAAGCCAAAATTAAAGAGCTAGGTCTGTTACACGATCAAATTTATAATGCAGAAGAATCTTTTTAACGAATTGCATCGTCATAAATATGAACAACTTCGCAAACGTGAACACGCTCGGTTTTTAATAGATCACATTACCTGTGGGAATTATTGGTGACCTCTCAAATTTATTATAGCTCACGTTACCGCGAGTCTACAGTACCTTTATCGTAAGTAAAAATGACTTGAGCTTCTGCTTCAAGACAATAATGTGGTCAAGAATTTAAGGCATAAAAGGAAACTGAGACAAATTATTATTAATACCAGTAAGCTGATGCGGCCTTTTGTATGATATGCTATTCCACACATAATGACATGACTGTAGCTTCAAATTGAAGCCAGAATCAATTATTCAATTTAATGTCTCAATACATCTAATATGTATATAATATATTTAATATATCTTGTTATTTTCATTACATTTCCATTCTAATCATTCAGCTCTGGTCAGTCACCCTATATACTATGTATATAGGATGTTCTGTAGTTGTAAAAAATGGAACTCGATATTTTGATCAAAATTGTCATTACGATGATAGCGAAGAGGAAAAAAGTGGGTCTCGCAATCCTGTCTGTCTGTCTGTTCGCCTACAACCAAAACGGCTCCGCAAAATTTCTTGGTAGACATCATTTTTAATTTTTTCCCCCAACACATTTTGTTCTTTTTTTTTTGTAAGACCAAAAATAACGGTACCTGCCATACGATTTTTTTTATTTTTTTCAAAAAAGTTACAATAATTTTATTTAGTTAAAGCTAAATAATGTAAAAAAAAAAATTACGAAAAATGGTTATTAATTGTATTTTTTTATAGACTCATATTTTGTATGCTAAAGCTGCCCGAAAGTTTGAATAGTATTGTAATTTTCAGAAAAAAAATTGATTTAAAAAAAATTTAAATTTTTAATTTTTTCCCCCACAAACAAAACAAAACTTTTTATTTTACATACAACTAACGGTACCCATTCAAAAATCATATTTTTCTCGAAAACGGCGCGGCGGGCGCCTAGAATTTTGATACATATTTTTTCTTTTGTTTATTTTTTACGATCTATAATTTAATAAAAAAAATCGAAATTAAAATATTACTGACTGTACCTACATAGAACCATTTTTTTAAATTTTGAATTTCTCATTACCGGCATAACGGATTTTAATGAAATTTTTAATAGAGAAGCTTATAAAAAGTTCGTGAAACATTGCATTTTTTAAAAAAAATATTTTTTACTTTAAAAAAAATAAATATTTTTTTTAAATTTGAATATCTCAAAAACGGCTCAATTTTTTTCTCAAAAATTTAAATTTTATTCGTATAATAGTAAAAACTTTAAGTCTTAAGAATGTCTTAACCATGTTGGATATAAAATCTTATTTTTTTAAGAACCCTCTACAGCGACTTATACTTTTTGTTCTGGCGTATACATATGAATATGCTTGAGAAATCACATCGCACCCTGTTTTAAGCTCCAACTATTAAAGGAGTTGTTTTAGTCATTTAAAAAATTAATTTTATGATCAGTTTTATCTTGTAACATTAATTTGAAAATTTTGTAGTCTTACATTTTAATTGACCTTGGGTAAGGTTAGGTTAGAAGGGTTGATCTTATGAGTAGCTCGATTCATCTCTTGGACCTTTTGCATTTCGCAGGAAGTAGATAAGGGAGGAGAGGGAGTGGATTAAAAAGAACTTAGGTATTCAATACCTCCTTGAGCCCTTCTGGATTCTGATTTAAGCATGTTCTTTTGGGGACAGTTTAGATATATCGCTCAATTCATAGATACAAATATTTTCAAATGGCTACTTTTTTGCTTCTGGGTAGGTTGGCAGACTCACAAAGGAAGTGAAATGAGCTCTTCTCCACTTCTTCATCTTGAAGCACGTGCGAAGAGCTAATGCCCTTTCTATTCATGTGGATTCCCATTGTATTGTGGCCCGTTAGGACTTTAATTAGCGTGTATAGTTGTGGCTTGCCTATCTTGACTAAATATTCTGTCGTTTCCACGAAAAATTCGGCCATAGGTTCCTTGAAACCCGACAAGTGTTGATTTTTGACCATCTAACACACACAGCCTAAAGGAATTTAGCTATTCTCTTGCTCTATTGGCATTAGTACACGTTATTGACCACGAAAAGTTCATTTTCTGAAAAATTTCAATTTTGTCATTAGGGAATTACTTAAAACCTTTACTAACAAGATTGGGGAGAACTGCTTCATCGTTAGTTCCATCAAAATCTTTAATTTAATTTTCTTATGAAGGCAAAACTTGCCCTTTAGTATAGGACCTACATAATAATAAGTAATAAAAGACCAAAATTGTTTTTGTGTAGAATAACCTTCAATTTTCAATTCCACTCTTTGTTGGTAAAAAAATTTTAGTTTTCGAGAAATTTCCAGGAATACTAACACCTGAATTTAACTAAATCCTTTTACGACTACACCTGCAAAGAGACATCGGCGCATTTTGTAGTTTTAATCAGGTCAGGTTTATAGCTAAATCAATTTAAATGTGTCATAAAAACCAAGGTCGACTATTAAAGTCAGCCCTGTTTCATCCTTCAACCACTTCTTCCATCACTTAAATTCTCTCTGTTTGAGAGCAGCTTTCCCCGTTTCACTGTATCTTATTCCATTTCTTAGTTTTATGATGCAATTATGACGATGTTCTGGTTGCCTAGGCACAAGCACTCGCACAAACTACTACTTCAAACAGTATTCTCCTTGGGGAGAAAAAAATATTATATTCCCAGCAAAATATTTCGAACGGATCATTGTCTTAGAGTCCTTCCGATGCTTTGTCTACTTATCACCCTGACTAATCCTGATGGCAGCGCAGAGATCTATACTGATGAGATTGTGGCTGCGAAAGGGTTTTTTTGAAATGAAAATGTTTTCGCAAGAGAAGGGGGAGCTCCACAAATAACAGCTCGAATAAATGGGCTTCTTAAATGAGTCCTTGAAGACATGAATATCAGGGATTTTTTGCCTACTACTGTCTTGCCTTTGCCCTTTTGTTTGACACATTTTCGGGAGGCTTTTCCACTTCAAGGCAAGACCATAAGCTGGTTGTAATTTCTTCATCAAATTGCGTTCACATAATTCACAAAGTCGTCCTTCTTAATGTCCTCATGCGTGGTAATATGGTACTTCTATATGCTCTACTTCTATACATCAGCATCATCGACAAGGATATTTGTATTCCTTTTAGAATAATGGGTTGGGTGAAGCATGTTTTACATCACTTCCAAGGACTAAGGGAAGGCGTCCAACCATTTTTATTATCATTTCATATAAATATATGTGTGTGTTCTTATTTCATGTGTTTTATATCGGTATCAAAAAAATTTAGGTCCTTTTTGTCTGAAAGACAAGGAGCCGTGTGAGTTTATATCTGATTTTATTTTGCGTAAAACATTATTTTTGGTTATCTGATTATCGAGATTAAGGTACATACGTATTTTGTATTTACTCGCTTTCGGGTGGAAATAACTCTGACAGGAGTCAGAGTCCTATGCCCGTCCTTGAAGGAGTCGGTTTTATTAGAGTTTATTTTATTTCTTTTGAGTTAGATGTTTGCTTTCAAATTAGACATTTTGGTATGAAGTGAAGGAGAACTTTTCTTTTTTTTTACTTATTTTTTTTTTTTTTTTATTATAACATGTGCCAAGTGAGTATATAAATCCTGTTTGAAGAATTGAATTGCGGCCTCATAGGAAACGGGCACCAAAAAGTTTATTTGATGGAAATATGTCAAACGGAATTTGTACTGCACCTACAACTGTGTGTGTGTGCATTTTCACTTCTGACGCTCATGTAACGTTTGAATTGGAGAATTAATGGTGACACTTGACACGTTTTTTTGCGGAAAGTTTTCCAAAGTTAAAGTTCGGAAAATAAATAACACAAAATAAAGGAACACGTAATTGGCAGGGCAAAAGTCTGTACTTTGTTTACTTGTCACAGGAAAACAAGTCTTGTGATGTGTTTGAAATGTGTAGCAAGTACCTTTGTGAGTTGAGTGATGCATAATATTAAGAGGGGATTTCATGTTCGGAAAAGCTAACAACGGGTGCAGCTTTGTTGTTGTTTTCAGTTTGTTTTCAGTTTTTTTGATTTTTGTAAGCCGCTTATATGGCGTTCTTTATGACAAATTCAATACATGAACCGATCTAAAGAGAGTATAGCCTTTATAGTAAGAAGAACTTTATGTGAATATTGTGTGTTTTTTTTGTTATTTTTTTCGTTAATTCAAGGTGGAAGAGTTAGAAGAGACTTAGAATCTTAAAAAACTTTTAAGGAGCCTAAGAATAATAAAAATTTATCAAAATTCATTTAACTGTTTTTGAGAAAAACGGAAAAAAAAATATTCTATTGGAAATGATATTAATAACCATTTCTTGTATAAGAATGTTTGATGATTATCTAGCTTTTACTAAGTAACATTTTTGAAATTACTTTTTTTTAAATTCTGTACGAAACAGTTTAAAATAAAATGCACGACTGGGTCGCACGAACTTGCTCTTATGTAAACAACTAAGAATTTCAAAAATGAATGTTATTAGCCGTGTTTTATTGGTTAGTGAATATACTACATCGCAAAATTTAACATGGAAAACAACAACAAACGATTAGTGAATAAAAATAAGCTAGTAATTGAAATGGATAATTTAGTGAAGATGGAGTTTCGGATGTTGAAATGTAGGAGGTGTTTAGGTGGTGTCCGAAAAAATATATGTGGCATACATGAGGGTGTGTTCGTTGGTATTTATTTTATTATACTTTGTCTTTACTAATCCAAATTGTGATCGCTCCGAAATTTATAGAACAAATATTTTTTCAAATGCAAAACTTTAATTCATACCATAATTCCGGCTTTAAACTACTGCCACTAATTTTGTCATAAAATATTGAATATTGAAATATTGAATTCGATTAATATGTCTTATCAGTTCACTGGCATTTGTTCAAAAATGTCGTATAACTGCGTCATTATGCTGAATTTATATAACAACTGAAAAAATTAAAGCTAAACTATCAGAATACCTATTTCATTTTTTTATTATCGTTATAATATCATATGACTCTTTAACATTTAAAAACGTCAAAATAGGCCCGTTTACTTAGTTTTTTGCAAGAACTACTATTGTTTTAAGGTTGCTCAGAATCAATTTATTAAAAGAAATTGTCTTAGGCTAGGCAGTTTTGCAACTGTTTGGTTTAAGAAACTAAAAAGTTTGTGTTTTGAGACAAACTAAACGATTGCCTAAAATGAGTTCGTTATTTTGCGTAACATATATAATTATATGCACCTGCGCGGACATTCAACCAAATAGTTCATCTGTTTTCTTTAAGTACCCAAACAGTGTTGTGCAACTAAAAATTGAATGTGCGCTCCCAGCCTTAGGACGATATTAGTTAAAAAATGTTTAAAATTAAAAAAAAACTACTTTAAAGTTAGGAAATATATAAGTATAATACTACTACCTTAATAAGAGGGTGTTTAAAATTTTGCGCTAATGTCATTTTATTGAGTACTATGTTTTTTTTTCTCCAATACTCAGTATATATATGCGATATATTTTCGCACTTTTGTAAGTTTTAAATCAAATTTAACAGTGAGAAAAACTCTAAATCAACTCGATCTGCATTTTCATGAATATTTCAACTCCAGCTTAAAAACGAGATACAGATCTTTCGAACACATCCGTGTAAGTTAATTCTTAATTCCACAAGTAGGAAGGAACAAGGAAGAGTGAGTTAAAGAGTGAATAAAGCGTTTTTTTGGTACTTGTATTACTGCGCTAGATATAGATTACCAATAAAACGCGCCTATTAGAGAAAAAGTGTTCATAGGCATAAAATTCATTTTTTGATAGACTAAAACAACTCCTTTAGTAGTTGGAGCTAAAAATAGGATGCCAAGTGATTCAAGCAAATATTAGCTTATGCAAGAACAAAAATTATAAGGTGTACTGGTTTCTTAAAAAAATAAGCTTTTATATACAAAATTTTTAAAACGTTTATAAGAAAAAATTTTGGTACGCCAATTTAAAGGTTTTATTATTGTTCGAATAAGAATTAAATTTATAAAAAAAATATTGAACTGTTTTCGAGATATTGAATTTTCCAAAAAAAAATAGATTTTTTTTTCAAAATTCAGAAAAAATATTTTTCTTAAAGTTTTGAAATGCAATGTTTTTTAAACTTTTTAGAATCTCTCTAAAAAATTTGATTAAAATCAGTTATCCTGATAATGAGAAATTCAAAATTTAAAAAAATCGTTCTGTGGTATGTACAGTCAGTAATATCTATCTTGTTTTCAATTTTTTTTTATTAAAGTGTAGATCTTAAAAATTAATCGAAAGAAAAAAATATAAGCAAAATTCTCGGAACCGTTTTCGAGAAAAATGCGATTTTCGAAAATAATTTTTTAACATTTGTATGGAGGGTACCGTTATTTTTAGATAAAATAAATTTCTTTTTTTCATATCTTGTAGATTATATTAAAAAACTTTTATTTATCAAGTTTTAAAAAAATCGAGAATGGAGTTTTTGAAATATCGAGTTTTCAAAAAAATTTTGAAAATTTTCTTAAAAATCCAAAAAAATATTTTTTGAAAATTTGAATACACAATAATATTAAAACTGCTGCGGAGCCTTAACATAAAAAAAAATCAAAATCGGTAGTACTGTTTTTGAGAAAATAAAAAACAAAAAAAATGGTTCCAAGGGGCAGGTACCTTTATTTTTGGTCTTAAAAAAAAAATAAAAAGTGTGGGAGAAAAAAATCAAAACCCATATCTACCAAGTTTGAAGAAAATCGGCCGAGCTGCTTAGGCTGTAGTCAAACCGACAGACAGACAGAATTACGAGACCCACTTTCTTGGTCTTCGCTATCATCGTAATGTCAGCTTTATTCAAAATCTCGACTTCGATTTTTTTCCGAATGCATAACTTGCCTTATAGTACCTATAGGTCGCAAGTAAAAATATATTTACTTAAACATATTACGAAAAAAAAATTCTATGGCGCAAGCCTTATTTTTGGTCTTAAAAAAAAAAAAAACAAAAAAAAAAAACAATTGAGGGGGTAAACAAAATCGCCCAAATCGATCAGACAGACAGACATAATTGCGAGACTCACTTTTTTTTGTCTACTTTATCATAGTCGACTCTGATCAAAATTTCGAGTTCGATTTTGTTTACGAATGCATAACTGCCATACAAAGAGTTTTTCAATAGGGTGGGGTAGATGTTGAAATAGAGTAACACGAGTTGTGTGTGAGGTATTAACACACTATTTTTATTTGAAAGACCCATGCATTCCATTATATATGGAATATAACATTGTTCAAATGCCCACGCCCACCTCGGCTTTTACAGTGACATGGATCCGATTAGTCCAATTTTCAATAACTCTTCCGCATAGATTGATTGATTGTGAGCGATGGGCCGTGTTATGTTTACCTTAAATGCATCGGTCGATTCTGGTTTATGCGCATAGACCTGCGACTTCAGAAACAGAAAACCTAACAAAAACAAGTCTGGCGTCAGTAAATCACAAGACATTTGGGGCCAATTCAAATCACCTCTGATGTAGCCTAATCATTCATGTAGAATGTCAATCGTGTCATCCGCTGTGTGGTACGTTTCGCGCCGTCCGGTCCTGCTGAAACCACATGTCGTCTAGATTCATATGAAAATTTGTTAGCATCGTTCTGTACTACTCGCCATTGAAGGTGACCACCTCACCAACGTCGTCGTTTTCGAAAAAGTACGCATTGTGTCCTGGTGAAGCTAGTGTGGTTTCCTGCCATCCCATATGCGACAAATTTGCTTTTTAACACAGCCATTCATCCAAAAAACCACCTCGTCTTTATTTTCCACCAAAATTGATCAGAGACGAAATAACAATGATAGAGTAGATGAAAAAAGTGAGTCTCGCAATTTGGTATGTCTGTCGGTTTGACTACAGCCTTTCTCGAAACTGTGATGCAAGTTCCACACAAGTTTTTCTTCGTTTTTTTTAAGGACCAAAAGTAAAGGTATCTACTATACGAATTTTTTCTCAAAATTTTATAAAATATTGAATAAAAAGTTGAAAAAAAAATCACAAAATTTAATTTAATAAAGTCTAGATACTGCTTAAAAAAACTCAAAAATGGTTAATAATGGTGCCGTCTTAAAATCGATCAATCGATTGATTTTGTATGATAAGGCTCCCCAAAAATTTGGATTGTTTTGTAGTGTTCAAACTTTTTAACACATTTCTTTTTTTTTTTTTGAGTTTTAAGAAACTTTTAAAATTTTCATTTTGAAACTCAATATTTTGATAACCCATTGCTAGATTTTTTTTAAAATTTGAAAACTAAAAGCTTTTTAATACAGTCTTTAAGATGTTAGAAAAAAATGTTATTCTTTATACTCACCTTACAAATATTAAAAAATGGTTTTCGAAAATCGTATTTTTTCGAAAACTGCAGGGGATAAGCGCTTTCCTTTCGAATTTTACAAGCACCCCACATTCATTTATTTACTTCAACCGAGTTCAACAAAATTTTCAAAAACGCATTAGTCTTTAACCATTCAAGAAATCAATCAAGACATTTTCCCGCTTCACAAAAAGGAAAGATACGAAAACCCAGAAAATTGCAGATGGATTTTCGTTCTGAATACTTGAGCTAAGCTTTTTGCGCAAATTTTCGATAACAGAGGCTGTGTAGATGGATAGAGGTCCGAAACGGTTGACCATATTTTTCCACTTACAACATCGCCAATCTTTATAGAAAGTGACAGAAGAAATTACCTATATATGTTCTTCATACACTTCCGTGCAGCCTTTGACTCTATCCCGAAGCCTTTTTCTATAAACTAAGTTTCGTAGAGTAAAATTATATACTCGTAAGTGCTGAAGGCCTTGCACGATACCTACATAGCATACCTTTGGAATGGAAAGACTATACCCAATGAGTTAGCATCATATGTGGGTCTTAAGCAAAGCTGTATTTTGAGGGCTTTACTTTTAATTATATTTACATATAAATGATATCACGGAAGAAGTGACAGGTGGAATAGTGGTGGGTGGAGCGACTGCCCCTGCCTGCCCTTATCAAAACAGTAGACAGAATGTATCTTATTATAAACAGACTCAGTGCATATTGCACTTATTGGAAAATATGAAACACAATCATGGGCCATTGCTCCTTGAATCCTTGAATGGAAAAATTTCTTCGGTATTTTATAAAGAAGATATTTCGACTATCGTAGAATACTCTAAATTATGTGGTTTACTTGGAAACGGAAACAGAAACTCCGCCAATGATTATGGACACACTTGCACTTTAATAACATTGTAAGAAAAAATGGATATGGAAGAAATTCGTCTTCCGAAGTTAATTTGAAAAACTGCAGTGGTCTAGCATGCGGTATTAACATAGAGTTAACACCAAACGAGCAGACAGAAGTATTAAGAAGAGAAGGAGTTTGGAACGATAGATAGATGCTTGAGCTTGAACCTACACCAGAAGTCATATCTACTTAACAGGTATTCAGTGGAGAAAATAAACATTATCTTCAAAGCGAGAGATGAATTATAAAATCTCAATTTTGTACCACATTATTCATTCATTCATTTAACTATCTAAATATATGATTTATTCGATATGTTTACTCCACTAATCATGATGTTAAAGGAGTCCTTCGCTAGTTCTTTACTGAGCTCCACCCTTAGTTGTGTGACTAATCGGAGTAAGTGGAGTGAAGCGATCCTGTTGAGCCCAGAAAATCATTGTACTAGTGTTGTAGTGCGAGATATGAGTGGGATGGTGTTGTAGAGTTGTGTATCTGTATTTTGAATAGGAGAACTAGTCAGTCTAATTGGAACGGAGTATTTTATTGTAGATTATATCAATGTGAGTGCTGCAGTATGAAAATCGTTGTTGAAGTGTTGAAGCTGCGATGTTGAACGTGGTCTAAAGTCAGACCTCTGGTAAGTAATGGATTAAATGGATAGTTTAAATCCGCTGCCAAACTAATTGTGTCAAAGTTTACGACGACTAGATAAATGTTATGAGTGATTTTGTACTAATCGCTCATTGGTGTCAAAAGTAACTGATCATTTTCAATTTTGTATAAATGTTTTGCTATTAAACATAACCTCGAAATGGCTGATTTTGATATTTTTGCTTGTGATATTATGTAAATCGCACACTTTCTTTACATCGCTTTTGTTATTTTTCCTTATTGAAATTGAAATTGAAAGTATGTTATCCAATTTAATACATATACTTCACTATAAAACTTCTATAACAACTATAACAATCTTATTTTTTTTTCATTTCAGGTGAGTGAACAAAACTGATCTGTTTTACAAAAAGTAGTTATTTACAAAGTAAGTATAGTATAAGAAAAATTAATCCTAATCCTTTTCAACAAGCCATGTCGCACTGTTATTTGATCGGATATACATAGTTTAATTAGTGTGTTTCCTCATCCTTGCTCCCTGCTAGAGCTCTTTACTCTTTTCTCTGATGAATTTCTCAGCTTTGCTCGCCGCTACACTCTGATTTTTTCAAAACCTTACAAAAGCTAATAGTGATAATCTAAAGTGATAATCTTCATGAAGTAGTCGACACAATTCACAAATTAATTCAATTCAAATAAATTGCACGATTGAATGGTACGAACTTGCTCTTATGTACACGTACAGGTGGTTTGGAATTTTAAAAACTCTTAATAAATATAAAAACATGGATACAATTAAAGAAAAATGTTCAAATCTATTAAATTCATTGCAAAAATTTCCGCCTGATTTCTGAAAAAAAAATATGAATTCATAAAAAGAAAATTTAGAAAATAAATTAATTCCTTAATTTCTTAAATGTTTCCTTAAACAAAATTTGGAATTCCAATTTTCAGTATTTAAAAATATCTATACATTTCATAAAATAATCCAAATAAAAAGCATTTTTTCTTAAATTTGTATAAGTAGATATTCACTAAAATTTTTTATATTAAAAAAATGTTGATCGAAATGTGTAGAACCAATAATAAATAAGTCTAAGATAAATGAGAACTGTTCTATAACAGGTACCGTTTATGAAAAATGTGTATTGAACCATTTTTTGGTCTCGATTTTCTCAAAAACGGTAAAACTGATTTTTATCAATTTTTATACTAAGGCTCTTAACATTTTTCTTTAGCAAACTTAATATTTCGAAAACTTCTTTTCTTTTGAAACTACTGCCACTATAACTACTTTATTTCCAAGCCTTGACACTTCATAGTTTCTACATATTTTATACAAGACCGAAAACAAAATTGCTTTTTGCCTAAACCGGTATTCATTTAACATTTAAAATAAAATGCACGACTGGGTCGCAAGAACTTGCTCCTATGTGACTCAGAATTTTAAAAACAAATGTTATTAATTTTTTTAAATTCTCTTAGTAATAAGACATAAAAACAGATTGCTATGCAAATTACGCTAAAACAAAAATTATAAGTCGTTGTTTGTAGTAGTTTTTTTTTAAATAAGCTTTTATATACAAAGTTTTTAAAGTATTTTTAAGAAAAAAATTTGGTACGCCAATTTTAAGTTTTTATAATTCTACGAACGAAAATTAAATTTCCAAAAATTTTGAGTCGTTTTTGAGATATCGAATTTTCCAAAAAAAAAGACTTTTTTTCTAAAAAATCAAAAAAAAAATTTTTTTAAGTTTTGAAGTATCTCAAGAAAAAATTTCATTAAAATCCGTTATGTCGATAGTGAGAATTCTAAAATTACAGAAAAGGGTTCTTTGGTAGGTACAAGTTGTAATATCTTAATTTCAATTTTTTTTATTAAATTAAAGATCATACAAATTAGTTGAAAGAAAAAAAAATTATCAAAATGCTAGGTGCCGTTTTCGAGAAAAATACGATTTTTTAACATTCTTCAACATTTGCATGGTGGGTACCTTATTTTTTTTTCTCACATCACACTTTTATTTATCAAGTTTAAAAAAATCTAGCATGGGGTTTTCGAAATATTGAGTTTTGAAAAAAAAAAATGAAACTTTTCTTAAAAATAGAAAAAAAAATAATTTTTAAAAATTTGAATACACAAATCTGTTCAAATAACTGGGGAGCTTTCGCAAAAAAAAATATCAAAATCTGTTGTATCGTTTTTGAAAAAATCAAAAACAAAAAAAATGGTTCCGTGGGGTGTACCCTCAATAACCATTTTTCCGATTTTTTTTTTCAACCATTATCTAGCTTTGACCAAATAAATTTTTTTTGTATTTTTATTTTTTAAATCTGTCGAACAGTTTTTGAGAAAAAAAGATATTTATAAAATTTTGAAAAAAATCGTATGGCAGGTACCGTTATTTTTGGTCTTAAAAAATAAAAGAAAAAAAACTTGTGGAGGGAATATATAAAGTGATATCAACCAAGTTTAAAGAAAATCGGCCGAGGCATTTAGGCCTTAGTCGAACAGACAGGCAGACAGACAGAATTGCGAGACCCACTTTTTTAGTCTTCGCTATCATCGTAATGTCAACTTTGATCAAAATCTCGAGTTTTTTTCCGAATGCATAACTTGCCTTATAGTATCTATAAGTCGCAAGTTAAAATGCTTCTCGAAAATCGCATTTTTCTTCAAAATAGCACTTACGACATTTGATAAGTTAGTTTTAGCGAAGTATGATTTTGTGAATCATTTTTGAATTTTAACTTTCTCATTATATGAAGACTAAACGGAATAAAATATCTTTTGTATACAGAATCTTTTAAAAATTAAAAAAATATTGTATGCCAAAACTTAACGTATATATACAATTTTCTATTAAATTTTCAACGCTGCTTTTTTAAAAACATCATCCTCAAGAGAATTGCCTACTTAGAAGTTTAATTCTTTAGAGTTCAAAATGGTATACTTCTTATTTCACTATAAAGCTTATCATCGTCACCAAATGCCTTAATTGAGGAAAATGATTTTTTAAATGTATTTTCTTCGGCAATACGAAACTCAATCAGAAATTATCTTCTTGTTTTTGATGCAAACGAAGTTATTTTATCGATGCTTTGATTTTACAGACCTCAAGAGTATATGTAATGTCCAATCAATTCCCATTTAGTTTGTGACAACTAAATGAACAAATCTATTTAATCCATATCTGTCCATTTAACTATTCCAAGAAATTACTCTTATTTGGGTTTATTCCCATCCACTGCAGAAAAACATACGAAAGTTTTTGAGAAACTCAACATTGAAAGTTGAATCGGAACTGATTACTATTAGATAGATAGATAAATTCTTTATCTTTACTTACAAGTATTAAAATACGTATAGTAATATTTGTCGAATACTTGGGGTGTTTTCGTAGAAAATATTTCTATATGCACGAGTATGTGATGTATAAATACTTTTTAATGAATTTGAAACTCTTCGTAGAGTTTTTGTATTGTATTTGTTTTTTTTTTAGCTTAAGTTTTAGGTATAATTTATATTTTTATAAAATTAGTATTAATTTCTAGAAGCTAAGCTCGATAGTTTGTCGGTAGCAAGTGTACGCAATACAAATATGATTTATTTTATTTATAACTTAAATTCTTATTGTTATTAAAACAAAAATTCTTAAGCAATTTTGAAAATTAAATATTGCTTCTATTTAATGGGCTTAATAGAATTTAAAAAAAAATAATGTTATTAGAGAAAAATGTTCCTAAGTATACAATTATTAATTTGAAGCTAAAACAAGCCTTTTAATAGTTGGGGATGAAAGAGGAATGCCATTTGATTTCGTAAGGACATGTGAATTTGGTTTAAAAAAAAAAAAAAAAAAAAAAAAAAATATAAAGAGCTGGCCTAAACTAAATTAAATGTTTTCCATTTATTATCGCCTTATTAGTAAGAGCAAACATTCTAATTAATTAACTATAAGACACAACGTCGTTCAAGTGACTGCCTCGGCTGGAGTCAATTGGACCTTGTAAGCGAATAATCCGAGATCTTTGTGCAAAATTCTCCTCAGGCTAGTGCGTTAAATGTTGAGATGAGATCGATGGCGAGTTGATGTTCGTCATTGAGTCTCACACTCTCGGCTACAGCAGCCACATTCGCGTCTGTGCGAACCGTACAACGGCGTGGTCCATGATTGTTGTCCACTAGCATACCAGTCTCACGAACTTTTTACACAAACTTTCGTATAGCAAGCACGGTGGGTGCTTCATTTCGGCCAAAACTTCATTTCAAAAAACACACTTTTTGGGCTACACAGCACCCACTTTGGAAATAATTTTTCAATATTTTCCAACGTTGTTCGAGCGTAAAGTAACTTACTTCGTTCCAAAGAGGCATGATACTGACTTGCTGTCAATATTTCGAGAGGGAAACAGCTGTCAGTGTCAAAATAACTTATGATTTAAAAAGAAACCACTAGATGGCCCACCCTGTATATAATTTTTAAAACATTCTTAAGAAAAAATTTTAGTACGCCAACTTCAAATTTAAGTTATTGCATAAATAAAATTTTAATTTCCAAAAAATATTCACCTATTTTTAATATATTATTGATTTTCAAAAACTAAATTTTGATCAATACAATACAATTTTTTGGATTTTTTTTTTCAACCATTCGCTAGGTTTTACTAAATTAATTATTTTTAAGAAAATCTGTTTAACAGTATTTCCTAAGATATCAGACAAAATTTTGCATTATAACCTCTATTTTTAGTCTTAATAAGACCCCAAGTCTATATTTTAGTTGGCAAAGTGCTTTGGCTACATAACACCACAAGTGCAATTTTCACTTCTTACAATTTTCCTGTATATGCTTAGCAAAGCTAACATTTGTAAAAATTAGCACTCCCAGATACCTACTTAAATTCTTGTACTACCTCTATGAAATCACCGTCCAGAAACTGGCTTTCCTCTTATAATATCCCTCATTTCCGGGCTCCAAACATCTTGATTCATGTTTTCAAAGTTTTTGTTTTCGAGTCCCAGGCGTTATAGTACGAGTACCTCTGGCGGTTGTTAATTTGGAGTTGGAGTGAGGAAGTATTATTATCAATACCATATCATCCACGTAGAGTTGCACTTTGATAAGAGTGTTGGAAACACAGACACCTCCAGGCAAGCTATCACAAATGTCATCAATTAAAAGAGAAAATAATATTGGACTGAGAAAACATCCTTTCGGAGCACCAGCAGTAGCTTCCAACCAATTTTATGTCTCTGATCCATCCCAAACTGTTTCATTACCAACGATATCCCTTTGGATAGCAAAACTTGTGAATAGACAGTGTCAAACTCTGCTTTGAAATCAACAAAACAAGTATAAAACTTTTTTTCCTCCTCGCAAATTTGGTGTCAATGCTGGACAAAGCCAATATGTGGTCAGTAGTTGAGAATCCTGCGCGAAAACGCTAAAAACATGCTTGATCGTTGACTTGATTCTACCCAATTTGAAAGTCTCATATACGAATTTGTAGCAAATACCTCTCTTACTGAGAGTAGTATTGATAAACTCATACAATATTCAGGTTAGTTTGCATCTGTTAGTATATACTGACTACATAACACCCCGCTTAGACTTATGCAAGCCGTTCAAGACCACCTTTCCTAGCAGAGATGATGGGCAAATCAACGAGCCATCTACCTGCGATTCGAATATATCTATATACCGACGACGGTTCCAAGGTGGAAACTGGTGTTGGTGCAGGATTTTTTTCAGAAACCCTTGGACTATCTAGCTCATTCAGACTTCCTGATTACAGCAGTGTCTTTCAAGCTGGCAGTGACCACAAGCTGATATCACCTTTTTCATTGATAGCCAAGCGGCAATAAAAGCGATTTCTGCCATTGAAATCAAATCGAAGCTTGTAACTTGCTGTCGCGAAGAGCTTAGGGATCTTGGTACACAGCACAACATTAGACTCTGCTGGGTTCCTGGTCACAGTGGTGTGCCAATGCCGGAAAATGAAAGCGCTGACGAGCTGGCATAGAATAGGATCAACACTTGATCCTAATCAAGCAGACAAAACAGTTCAAGTCCCACCCTGTAATCTCAAACAGGTAATCAAGAGTAAAGTTCTAGCCCTAACAAACAAGAGATGGAACTCTCTCGATTCCTGTCTTACAACCAGAAAATTATGGCCTAGTTTCAGTAAACAAAAGACCGACGTTACCATCCTACTGAATAAAAAGTCTCTTCTCGTGAACATCATCACAGGTCACAACCAATTCGGTTACCAAAAGAAAGAGATGAAACTCAGTATGGACGACTTATGCCGAGGATGCGGTGACGAGGAGATACATGAGGACACTCCTCACTACCCGTGTCACTGCCCTACGCTATATCATAAAAGAAACAGACATCTAGGGAGACACTTCTTCAGCGACTTGGAGGAGCTCTCTGACATTCCAAGCAAACTTTTGTTAAAATTCGTATCGTTAACAATACCAAATGGCTTGAGAATTCTTAAACTCTGAAAACCGCCTTAAACTACAGTACGATAGTGTAGTACGAACGAAAACGACTTAACGACGCACGTGTTCCTTGTGGAAGCAGCACCAACGGATAATGGGCACCTCGCTTATACACCTGCGATTGTCACTCCTACGTTGAATACGAACATCAGTGGGTCGATGGGACCATCTCTACCTAAGATTGGTAAAATCCTCTTTGGTATGGAAACAGCCTCTTTGACTTAACTAACGACCAAACAAACGAACATATACACCAAACACTGACATATCAAACTCATCTACCAGACGTTTCAAGGAGCCACATTCTCCTACGGATGATTGCTCAAGAGGAGGTAAAGGAAAGGAACAGCCCCTGAGAAGGCGTATACTTCTCCCTAGCCAGGTTATTATGTGACGATAGAAATTTCAATACTTTAGAAATACTCTCCGACATTTAACTCTTTCAAATTATTGTCAGAAGTTTGCTGACAATTTATTTTCAGATACATAGCTGGCTAAATACCTACCAATTAATTGTAATTTTTGTTTTTTCTTCAAACCGTGTACACACACAACTTATTGTCAGTTTTTGTTGGTTATACCAACTAATAGTCGGAGCCTCCAGCATCCCACATTCTTCCGAAGTGTTGCATCGGTTACTATGTAGTATCATTTCCACTTCCTTTTCATATTTCTATTAAAAAAATGCAATAAATGCAATAAATTGTTAAATAAAATTTAAAAAAAATTAACTTCACTATCCACATTAACCCCAAATCAACGTCCAAATTCACTGCGAATTGTTTGTCAATGAAAAAATTGTATGATGCTAAAAAAAGTACATCTTACAATTTCTTCATTGTCAGAAACGTCAGACAACGATAAAAATTGGCAGGCCTGACAATACCTAACAATTAACCTTCTTACATGTTTTTCAATGACAGATCTGACAATATTGTAAGGTCTACCAATCGTGTACACTTAGCTTTACCGGCCACTACAAGCTGGCAAAAAAGATCGAAAGTCAGAATGCCGGCTTGTATTGAACTGCCTACTGCCATATAAGCTATTGTTACCACATAGGTCCCGCACGTTGCACTAACCTTAACACTTTTCTGACAAACCTCTGTTAGCTTAAAAAAATAAGCGGATTTAAATGAGTCGGTATTTAATTTTCTGTTTACCTATTTTCCCATAAAAATAAAAAGGAAAACTTAAGGAAAATTTACATAATTATTTATTTAAAAAAAGATTACTAGTTATGCTTTTCTAAACCAACCCTAACCATGATTAAAAATCAACCTACTTCTTTTCATAAATATTTATATTTATTTTAATTAACAAGCACTTAAATTTTAAAATACATAATTTAAATTGAGTGTTCCGCAGACAGTTAGAATGTTAACATAAACTTATATTTGAATGAAAAATAAAATAAGATATGCTAAAATCCTATAATAGGTAGGTACATACCTATACCATCGAAAACGAAAGAATAAAATATATGTGTTATGCAAATTTAAGAATTTCAGAATTTCATTACACCCAGATCCAGAATGAGGACAGACCAAAAGACACATTTCTTTGTGCTTTGTTCGTCTACCCTTCTCAAAGGACCTTTTTACAAAACTCCACCTATATGTATTTCAACTTTTAACAAATACAACACCACAGCATACACTGCCGGTCATAAGGTTAGAAGCAGGCATTTTTGAGAAGTAAAATCGACATTTCTCCCGTTACAAGATGGATTAGAAAAAAACAACTATGGTAAACGAAAGACTATTTTGTTAAGAACAAAATATAAAATTTGGGTATAGGAAAGATTAAGCTAACGGAGCTTTTATGACAAATTGTAAAGTGAGTCAAGAATATGCGAAAATAAATCGGGTCATTAGATTAGAAGCACATCAAATAAATGAAAATAAAATGCAGTTATTTATAATTTGTTATTTATTTTAGCTTTTATTAGATTTTTAATAATGTGTGCTGCCACCAGCCTTCAAAATAACTTCAAAAATTCTATCTTTTAAGGATTTATAAAGAGATTCCAAGTAGTCCAGTAAAATCTCACTCCAGGCCAATTTGATACCATGAATTAGCGCTTCCTTGTCATCGTATTGCTTCCCTCCCTCATATACCTTACGTGTAAGCCAGCCCCACACATTTTCAATTATGTTTAGGTCCGGGGAATATGGTGGCCAAGGCAGCAAGTGGACGTTTTGGTTCGCAATGAAGGATTTTACCTCTCGGGCTGTGTGTATGGGAGCGTTGTCCTGCTGAAAAATCCATGGAATTGGTCCAAACACCTCGCTAATTTTGGGGAATACTGATTCAAGCAAGGCTTTGTAGGTTTTCCCAGTCATTTTGGTATCTTGGACTACCAAGTCTATAGCGCCATAAAATGAAATTGAGCCCCAGACCATAACGCCTCCTTCTCTGCTATGGTGACGGTTTAAAAACCGCTCCTCTTTCCTCAGGTCTTGGAAATAATAATTATAACCATCTGGCCCATCTAGGTTAAATTTTTTTTCGTCGGAAAAAATAACCTTCCGCCAATCATTTATGGTCATTCCATTTTGCACATCCCAGCTCATGTGTTCTTTCGCGAAACACAAGCGTTGCTTATTCCTTGCGTCATTAAGTGGTGGTTTTTTTTTAAGCTTCAGGCGCTTTAAGTTCTTAGCATGGCGAATCGTGCGTTTAACAGTGGACAAGCTGGCCTTGACATTAGCTTTCTCCCTTATTTTAGCTGCCGATAAAGCTGAATATGACGCTATTCTAAGGATACTTCGCGTTTCGCGAAGTGTTAAGGCAGAGGAAGTGTTTCCTTTATAATTTTTTGAGTAAGACGATGGATTTTTTAAATAATTGCTGACACAATGATCACTTCGATTTATTTTTCGGGCTATAGCACGGCATGAAAGACCTTCAGAGCAATAAACATCTATTCTTGCCCTTTCCTCCACTGTCAAACATTTTTTCTTGCCCATTTTTATTAACACTCAATCAAGAACAATTAATTTATAAAATGTACCGTTTAAACCGAACAAAAATTTATTCACTTCACAAAACAACGTTGATTTGTTCAATGCTTCTAATCTTATGACCCGATTTATTTTCGCATATTCTTGACTCACTTTACAATTTGTCATAAAAGTTCCGTTAGCTAAATCTCTCTTATACCCAAATTTTATATTTTGTTGTTAACAAAATAGTCTCTCATTTACCATAGTTGTTTTCTTCTAATCCATCATGTAACGGGAGAAATGTCGATTTTACTTCTCAAAAATGCCTGCTTCTAACCTTATGACCGGTAGTGTATATTCACCAAACGAACATACGCATGGACGCACAAAATGCCTCCTGATGCAAGGATAGCTGAATGGAATTTAAATAAAAGCCCGATGGCAAAAGAATAACCAAAAAGTAGGAAAGAGAAAAAAGTTCTTCACTCCAAAGAAAAGTAATCTAGGAAAGTATAGATTTTGTGAAAGTGTTCTAGGAATTATGTGGTGTGGGTATGGGTACCCTATGCATTTAATTGCTTTGAAAGTTTATGCAATAACAAAGACTTGTTACTAAGAAATATATTTTAAGGAGTGGTTTTTTACTTCGATGTACTGGGTTTTAGAGTCATAGAGGTATACAAATTATACAATGTGTTATACTACGAAGAACTAGAAGGTCCTTTTGGTCTACACTTCACTAGCTTTCGCCAGGGATTTCATTTCCATTTCGATATATTAAAAAAATATTTTGTAGGTACATTATGTAGATCCTTAAAGTCTGCATTTTTACTTGCGATTAGGTAGGTAATATAGGGCAAGTTCTTCTTAAAAAAAAAAGTTGACATAACGATGATAGAGAACACGAAAGAGGTGGGTCACGCAATTTCGTTTGTCTCTCTGAACATTGAAATACAGGCTCAGTCACTGAAGCGATTTTCTTCAAACTTGGTATTTAAGGTTCCTTGGTGATTCCCTTGAGAAAAAATAAATTTTTTTTAGCTCCAAAATAAATGTTACCTGTTTAACGGCTATAACGATTTTGATTAAAATAAAATGCACGACTGGGTCGCACGAACTTGCTCTTTTGTAAATGAGTAAGAATTTAAAAAATGAATGTTATTAGAGAAAAACATAGGTAGATACATAGGTAGATATACATAGGTAGATACTAATAGGGCAAGTTCTGCATTTGGAAAAAAATCGAACTTGAGATTTTGATCAAAGTTGACATTACGATGATAGCGAAGACGAAAAAAGTGGGTCCAGCAATTCCGTCTGTCTGTCTGTATCTCTGTATGTCTGTACCTCGATCTAGAGCCTAAGACACTGGAGCTATTTTCTTCAAACTCGGAACTTAAGGGTCTTCTGTGATTCCCAAGGTGAAAAATCGAAAATTTTTTTTTAACTCTCAAACTAACGGTAGGTACCCCCCATACACCCGTAATGCATAATCTTATTTATCTCGAAAACGGCTCTAACGATTTTGATAAAAAAAAATTAGGTGTGATATTATGGACATGGACTATATTTTGGTCAACAAAAATTTTGGGGGGAAACGTTATTAACGGTACATGTCATAGAACGGTTTTTTTGATTTTCGACTTTCTCATTAACGGCTCTAACGATCGTAACCAAAAATTTTCAGCATTTGAAAGAATATTTTTTGGGTTTTTTGAAAAAAAAAAAAAATATTTTGTATTTTTATTTATTTTTTCAAAAATCAATGTCTTGAAAACGTGTGAACGATTATTTTTTTTTAAATATTTCCCAAAATCTATACTACTAAATTCTTAAAATTTGCATTAGTTATTACCTTAATAATAAATAAATTTTTAAACTTTGTTTGCATAAATTCATACTTTTCCGTAAATCAGACGGCAATTCCATGCATTTGAATATTTTTATCACATTAAATCCATGATTTATATTTATAAAATGTATTTTAACTTCCGAAGTACTTTTACATAAGAGCAAGTTCGTGCGATACAGTCGTGCATTTTATTAAAATGACTAAAACAACATATTTTTTTTTAGAGTTTTGAAATGCAATGTTTTTGGAAACTTTTTAGAAGGGTTCTCTTTAAAAAGTTTTATTAAAATCCGTTATGCCGATTATGAGAAATTCAAAATTCGAAAAAATCGTTCTATGGTAAGTAGGTATAGTCAGTAATATCTTGATTTCAATTTTTTTATTAAATTATGGATCGTAAGAATTAATGCACAGAAAAACAAATTTGAGCATAATTCTCGGAACCGTTTTCGAGGAAAATACGATTTTCGAAAACCATTTTTTAACATTTTTATGGAAGTTACCGTTATTTTTAGGTAAAATATTTTTTTCTTACATCTTGTAGATTATTATCAAGAAACTTTTATTTATCAATGTGAAAAAAACCGCGCATGTGGTTTTTGAAATATTGAGTTTAAAAAAAATTGAATTTTTTTCTTAAAAATCAAAAAAAAAAAAATGTTTTGAAAATTGAATACATAATACTATTCAAACTTTGGGGGAGAAAAAAAGGTTCCACGTGGAGTATCAAAAATAACCTTTTTTTGGGCACATTTTTTCAACCATTACCTAGCTTAACCTAAATGAAATTTTTTTTGAATTTAAAAAAAAATGTATGCCACAGTTTTTGAAAAACAAAATTATTTATAAAATTTCGAAAAAAAATCGTTACGAAAGTACCGTTATTTTTGGCGTTAAAAAAAAAGAAAAAAAAAACGTGTATGGAGAAAAAATTAAAACGATATCTGCCAAGTTTAACGAAAATTGGTCGACCCGTTTAGGCTGTAGCCGAATTGTGAGACCCACTTTTTTCATTTTCGCTATCATCGTAATGTCAACTTTGATCAAAATTTCTAGTTCGATTTTTTTTACGAATGCATAACTTGCCTATAAGTCGCAAGTAAAAAATTAGATGTGCTATAATAGGCATGGACTACATTTTTGGTCAAAAAATTATTTAAGAAAAAATGTTACTAACGGTACCTGTTATAGAACATTTTTTGTGATTTCGACTTTCTCATAAATGGCTTTAAGGATTTTTATACCGGATCCGCTTTTAATTTGAAATAAAGTAAAGCAAAGTCGGAAACCTGGAATATCCAATACTCAAACAAGCCTGGTAGATTAGGAATCTAGGTCATCCGCGATAATGGCATTCTACAATTGTAGTCAGTTTGACCGAAATGGAGGCTGAAGACTTCCTGAATAAGGTTCTGAGTGAGTGAGTATTGGGCTTTCTTATGATTTGGAAGCAGTGGCGGATTTACCAGCAGGCTAAGTAGGCTTGAGCCTAGGGCGGCAGATTTTAGGGGCGGCAAATTTGAAAACTGACAATTTTTTCTTACACGGTTTTCTAATATCTCTCTACATATATAAGTCCACAAGACACCTTTCCGATAACCTTTCCCTCTTTTCTTTGATTGTACATTCAACGGTACCGCAAACTTCTATATTCTACGGTAAGACACCCAGTTCACGGCCCCAACCAGATATCGGCCGTTGCCCACACTTTCTATGAGTGAAATGAAAGCGAAATTGCGGAAAATATATTTCACTCTCTTCCCACTTCCACTACGTACTCATACATGTCCGAACGTATTGGTGATTGCAGTATTGGTGTGGTTGATCTGAATTAAAAATTGTTGCAAAGAAAAATGTTTTGTTGGAGATATTCTTCGTTTCGAATGGATAAAAAGATTTAAAAATAATATTCGAATTTTATTAATTTTAATCATATGTATTGACTATACTGTTTGCTAATCAGGTGCTAACTTCAGAAAATTTTATTTGACTGCTAAAATAAACTCAAATACTTTTCAGATTGAAAACATGATACAATCGACGACGTTGAATATTCGTATGTGTGAGTTCATCTGGAATCTCGTTGTTATTTTTTTCAATTTGTTTTGATATGGAAATTAGAAATAGCAAAAATTATCAATATTGATTATATTCAATTATGATGGTGCGTGATAGTCTTGCTTTTTAGCATAACAAATGTTTTTTCCAAGAACGCGGTGTTTTTTTTTAACGCTACAATATTATCAATGTTGCACGTGCACTTTGCGGGGCCCATTCCCATTTCAAGAAAGGTTTGGGTTCTTTTTTTTTTTGTTTTATTGAACATACTATTTACAATTTGGCTTACATCTAATAAAGTACTACATTACTACATATGTATAAAAAAATACATTATTTGTTGGCTCATAGGGGGGTCTAACTATAACAGTGACCTAAGTTTAATTATTTTTATATAAAATTTACATGACGAAAAAAATAAAATTTAAAAGGTCAGTTGACTGTATTTTCTTCAGGGTGCTTATTCCCGGTTATCAGTGGTGATTTTTTTGGGTTGTGGGCAGGGATGGCGTTTTAGCTGTGGTAGGCTGACCCAATGTCAGCGTAGAACGACACTACTTCCTCGTTGTCCATGATTAAGTTGTCATCCAGAGTTTCCATCACACTGAGGTACCTCGGTTCGGTATGTCGTTGTTCTGTGGTCATCCTCGAATCGTTTTTTCCGAACGGATGGAGAATAGATCTTGAAAAGATAAAACCAAATTCTGAATCATTGGAAATTCTATCTTCGTTTCTGCGAAAACAGATTCGCAGAACGTTTATCCTAACTTGGACACAGCTCTTCGTAGGGCATTATATACTCCAGCGACAAATTGTTCGGGTGAGAGAAGCTTTTCTTATCTAAAAAGGGTAAAACATTATCTGAGATCGACCTTAATTCAAGAAAAATTAAGGCTTTAGCTCTTTTGAGTATAGAGTTAGAATTAATGAACAAGATCACTTACGAAGACATTGTCGATGATTTTGCCAAAAAAAAATCGCGTAAAAAGGTATTGTAAGAAACTTTGATAAGTTAATTGAAATTATTATCTCTTAACTGTTTGTAAGCGCAATAAGGATTATTAAACTACGTTTACCGAATTTACATTATTGTGTGAGTGGCATAGCCCGCCTTATTAGTCGTATATCATTGAACTTTGATTACCTCAGAAATATACTCAAAAACTATTTCTTGTGCAATTTTAACCGAATTGTTGGATTGTAAAGATAATCTAGGAACTGACAATTCACAATTGTAGAGGTAAGGGCGGCAAAAATTCAACAGCCTATACTTAGGAAATGTGTAAATCCGCCACTGTTTGGAAGAATTCTATAACATCTTGGAGGATGTTAGTTGAAACTTATAAAGGAACCTACTGGCTCGTTTCGGGAGATCTAGGCCACGACCACCTTGCCCCCCTTCCCGGGTATTCACTGAAGAATATTATAGCGGATTCAGAACTGCAGAAGATAAGTTCATCATTGGGAGTAATGTCAATTCCCACACACAATATGAGGCAATACCAACACAACAAGCAGTACCTATACAACTCCAAACGTTTCACAACTATACACAGTTTTCTGTCGGACTGTAATCGTAAACCTTCAAAAAAGTGATTTTAAATAAATCACAAAGTTGTAGTTATTTCTATAACGAAAAACTTAACATAAACTCGATTTAATGAAATATCTTCATTGATTTCTTCGTTACTTCGTCAACAAATTTAAGGTAAGCAGCTCGTATAAAACTCGGCCTTGGTGATTCACAACTCTCAACCATTGTTATATCCTATCCTTGTTGCAGACAGGAATGGAAGGGTCCTATAATTTTCTGCCGAATCTTAACGACTATTACGAGATACTCTTTTTCATGACAAGAGATATAGGTACTTTTGGAATAGCTTTTTGTCATGCGAAAAGCATCAAATTCTTGTAACCTATTTTTACTGCCTTTATCAGCAACATATAAACATACAAAATTAATTGTATCTGTATTTTGCAGAACATAAAAAATTTATGAATATGGGTTGTCGGTTAGTCTGCTAAAAATACACTGAGAAAATTGATGTTCACAAATTAATATATAATATGCGTTCACGACTTGTTTTGCTATTCAAGAAAGTCTTCTAAGGTAGTTAGAAGGGTAGAAATTACGGCCACTAGCAGTCTAGCCCTGTGGCCCATTAAGCGCTGAAACCATTTTGATACCATAACTCTTGTGAACCTGTGGATGGAATTGATATGGGAAATTGTGGACATTCTCACGGAGTCATTCAGTGTGGATTACGTTTTAAAAGAGGAAGCGATCTAATAGGTGTTGATGAATCTTATTGTGTGTTTGCTTTTGTACGATCATCCGAAATTTTGATCACCCACTCAACCGGACTTCCACGCTCCTACGTGCTGAAATAATAGCCAATCCGACCCCCTGCACAGTAAACTTCCGACAAAGCCATCAGTCCGCTAGCTCGAAATCTCAAGAATCAAACGAAGGGCAGGGTATACAGAAGAAACCGAAGTTCATCCTAGAGCCACTTCGAAGAGTTCACAAAAGAGATCAAGTCTTTGATCTTCATTTTTGAAAGTTCGTAAAAGTCGTCAAAAAATGCAATTCCTTATGATTGCGCACTAAATTTGGGAAGGCCTTTAACAGGTACTGTTTTGAGGAATGTCTAGCTTCGCTGCATGCTCTCCTAGTGGTCAGTGTCCGCTTCAGGTAGCAACGATCGTGGCTAAGTCTTGTCTGGCTCTGCATATAAGATCAAGCGTTCGTTTCTAGATATTATGCAGTTTTCAGTTATTTTGAATGCTGCACCACCGGCGACGGTTTGAATCGTTAAGAAAAATTGAGAGAATATTGCCATTCACAAATCACTTGCGGAAGGAGTCAAGCTCTTCTTCCCGTTCATTTCCACTAATGTCACAAATGACCCGGTACCCAGATAAGAATAACATTGTGGTTAATATTGAGGCTGGCAAGTTCATTCTGGCATTTCTGGACCAATTGGGAGGATGATGAACTATAATTGATGGCTGACTGACTTGTGATAATAGCCGTATTCCAGGTTTGGAACTTGTTTGAGTACCCTTCATGCTTCCCACATAGCTTCTTGAAAACGCCAGCCAATTCGACCCAGATATATTCATAGTCTCAGAGAATATTCCTGAACCAACGCAACAGTCCCTATTTGAGCCATCAGTAAGGCTAGTTTTGTCGAAGTATTTATTCACGACGTCGTTATCCCAATACTTTCTCGATGGGAACATAACCTTAAAATCTTACTGATACCCATTTCAAGGATGCAGTAGTCAGTGGGAGTTAAAAAAATCTCCATCGGAATCAACTCCGTAGTATTGATGTGGCCATAAGGTCTGACATTTCAAGAGTTCGATTTCTTTAGTCTTAAATTCTAGATACGTAAAAGATACAGAAAAACGGTTGAGGCATCAGTTGGTCAAAATCTTAGAGACCCTGTGGTGCCATCGCTAGAAGTTATTTGTACCTTTTTTAGTTTGTCAGTGTTATATGCTTTGATACGTGCAGGACTACAGGCGTAGAAAGCTATGCACGCCTTCTTAACTCTTTCTTCAAAATTCAGTTTCCTGTTGAACTTAGAGTCTAGAATAACACTTAGACATTTTTCGCTAAAAGAAAGAAAGAGTGTTTGGCCGTTGAGGTGCGGTAAAGAGTAAGGGTGTTTCCTTGGCTTGGTAGTAAATAGCATCAGTTGAGTTTTGCTTGAGTTAACACCTAGTCCACAACTTGTAGCCCAGCTACTAATTTTCCTTAAAGCCATATCATTGATTTCACTTAACACAGGGGTGAACTTTCCTGACACTAGTAGTACCAAGTCATCTTCATACGCAACCGCCCTTAAGCCAGATCTTTCCAACTTAACAAGAATTTTATTCATGACTAAAAGTCATAGAAGAGGGGACAGAACTCCGCCCTGGGGTATTCCTCTTCTTATCTACCTAGTCAAATTTGTATGACCTAACGTACCTAGAGTCCTTCTATCGCTGAGCGTGGATATAATCCGTTCCCTGATGTTAGTTACCAAACTCGATGAGTGATTCCTGAATAGGTTTGATAAAGAAGTTGATGAAAGCTCCTTCTACAACTTAGAAGGTAGCAAGAATATATTCTGTAAATTTTATAGTTTCTTTTCTCAACTGTACGGACTTCCTGATTAAGGACCATTTCTATGGACATAAACCTTTAAGGTATGCATGTTGAGAGTTTTCAAGAGCACATCCGTTAAGAACATCTCTATTACGGAGATCGAGAATGCGCTTCAAAGTTTTAAGCACAAAAGAAGTCAGACTAATTGGCCGGAAATCCTTCGCGGATTCATGGCCCTGCCTACCTAATTTCGGAATAAAAACTACTCTAACTTATCTCCAGGAGGCCAGGTACAAAGTTAAAAGGCAAGCATCTTTTGAAAACTATTTCCAGGCATGGAAACTGTACACATCTTGCAGTTTTTATAGTTCAATTGGTAGTAGGCCATCCAGACCTGGAGACTTATATTATTTGCCATGGCAATTTTTTCCTTTTTAATAAAGGTGTTGATTTGACCTGCACGTGCAATTGACGTGTTAGGGGATCTGAGCATTTTGGCCTGCTATTCTTACAACCTGGAAAGTGAGACGCTATTAGTAGTTCCAAGGACTCAGCCGGACAAATTGTCCAGAGTCCATACGACTATTTCAGAAAATGGCGGATTGCAATGTTCTCTCAATAGTATTTTGCCAAGCTTTGCAGAATCTTTAATGTTTTCAATTAATTGACAAAATTCGTTCCAACCTTGTTGCTTGGCTGATGTGAGAGCTCGCTTGTACATTCTGAGACAATCTTTAAAAGGTTGATAAAACTTATGTTAATGGTAGATATTGAAGACTGTTCCTCTCTTTTTCCTCGAGATAGACAGATCTTCATTCCACGAAGGTGGAATTGGGCAAAAGACCTTAAAAGCCATATTCATTAACGCTTCGAGGGATTCTAGGTCTATAATTGGATCTATACTCAGATTCGGTGTATTTCGCAGTTTAGAATTAACTATCTGACTGAACTTCTACTTCTTCCAGTTTCTGCTTTGAAATTTGTATGTCGAAGAGAATGAATCTTTGGGCCGAAAAAGATTTCATAGGGGATGAGCTGCCATTGGATTACGATCATAACATCTAGAACATCCACCCTGAGAGTGTTACCTCTATTGCAGATCGTTAGGTCAGTTTCAATCGAAAAGGGACTCACCTCTTTCATTAATCTCTGAACTAACCCAGGGAGTAGGCCGTACATATTAAAAATTGGTCATATTGGAATAGGATTCTTTTGTCATGGGCCGAGAACGCTGAGACCAGCAATAAACTTTCTGCATTTTTGTCCTGTCAGATCTGGGGTGCTTAGATTGAGACACAAAAAAGCTTCCAAGTGTTTCTTAGCTAAGTTCTAGGCTTACATTGGTCTGGGCTTGATGTCTTATAAATCAGGTCATATGGGTCTCCTACTGAGAAAGTTATCATTGAACAGCATAATTGATTTCGACACAGTGGAGTATATCTGCTTATTTAGGGTGTGTCTATTAAGATCAAAAACCCTGTACCTAATTAAGCACTTGTGAGGAAGAATTCCATGTCGCTGAATGTGCAATTCAGCTGGAACTACAAGCATATTGTCATCTTTCTTTTTGGAAATGGGAACGTTTTTAATAAATTGTTCGATAAAGTCTAAGAAAATCAGCTTAAAATAGAAAATTTTCTTATGTTAATGCCACAAAAACCATTGAATCTTAGCTATGCATCAATTAAAATTAAAAAAGCATGACGCCCAATTCCTCTCAGTGTTATGTCGGTCGTTCAAAAACGAATTTATTTCTTTGCCATAAAAAGCATCAACTCAAAAATGGTCCTCATTAACATTTCTTTAGCCCGCCGCAAAAAACATAAATTTGATTAAAAATTCACTTTCATACTGTACACCCACACCACGTTAACCAACCCCATTCAACATGTTGATGGGTGTTTCCACAAAAAAAATGTTAAAAAACACAACAAAACTCCTGACAGCACAAAAAACATCCTTCTGATATTCTCTCAAAAAAAAAAACATGTTTCCCGTTTCGATTAAACTCAAAAGAAAAAAAATTAACAAAACAAGACATTGAGTGAAGAGATAAAAGGAACAATTTGCCATTAACAGGATTAAAATCCAAAATAAAATGAAAACACATTAAGCAAAAAAGAGCAAAAACAACACAAACTATATACAATAAAATGTAAGAGGATGATGAAACAATCGTCGGAGAGAGTGTCCTTTCTGTTTGTGTGATGTTCATTGTTCTCAAAAACGAATTACTTAAAGCTGTAATGATTAAATTGTCTCTTGATAATAATACACACAGTATCTATACATTATGCGCGCAGGAAGAAAAACACTGTTGAGAATATTCTCACACTCGGGAAATATCTTTGCTTTATTTTTTTCTTAAACGAATCCTTCTCGACTCGCACTTGCTTATTTCCCTTGTTTCCTGTGCGTGCAAATGTGTATTTGTGAGGAAATTGCAAAATGATGTTTTTGAATGATTTCCTTTCTCACATGATAAAGAGGGCATGCTTTACTTCTGTATCTGTATCATGTTTAATGCTTTTGAATTTCGCGACAGAGTAAGAGCAATGAGAGTAATTTTCTTCTCCGGATCCTACAGTGGTTCGTTTTGACAAAAAGGCTTTGCAGAAATCTATTTGTTGAGGGGTTTTCCAATTTGCTAAATTTATTTATTATTAATTGAGGTGTACTCTCGAATAAAAATGTTAAGGTGGGTACTTTTATGAAAAAGTTTTATTGTACTCGTACTCGTACAGTCTGCCATGGTTTACGTAAACTTCAAGCCTTTGTCGGCGAAGATCAATATTTTAAATGTGAATTATGTATTATAATATTTTTAATAGGTTCGTTAAATAAAACTTATTATTATGAAATCAACTGTCCTCTGCTCACCCCCCTCGACGGGTTTCACCTTGTCGTGGTGGGGGGGCTTACGCCTATCCTCCTGCTGTGAAGCATCAGCAGGTGGACTAGGTAACTAAGAAAACCCAGCAGGGAGTTCAGGGACAGTCAGGATTGAGACGATATGGGATGGTTAGGTTTCTGGTGACATGCCTAAGCCGGAAATTTAATGCATCCCGTAGTATTGATCTTGGTTGGTAAGGTAGGGTGGGAACGTAGGGTCTCTGGCTGCTTGGCGGCTGGGGGTCTGAAAGTCCTACCAAAAAGGGTGTGTGTGTCGAGTTAGTTGGATGGTTCTTTTGGTTCATTGAGCCAAGGGAACTTTTTTAATGATCTTGATGGTAGTACGGGTGGGACTGTGGATTCTTGACTGGGCATGCAGTTGGGGGTTCTAGGTCTCACTAAGGCAGTTAGACTAGTAGCGTGAGCGAAAGTTTTTTTCTGGAAGGATGTTGAGGAGTATAAGGATGTCTGGGGTGTTAAGGATGTCTAGAGGTGTCAGAAGTGGCAGATGTGGCTGAAATAACCCAAATCACCGTGCTTCCTGACGTTTCAGGGAAGAGTGTATATGGGGAGAATTTAGTTTATTAAATGAAAGAGTATTTATTAAAGTTTTAAATGTTTTTATTCTCGCAAGGCCCGCTGTCTCAATGCGTAGGCTGCAACCTTCGAGTTTGATGTATAGCTAAATTCTGGTTTTCCCTAATCATCCTTTGCTTATTTATACTGATTTTAAAGAACCAATTTCCATCTACACCATTCAACCACTTGATAATGAAATTCGGCATTTCCATGAAAATGCATTCTTACGCAACCTCATATGAAAAGAGCGTTTTCATCATAATTCCCAACATCCGTTGCCAACACGCATTGACACCAAATCAATATTGCATTATTATTATTGCCTAAGAGTTCAATGGATCATATTTCATTTATACTGGCCCAATGCAAAACATATCCAATAGATACACGTATCCATTGTAGTTCCAGATACACACAGTCAATATAGTGACCTAGTGTATTGAAGTGCCATATGATGTCCATAGAACCCAAAAACAATGCATGTGCATAATTGTCATTCTTACTTTGCCTTACTTTTGGAACCTTCGTTCGTACCGGCTCATGTTATAGTCGTAGCTATAGTTATGACACAGAGCTGGCGACAATTAATTAATTGCCGTGGTGTTAGGTTTCACTAAGTGGGCTCTCGAAGATGACACATACAAAGAAAGATGATACCGTACAAGATCGTGTGTGGTATCTTGGGAATGGAAATGAATATTTATATGATATAAGGCTGTCAGAGTGGTCGCATGTAGTGGATCACTACATGGCAGCAATGTCATATCTGTCGAAGGGTTCAAGAGGTGTCAGAGGGGTCTGGCATGTCTGATTGCTGGACTACTGTTGAAGGTTGCTCACTATATACATGAGGCTTGGTGGCATGTCTCCCGTGTGTACCATGCGTAATTCCCAAGCGATCGTGTGGTGAGTGATTTTTGATGGTGGTCTGGTGGTCGGATGATGGGAAGTTCTTCGGCTGGTCTAGGCCGGCTGGAGTTCTTCGAAGGTTTAAACAGGATTTAAAGGTTTAAAGAGGTGTCAGTACGGTTTTGGGGTTCCGGGTACTTGTACCTGGCGTCCTACGTTAAAAGCGTGAAGTGGAGCGTCATCCAGAGTTCTTCGGAACAAAGACCGGGGCGTCACCCGTGTGAACCGCAAGGGGATGTAAAGACTAGGATACGCATGAGTTGTTCGTTGACCGCCCTCAACTTACTTTCTCAATATGTGTATCCTAGGGTTGCTAGGCCCAGGGTTTTGCAGTAACCTATCTGGAAGTGACTGATTCATATCCATTAACCCCGAAGCTGAGTAGGAATTAGGCCATGTCCTCTTTTCCGTTTTCGCCTAGGGGAATTTGATGACGTTGCGAAGCTCCACCGGTAGCTTTATACTGGTACCACGGGTGATAGTGCCCGGGATTTTGAGGGCAATTGTACACATCTTCGGGTGTGTCAGTTCTCTTTTTTCTGCTATCTTGAGGTCGGCCCCTAGTGGGAGATCGTGGTGGCGTGGTTTACTCCAAATGCGGAAACGAATGGGATTCAGAATTCTTTTCTTGGATTCAAGAGGCGTTGGTAGGTCTCGTCTTAAAACAAGAGATGTGCATATGCTGCAACATATCACAACTTTGTTACCGAAATAGCTTGCTATGGAGGGGTTAATGGCTAGGACTAAATCTGGCTCCAATGGTGGTAGGCCACCCGTGGGGTAAAACCTTTAATTGGTAGGAATCCACGTAAAACAAAGGTACATTCTGTCCTCTGCTCACCGTGAGCACTCCCTTAAATACTCAATTGGTTGTTCTCGAAGCTAAATCGCGAAGGTTCTCATCTTAGAATGTTCTAGTTTGTTTGGAATAAGGGAAAATTAATATGACATTTGAAAAGAGCTTTTTGTTCCTTCCAAAAAGTGGATATGCCATATCCAACAGATAGCGCTGTAGGAGTATAAAGCTTTGTGTCAGTGTTGTGTGGTGTGCATAACAATATCTTAAAACTAAGTAAGGATTAGGGTGAATTTAAAGGATATTTTGAACACCTTTGGTGATGTGCTTGCCAAGATTAGCTCAATGGACGAGTGCAGCTCTTAATCGCCAGTTGGTCGAAAAGTTAAACGAACAAAGTCTCCAGCTAAAACCGGCCCAGATAATAAGTTTGAAGGAAATAATTTCGCTATTTGAAGTCTCTGTTACTTTTGAACTTAAAGTCCAGAGAGACCTGTTTTAATCCCTGTGTGACTATCTGTCGCACACGTGATGCTTTTGTGAACCATCCATAACACAATACTTATTCATTTAGATTTTTTAGATTAGATTAGATTTTATTAGCATAATGTACTCGTATTTTAGTTAAAATAAATTTAAAAAGCATATTTCTTTTACACAAAAAAAAAAGAATATGATAATATTTACGAGTAAGATTGAATTAAATTAAATTATGCGAATAATTTTTTGATTAATCAGAAGTCTTCGTTCATAATTCTTGATCTATATTTCATCGCAATTTTGCAATATTTATGCAGCTTGGCAACATCCATCTCATTCAGAATAGCAATAACTTGTTCCTCTGATAAAATATTCGCTTCCCAGAATGCTTCTTCTTGTTTCCCTGAGAGTAAGAAATTTTCGACGAAATGTATAAAGTCTTCTCTTTCTCTATGATTACACAAGCTACACTCTAGTGGTCAATAGGGTCTGTGTGGTATGAAATTTAGGTTGAATAATTCACTTCGGAGTTTAACCATTGTTGAGATCTCGTTTATACTGTTTACATCCCTGAAGTAGTTTCTTTTTCTGAGATTGTGGTTCAGCCTTTATAAGTTGTTCGGAATAAGGAATCGGAAGCTTCAGCTGCATATTCATCTCTGCATTTTTCATCAACCCTCGTAATCACATCGTACAGGATATCCTTACAGCTCAAAAAATTTCCAATATTTAGATTGAAATCCACGTTACAACCTTCTGCGAGAGAGTTCCACTCCCTGAACCAGCTGTTTTTGTTTTGTACAGCATTAAGAGCTATTTTACGAACCAACCTTGATTCAGGCATCTTGAAGACTTTCTGCAAATAAGTAGTCCGCTTGTAGTTTTAGGGTTTTCAGGAATAGAGGTGACAGTCCTGTTTCGAGCACTACAAAATTTATTTATTTATTCAATATTTAAGTATGATAACTTTATAAGACCATCATTATAAATTTAATTAACATGTACATATATAACTTAAATATAATATAATAAATAATTTAACATATAGGGGTCTGACAATATTGATAAATAATTACAAATAGTATGTTTCATTAAAAAATATTATTAAAAAGCTCTGAAACTGATTTTTTGAACATATATCTATTTAATTGCAAATCGATTCGATCGTATATTGAATTAAAAACAGAACAGGAATTAGATACTGGTTCAAATTTACCATAGTTAGTCCCATGGAAAGGAACATAAAAAAAAACTCTTTCACGAACAACTCTTAAAGGTGCATGTATAGGAAATAAAGCAAGCAAAGGAGCACAATCAATATGATTACAAATCACATCTCTAGCAAACATAACTAAGTAACACTTACGCCTCACATGAAGCGAGCTCAAATCAATCAAACGAGACCTAACTTCATATGGTGGCATTATGCCGTCAACCCAATTGAGTTTCCAGAGAGCAAACCTTGTGAATTTTCTCTGCACAGATTCTATACGCTTAATATTCACTTCATAAGAAGGGCACCAAACACAACAAGCATATTCAAGTACAGATCGTACCAACGAAACATAGATCGACTTTAAGGTGTAGGGATCTGTAAACTCTTTCGAATTCCTTTTCAGGAAACCTAATAAACGGTTAGCCTTAGAAATAATATAGTCATAGTGGCTATTAAAGTTTAATTTGCTATCTAAGAATACACCCAAATCTTTTTGAACATTTACTCGTTTCAGCTCAATATCTCCTATTCTATAAGTAAATGCAATTGGATTGTGAGATCTGGTAAATGAAATGAAAAGGCATTTGTTTATGTTAAGATTAAGACAATTCTTCTTGCACCACAGGGATATTAAATTTAGGTCGGTTTGTAAAAATTCACAATCAGAACAGGATTTAATTATTCGAAATAATTTCAAATCATCGGCGTAGAGTAAACAGGATGAAAATGAGACTACATTAGGAAGATCGTTAATAAAAAGGAGAAAGAGAAGGGGGCCCAGATGGCTTCCTTGGGGTACTCCAGAATAATTGAATATAAGCTTAGAACATTTAGAACCTATTGCAACAAACTGTGTTCTTTCAGTTAGATAACTTTCAAGCCACCGAAGCAAATTAGAATGGAAACCAATCCGCTCAAGTTTTTGTATAAGAACTTTATGTTGTACCCTATCAAATGCTTTTGAAAAATCGGTGTAAATAGTGTCTACTTGATATCCTTTTTCAAAATTATTAATACAGTAGTTGACAAATAAAGTAAGGTTTGTCACCGTGGAACGACCGCTAACGAAACCATGCTGTTCAAGAGATAAACCATTTTTTACCAATTCATAAAGTTTTTTTTTAACAATGGCTTCAAAAACTTTGGGTACCAATTGTAGTTTTGAAATGGGTCTATAATTAGTAACCAATTGTTTTGAGCCAGACTTATGTATGGGTGTAATATATGATTTTTTCCAATCATCCAAAAACTCTCCATTACGAAGCGATATATTAAAAAGTTTTGTTAGAGGTTTAGCCAAGTTTTCCTTACACATTTTCAAAAATATGGGCGCAATATTGTCGCAACCTTTTTTACCTGATGAGTTTAGAGTAGAGAGTTGTTCAACAACTTCTTCCTCAAAAATCACCAAGTCGCCAATTTCTGCAAACGAATTTATTCTTTCATCTCCAATGAATTGTGATGAGCAATCCTGAACAAAATTTGATTGAAAAAACTCAGCAAACATATTACAAACATCTTGTTCATCAATTGCTACCCTATCATTAAATATCATATTAGCCGGTAGGCCAAAAGACGTTATTTTGCTGTTTAAGAAAGACCAAAAGGCTTTCGAATTATTCTTTATGTTGCTTTCAATGCTCCATAAGTATTGTTGATATGAGAACTTTTTTAAAGTTTCATATTCCCTCCTACAACTCAAATATTCCTGCAATTTAAGATTATTTAAATTTTTTTCTTTTAAAAGCTTAATAAGTTTATTTTTAAGCTTCCTGAGACGTGCGTTGAACCAAACCGGCTTGTGACCCATTACTTTCTTTTTAAATGGAACAAACATTCTATATGATTCTTCCAATATGCACTTAAACAAATCATGACAAGTTTTTAAACAGTTAGACACAAATATCTCATCCCAATTCAGTCTTTCGAAAAAAGAATTTAAAGCATCGTAATTAGCTTTATCAAAATTGTATTCAATTGAAGGCGAATCATTAAACTTCAATTTTTTAAAATCTAAAAATTTAAATTCAGTTTCAAGAGCTAAATGATGCACAGAATTTTCAACGAAAGGTGAATACGAAATATCAAGCTTAACATCAATATCATTATCGACAAATATAAGGTCTAAAATTCTATTATTTGAATTCTTTAAAAAATTTATCTGTTTCAAATTTAAAGACAATACAGAATCAATTGTAACAATTTCACAATCTCCACTAACATTAAATAGAGTTAAACATTTATCTTCATTAGAATATAACCAATTTATATCGCCTAAATTAAAATCTCCTAAAACAATTATATAAGAGTTATCCTCTAAAATATTTTCTTCAACTAAATCAGTAATATTAAGCATATGACTATTATAAATAGATAAACTACTTTTAGGTGGAATATAGGAAATAATAATAAATACATTGAGTGACGGAAAACAGTTTACTTTAACACACATTTGCTCTACACTTTCATCTTTAAGAGGCACAATTTGACTTAGAAATGAGGAGCGAATCGCAAGCAATACTCCGCCGCCCTTAGCTAAACTTGAATTATCTGAATAACGATCTCTTCTGAAGACATTAAAGTCATTGTTAAAAAGCTCTGTTGAAAAAATTCCTCCATGAAGCCATGTCTCAGTAATGGCAATAACATCAAAAATACATTCACTAGCAGCAGATATAAACATATTAGTTTTTGTCCTTAAACCACCTGCATTCTGATAATAGACACGTAAAAAAACCTCACTCATCGCAACAGCATCCTTAACAGTAACATCAATGGGTGCATTTAAATTGGACAGGAATCTCTCATCCGTGTACCCAATCTCATCTCGTTTTTTGCCTCGAACTTAAAATCACGCACACGTACTCCATTTGGCCAAGACTCAGGATCGAACAAAATCCCATAGAACCTCTCTGGAATGCCAATTTTAAAATTGACATACTTATTGTTCCCCTCAGAGCCTTTTTTTAAAAGCTTGTAGCAATTTATATCGGAGATATCTGTCTTGAGTTTATCTGCTACCCACTTTATAATTGCATCGCATCAACGTAGTTTCGTGTGTTCATGGGCAGGCGAAAAACTCTTTTCACGTAGTGAGTTAGGAGTTTCTCCACCGTGAGATACTTTTTACATCCCCAAACTTGGGCTCCATATAAAAGGATACTCTCAGCTGCAGCTTCAAATACTCTATATTCGCTGCTATGTGCTATGTTGGTGTTCATAAATATTCTTTTCCATGTTTATTGCTGTCTTTGCTTTTTGAAGTTTTTTAACTAGATGTTTTTCCATACTTAGATTTCTTAAAAAAACGACACCTAGGTATTTATACTCGCTGACGCATTCAATATCTTCTTCGTGAGACACCCACTTTTTGTTTGATGCTCTTCGTCCTCCACCTGTTTTGCAAATCATCACCTTAGATTTTTGAATGTTGACCACCAAATTCCACAAACGGCAGTAAGCGTATGTCCTGTTCATCATGAGCTGAAGTGTTTCTGGGGAATACGAAAACATGACAATATCGTCCGCAAACATCAAAGCTTTGATGCGCTCTCCTGCAAAGTCGACTCCTCCAGGAAGGAAATCCACTAGATCGTTAATGAAGAGCGAAAAGAGGGTAGGACTCAATGTGCATCCTTGCCTCTCCCAACTCCCAACGATGTTACAAACCAATCCGAGAGTGTCCTTCCGTCCCAGACTGCAGCCGTTGTTAATCTGTACAATTCTTCGAGTACTAAACCAAATTTCAACGACAATCCCAAATTGTAGAGTTTGAAAAACAAAGCTCCTCGGTTGATTGTGTCGAAAGCTGCCTTCAAGTCGACGAAAAATACATATAATTTCCTATTTCGTTTTGTATACTCTCTGAAAGAATCCTGAGAATGAAGATATTGTCCATTGTAGACTAACCGGATCTAAAACCAGCTTGGCACTCGTTTAGCACGTTTTGCGTTGAGATCCACCTCGTAAGTCTCTTATGTAAAATTGTAAAAGAAATTCCTCTGTAGTTCGCTGCCTCCACCAAGGATCCTTTTTTATGTATTGGGAATATTACAGCCTTCTTGAATTCATCTACCGAGAGATTACCCTCAAAAACTTTACTAAATAATATTATCAGATGTTGTTTAAGTGTGACGTTGCCTTATTTGTACAGCTCAACTGGAATGCCATTAGAACCCGCCGCTTTCCCATCTTTGAGTGTTCATAGCGAATGTTCCAGTTCTTGCAAACTAAACTCGGGATCTAAAATTTCGTTTCTAATTCAAGGGATTCGGTAGATCCTTGAAGTGTGCGAAAATCGTATTTGCACAAATTTTTGTGTGGATGGTTGGTTGTTTCCCATTCAATTCCCATGCAAGTTTCCAAAAGTCAGATGCATTTTTGCAGGACATTAATCTCCATGCTTGTTGTTCTTCATATTTTCGCTTTTTACTTTTGCATAGCTCTTTATATTTACTGTTGGCTTCTAAGTAGTTTTCTATTTCTAAAATTTCTCAACCATGCAAATGAAATCTTACGAGCTTTCTGGCATTCTTGATCAAACCAAGGCTCCATTCCAGAATTCCAGCAATAATCGTAACATTAATCGGAAGATGATCAGAATACTGAAATTTTTTGACCTCTAGATCCGTCACCAGAGGCTCCCAATCTTCTCCTAGGATTGAATTTCTAATCAATTATCGATGAACCTTGGCCTCCAATAAATGAGAAATTTCCCGAGGTGTCGTTCCATTTTGAATTCGTAGGCCAAAAGAATCGCAAAGCTCTAAAAGTAATACTTAATCATGGTTTGTGTGGACCATCCGTCAAACACTTGATGTTTTTGCTGAAAACCCGTCACACGACGCACGCTCAGAAATTATGTAGATTTATTAGACCTGTTTTTGTTGCTTTTGCAAGATACTTTTAGAGCAGAACTATGGTTGATAAATACCAGCTTTTTACACAACTATAAAGCCTTTTTGGAGTCGCACCAGAAAAGGAAAAGGCAGAAATGGAAAAAGGAAATTAGAATAGGCCGATTAAACTTGTTGGGGTAAAATTTACCGCAACAAAATTATGATGCTAAGCTAAATTAAAATTTGCGAAATCATATTTTTAAAAAATTATCATACTAGAACAGTTTTAACATCGTATTAATGTGACTAACATTTTGCGCCATATTTTTCCTTTGGGGTAACAAGGCACTGTTTGTATGTACGATATACGAGTATATCTGCTGAAACTTCGCCGGTGCAATACGCTAGTAAAGAATATTTTTTGCGATATTTTTATTTCGCGTTCAAATAAGTCAAAGCGAGTCACTGTATACCCTCAAAAAATCCTTATCCAATACTAATACAAAACAGCAGGAAGACGAAAAGTAATTTGATTTAAAGCTTCGCAAAGCAAATCGGATACAGTACTATACACAAAAAGAAACAAAAGCAGAGAAGAAAAGATGATAATTTGATACTCAGCTTTGTGATCTAAATGCTTGGAATTCGTTGGAATTTATCTATGTATATCATGTTCGGATACAATTTAACACACACTCATATATCTCTCAGGATAATATATATTTACAAAAAGAAATTTAGCCCTCAAGGCGTCCTTTATCTGCATAATCCTTGATTTTTGTGTTGGATTGACGCAATGACCCCGAAAATATAAAAGATTGTAGGTGTATGTAAGGATACTTTTAGCCACATTAGGCCCTGAGTGTCGTATATAAAATGAAAAAGTAAGACGATACAAACATCTACGCTTTTTTTACCATTTTTCTGTCAAACTTCCATAATACAAATTGCATACCTTGAATGAAGTTATATATTGTCATTTGATGTTTATTATATTCTTTAGATATTTTTCTGCTTGTGTGTGACATTAAATTGTTATAACTCAGGTCCTTGTATTTCCAGCTCTGAAATTCTGTTTTGAAAAAAAAAAAAAAAAATATTTTCCGGCGCTTGTTTTCAATAGATTGAAAAGAATTCCGCATCGCTGATCCATTTTGTTTTCATATTTTAGAATAAAAAAAAACATAATTTCCATTAAAAAACGATTAAATATTAACTGGAAAAAGTTAACAGTTGGTTACTGCCCAACGAATTCATTTATAATTCAGGCACATAATTAAAATAATTGTGATAATACTCATAGCTTATGGAAAAGTTTGCGCTCGTAATTAGTTCAAGATAAATATTCAAAAAACATTTCAAGGAAGAGAGAAAAATCAGTTTTCTTGACATTGAAAATGTAGGTTCTGGCAATGTCACTGCGACTAAAATATATATGTACATATATATATTTCTTCAGTTTACCCCATTCCCACTTTGACAAATTGTCTACAAGGAGTTTGAATATTTGTGGAAGGACAATATTCTTAACAGAAACAGAGACCAGATTTAAGACCAAAAAATACTTAGATACGAACCTATTAATGTTTGTGTCCTTTTAGAAAATATTTTAATTTTACACGGCCTTGAAAATCCACTTTATATTTCTTAATTAAAATATAATATTTAAAATTGCATTTTTTTTTTTGGATCTTTGTAGATGGTAAAATAAACAGGATTAATTTTCTTCTTAATTTTCACATCACGTCTATTCGATTTGTCTGCTACACTCACTTTAATAATCACGAACTTATTGTCTTCTTGAATCTTAAGAGGATTCTGTTGTTGTCAATTTTCCTAGGACTAAATTTATATTCAGCATTATAGAGCAATAAAAAAAGGATTAAAGGAGTATTGCGATGGTGAAAATTTGCTTGTAGAATATTTGAATAGAATAGGATCCTACATGAAGAATAGGGCAGTCGGTATGATGGATAAAATGCAAAACTGGGTCGCATGAACTTGCTCTTATGTTCAATAGAATTAAAATTTTAAGAACGGATGATACTATAATAAATAAGCTTTTATATATAAAATTCTTTACAACATTAAGAAAAAATGTCAGCATAGGCTTTTTTGAAATTTAAATTTTTAAAAGATTTTTAAGAAAAAAAAATTTGATACGCCAACTTAAAGTTTTTATTATTGTACGAATAAAACATAAATTTTCAAAAAAAATATTGAGCCGTTTTAGAGATATTGAATTTTACAAAAAAAAATAGATTTTTTTTTTCAAAAATTCAAAAAATATTGTTTTTAAATTCTTGAATTGCAATGTTTTTTAAACTTTTTAGGATTTTCATTAAAATCCGTTCTGCCGATAATGAAAAATTCAAAATTCGAAATAATGGTTCTATAGTAGATACAGTCAGTAATATCTTAATTTCAATTTTTTACTTGCGACCAATAGGTGCTATAAGGCAAGTACATAATGTATTCGTAAAAAAAATCGAATTCGAGATTTTAATCAAAGTTAACATTACGATGATAGCGAAGACCCAAAAAGTGGGCCTCGCAATTCTGTCTGTCTGTCGACTACAGGTAAACGGCTCGGCAGATTTTCTTCAAACTTGGTAGATATGGGTTTTAATTTTTTACCCCCGGATGTTTTTTCTTTTCTTTTTAAGACCAAAACTAACAGTACCTGCCATACAATTATTTTCGAAATTTTATAAATATTTTTTTTTCTCAAAAACTTTTATTTAGTTAAACCTAGGTAATGGTTGGAAAAAAAATTTACGAAAACTTATTATTTTTGGTACCTCTCTTGGAACCATTTTTTTGTTTTTGATTTTCTCAAAAACAGTTTAACCGATTTTGATCATTTTTTTATGTTAAGGTTCCCCAGCAGTTCCAATATTATTGTGTATTCAAATTTTCAAAAAAAAAATTTTGGATTCTTAAAAAAAATTTCAAAATTTTTTTTTGAAAACTTAATATTTCGAAAACCCCCTGCTCGATTTTTTTTAAAACTTGATAAATAAAAGTTTCTTAAAATAATCTACAAGATATAAAAAAAAAATGTATTTTACCTAAAAATAACGGTACCCTCCATAAAAATGTTAAAAAATGGTTTTCGAAAATCTTATTTTTCTCGAAAGCCGTTCCGAAAATTTCGCTTAAATTTTGTATCTTTGGATTAATTTCTAGGATCTATAAGTTAATAAAAAAAAATTTTAAAACAAGATATTACTGACTGAACCTACCATAGAACGATTTTTTAAAATTTTTAATTTCTCATTATCGGCATAAAGGATTTTAATGATTTTTTTTTAAAGAGAAGCTTCTAAAAAACATTGCATTTCAAAACTTTAAGAAAAATGTGTTTTTCAAATTTTGAAAAAAAAACTATTTTTTTTTTTTGGAAAATTCAATATTTCGAAAACGGCTCAATATTTTTTTTGTAAATTTAATTTTTATTCGAACAATAATAAAAGTCTTAAATTGTCGAACCAAAATTTTTTCTTAAGAATGTTTTAAAAATTTTTTATATAAAACCTTATTTTATTAGGAAACCACTACAAAGACTTATAATTTTAGTTCTTGCACAAATCTGGCATCACACTTTTATACTTTTATCTCCAACTACTAAAGAAGTTGCTTAAGTCATTTAAAAAAATAATTGTATGCTTATGAACCGTTTTTCTCTAATAACATGGTTTTTTTTCGTAATATGAGTTTTAAAAAAAAAAATTGAATTTTTTATCAGAAATCCAAAAAAAAATATGAAAATTTGAATATACAGTAATATTCAAACTTTCTAGGAGCTTTAGAATACAAAAAATTACTAAAATCGGTTTTACCCTTTTCGAGAAAATCAAAAACAAAACAAAAACAGGTTTCAAAGGGGCTACCAAAAATAATCATTTTCTCGATTTTTTTTGCAACCACTATCTAGCTTTAACTAAATGTTTTTTATTTTTAATTCTGTGGGGGGAAAAATTAAAAATACTATCTACCAAGTTTAAGCAAAATCGTTTAGGCTGTAGTCAAAAAGACGGACAGACAAAATTGCGAGACCAACTTTTTTGGTCTTCGATATCATCGTAATGTCAACTTTGATTCTAAACTTCGGTATTTTTACGAATGCATAACTTGCCTTATAGTACCTATGTATAAGTCGCAAGTAAAAATGGAACAAAGAATTGCAAAAATATATGTAAGATTGACCCCTAACACTCGGTCCTGAAATAACGAATTGTAAAAAAATAGATAACCCCCAAAGTATTTTAGTATACTTAGCTTATGCTGGTTTCTCCTTCCTCGAAACCAAACCAAATCTCCTCGACTAATTTTTTCACAAAGCAAGAATTTATTCTTCCTTATTGAATAGTCCAGTAATCCAGAATTTTTTTCTCTAATAAATCCTCTTCTTTCTTTCCAAAATGTTCCTAATTTTTTCCGTGCGTTTCGGTCGCTTCATCTTTCAGTAACACCCGTTATACTTGCGTGGGTGAGCCAAACGCAGTTAATACCCTAGCAGCATTCCTACTCGCACTTTAAAATTTACAGTTTTGGCCAGTCATCATGGAATTCGCCGACCCTTGGTTTCACATCCAGTAGTAGCGATCTTCATACGTCCCGTGGATTTTTCCCTTCGATTTTTTAGCGTGACCCATCGTCACCAAATGCCTTAGTTGAGGAAAATGATTTTTACTTGCAACTTATAGGTACTATATGCCAAGTTATGCATTCGTAGAACTTGAGATTTTGATCAAAGTTGACATAACGATGATAGCGAAGACGAACAAAATTGGGTCTCGCTTTCGTCTGTCTGTGTGTCTGTCTTTTCGACTACAGCCTTAACGGCTCGGCCGATTTTCTTTAGACTTGGTTTATAGTATATTTAATGTTTCCCCCCACACGATTTCTTCTGTTTTTTTTTTAAGACCAAAAATAACGGTACCTACCTGTCATATATAAATTTTTCGAAATCTTATAAATATTTTTTTTCTCTAAAACTAGATTTTTTTTTAGAAATTAAAAAAAATTCATTTTGTTAAAACTAGGTAATAGTTGAAAAAAACATTTCCGAAAAATAATTATTAATGGTACCCCCATGGAACCACTTTTTTTGTTTTTGATTTTCTCGAAAACGGTACAACTCATTTTGATATTTTTTTTTATTTAGAAGCTCCCCAAAAGTTTTAACATTAAAATTTTCCAAAATTTTTTTTTTTGATTTAAGAAAAAATACAATTATTTTTTTCAAAACTCAATATTTCGAAAGCCCCATGCTCGATTTTTTTTTAAATTGAAAAATAAAAGTTTGTTAGTATAATCTACAAGATGTTGGAAGCAAATTTTTATTTTACCCTAAAATATCGTTTGCCACCATACAAATTTAAAAAAATGGTTTTCGAAAATTCTATTTTGCTCGAAAACGGCTCCTAGAATTTTGATATATTTTTTTCCCTTCAATTAATTTTTACGATCTTTAATTCAATAAAAAAAAATTTGAAATTAAGATATTACAGCTTGTACCTACCATAGAACCATTTTTTCGAATTTTGAACTTCTCATTATCCACATAACGGATCTTAATGAATATTTTTATAGAGAAGCTTCTAAAAAGTCTAAAACACATTGCATTTCAAAACTTTAAAATAAAATTTTTTTGAATTTTTGAAAAAAAAATTAGGGAGAGTACGATAACTTAGGCGCCAAAAATTGATAACGGATTTTTGTAGAAGGCTCAAATACAAGCGTTTTTTACTATGGGAGAGGGGGGTCTATCTCGCCCCGTTTAGGAGGTAGGGGCGATTTTAGAAAAAATGACTTAAATTAAAAAAAAAAAATATTAAAAAACAACGGCAACACTTACAATAAAATACTATACCGGTTTTGAAAGCCAGAAGTCTGTTCTATAATCGTAAATTTAAATGAAGTTATTTATGTCCATAGTTTTTGAAAAATTTGCATGCAAACTCAAAATTTTGTTAAAAAAAAAATAAAAAAAAAAGTTTAGACCAATTTTTTTTTTCAAAATTTTAAAATGAAGTGCTTAATTGGCTTTTTGTGGTCAATGCTACTATTAATTCTGAATCGAACACAAAAAACCGAATGGTTTTGTCCCTTCTAGTTTTTAAGAAAATCGAAAATTACTAAAACTACTTTTTATGAAATTTTTGATTTTTGGTATTCAACTACGGTGATTTCATTTTGAGGATTAATGTTAATGTGGTTCATTTGTAGGTAAAGTACAGCAAATCATTTAGGGTTACCAAGAATGCACCAGAGGAGGTAGAATTGCATGGCATTTAGCGTCTCAGTCAGTCAGTTTGTGAGTAAGTCAGGTGTTACTAAATTCAATGTTCAATGTATTCAAACCGTGTTCATAGGCATTTTGATCACAAAAAAAAAAAATTATAGCAAGCACCTCCCGAATCTCTAGCCAATATTGAGGCCCATGGAAAAATGTGCCGATAGATGGGTTTATTGCTCTGAGATGAACTTTTATATGGATAGAAACTTTGAAATCATTAGTTTTAAGCAAAATTTAAGTAACGTTATTTATTAAAATAAAAGATTAACTATGTAAATCATTTAAATGTAATTTGAATTTTATATACCCACCTACAAATTTGTAACTATATATTTACTTAATGTATCTTAGTCTGTAAGAGTATAATATGCTCTGGTTGATGAATAAATAATAATAATTATATTGTATTCTTACAATTTGTGTCACCTTTTTGAATTGGACTTGAGGGGAGTTGACGCTTTAGTTGGAATTAGACCAATTTCTTCTAAGAACGCGATGCTTTTGAAATATTTTTTTTGAAATATTGAAAAGTTATTTAATTTAGGATGAAGTAGTGGATGCTTAGTCGCCATTCTTTATTCAAAGAAAAAAATACTTCACTCTTAAAAAGGTTGAATAACGAATGACCTTGGTAACCAATAACCTGTACCATATTAGCATTAAAAATGTTAGACACAAACAATAAACATACATATTAATTAAGGAATTATATAAATTTGCTGCATTCGTACAGTAGTACCTAGGTAATGTGAATTTTTCATAATGTATTAAATTTTCATGTCTGAACATTTTAAATGTGCAACTTTGGGCTACGTACATACATACATATATTTAGTAGACATTGGATATAGGCCGTAAAGTAAATTCAAAGTTTCTTTAAATCCAGATTCTGTAAATGCAAAAGAAACCTTGCATACACCCAACCTCGCACCTACCCCAAATCCTATAGAGTGCCCAGGCAGGGAGGTTGCGGGGGGGGGGCAGCATGCCCCCCATACATATCTCACTGTTTATACGCCGTAATGCGTAAGCAAGCAAAAAAAGCAAATATCCCATAAAAAAGTAGTTTTAGTTATTTTCAATTTGCTCAAAAACTAGACGACATAAAATCATCTAGTTTTTAGTTTTTGAATAAGAATAAATTAGAGCAACGAATTTTAGGAAAAATAATAATATATAACTTTGCAGTTTTGAAAAATTAAACTTTAAACTTTTTTTTATGTTTTTTTTCACCAAAATTTTAATTTAAAAATCGTTTTTTTCAAAAACTGTGCAGAGATTCTAATTGATTTAAAAATTATCTAATAGATCAGAGTATTGGCTTTAAAAAAAGGTATAATACTTAATTGTAAGTATTACCGTTATTTTTTAATATTTTTGTTTCCATTTTAGTACCTTTTTTATAAAATTGCCCCTCCCTCCCAAACGGAGATAGACACCCCCCTCCCGTAGTAAAAAAGGCTTGTATTGAACTGTTCTACAAAAAACCGTTATAATTTCTTGGCGCCTAAGTTATCGTACTCTTGCCAAAAATTATTTTTTCTTTTTTTTTTTTTTGAAAATTCGATATCTCAGAAACGTCTCAATATTTTTTTTTGTAAATTTTATTTTTATTCGAACAATAATAAAAACTTTAAGTTGGCGTACCAAAATTTTTTCTTAAAAAGCTTTTAAAAAGTTTGTACATAAAAGCTTTTTTTAAGAAACCACTACAACGACTTATAATTTTTGTTCTTGCATAAATTCATATTTGGATAGCATTTTGTTTTTGTCTCTTACTACTAAAAGAATTTAAAAAATAATTTGATCCTTATAAACAGTTTTCTCTAATAACATTCGATTTTAAAATTCCTAGTCTGTTACCTAAGAGCAAGTTCGTGCGACCCAGTCGTGCATTTTATTTTGTATTCACACGGTGCAATTTAAAACAATACATATTTCAAAAATCTCGAAAAATCAAAATTTTTTGGATTTCATCCTATTTTTGAGCGAGCCAAAGATATTAATTAAAATGAAAATTGTAAACGCAGGATTTAATTTTGATAAGCAATGCAACTTTTAAAAGCTATTACATTTGAAAATACCATAGTTGAGCACTTTGACACACCCTACTATGTATGCATCTGTTCAAGATAAGTGAAACAAAGGTTAGAATTTTTCCTTCCAGCGCACGATACTCGAATGATGAAATCTGCTTTTTTTGACTCCTTCATTGTTGCCCTCTAGAGCAAGTAGAAAATCGTATTTTGTTGTTGAAAGCATTTTCCTAGTCTCCTTGTTGTTATTGAAACTAATTTTCTTGATACTTCAAAAAGATTTTTGTATCCAGAGTAAAAAAAACAGTTGAAATATCAAAAACTTGTTGTATAAAATTGAAATAAACAAACTTAAGAAAGTGAAGTGTTTTGATAGGACTGCCAGATACAATACAGTTTGAAAGAAGTTCTTCTATTACCTAAAATCAAATACCATTACAATACCGAATTCATCAAATTCTCCTACCCCCCGAGCGAGGAAACATACTGGTCCTAAGACATGACCAGTTTCCAGGAAGATGAATTTATTAGTTTTGTTTTCTGTGAAAATGCAAGCAATATTATAAATTGTAAAACATAAAATTTTTAACTGAAACCAGACCACTCAGGAGCTTAAGTTCGTTAACAAACTGCATTCGCAAATTCAATTGAAAATTTTTCTATTTCTAATGAAATCGAATTATTTCTATTGATTAAATTTCATTTCCAGGAGGAAGTTTAAATGTTGAAATTAAATTATTTTTATTTCGTTTATTTTCAGTTAAACTCATTTCACCGGAAATGAAAAATATTGGTATTCGAAATAAAAAAAAATATCTGTGAGCTTAGTGGGTTCATGTGTGAATTTAAAAATATTTCAGTTTTATCATTTGTCAAAATGTGATAGGTACTAGCTATAACGTGCTTTGGACATGAGCTTCGAATGGGAATATAAAATGTGTGTATATATATAGAGTATTTTTAGAATTATGAAATTTTTTTATTTTAAAATTTCTGTGAAATAAAATACGGAATTGAATTAGTTTTAAATTGAAAAATTTAGCATTTACATATTTGCTACGCGTTAAGCTACGTTAGTCGCGTTTGAATGTTGAACTTATGTTCAGGTGCTGGTTTTTTATACAGTATATATAAATATACAAGATCTACTATCAGTAACTCATGTTTCTTTTAAACTCATTTTTTTTAAATAACTTAGTGTGTTTATGTAGTTTTTTTTTTACTTGATCTGTTCCTCATATCTGAACTCTAGACACGTCAAAACACTGCGTTATATCAGCGAATTTCTCATCCTCCACCAAAACAGTTACAAAAAAAAACTCCTTAGAGAACCGTTTGGCAAACATCTGAAAGTCGTCACGATGGATAGCTATAACTTCGAAGTTGTCAAAGACTTTGTCTACCTGGGCTCCACTATAACATCGCAAAATCAGTGCAGAGATCAAGCGAAGAATTACTCTTGCCAACCGCTGTTTCTTCGGGCTAAATAGACATTTGAATAATAAAGCCCTATCTCAAAGAACCAAGGAGACCTTGTATAAGACCCTCATCAACCCGGTCCTGCTGTATGGGGCAGAAGCATGGACACGATGGAGTATGGTAGAGAAGGTTCAACAGCGAGCTGTACGGGCTTTACAGGGACGTTGACCTTGACGGAGCAGCGTGATTTTTCTATCGTCATCCTGCACAAGCGGACGAGCTTGGCAGGGATTCCGAGATGAGACATGGCTCTATATAGTTGTTCTCTGTCCACGCTATCATACGCGACTTTGAAATCGATAAAAAGGTGGTGTGTATCGATTTGGAACTCGTGGGTTTTGTCCAAAATCTGTCGAAGTGTCAACATCTGATCCAGGGTAGATTTTCACCTCGTTGACAAACGGTTTTAGGCGCTCACACAGTACAGACGACAGGATTTTGTATGCGACGTTGAGGAGACTTATACCTCTGTAATTGGCACACGTCAGAGCAAATTTTTGAGATAAGTTGGTGCATGCTCCCTACCAAGTCATCCCCACCTGCTTTGAATAGCTCAGCTGGCAAGCCATCCGCGCCAGCAGCTTTGTACGCTTTCAGCTTGGCTATGGCTGACCGCACTTCATTTAGGTCGGGTGGACGGAAATTTTGACCATCATCGTCCAGGTTGAATGGAATGTTCCGCCTAGTTGCGGAATTTTGGCCTTCCTCGCCGTTCAGAAATCTGGAAAAGTGTTGTTTCCAGATCCTCAGCACGGACTGCGTGTCCACTACCATATTCCCACTCTCATCTCGACAGGCTTCCGTTATAGCTTTTTAGCCCTGGGTGGATTGCCTCACCCTTTGGTAAAACTTTCGAACATCCCCCCTGCCGGTACAGTCCTCAATAGACTCGACCGCCCGCTTCGCATGCTCTCTCTTTTTCCTCCTTAGAAGTCGTCGTTCCTCACTTCGTCCTTGCCCGTGGAGCTCCCGGGCAGCTCTCTCAGCAGCATTGGTTCTTGCCTGCGGCATTAGTTGGTAGGCCTCGTTCTTTGCTACATGCGCCAACCTGCATTCTTCGTCAAACCAGGGGTTTCGTTGTGGTGGCCTTGGCAGTACTTCCACAGGTCCCCCGTAGATGAAGCTGGAGGCGGGCTTGCTGAGAGATTAAGAGAGACGCGGTCTGCGGAGTTGGTGGAAAGAGGTGAGTTTTGAAAGAAACCTGTGGACGCTTGTGTCCTTTTGGGTGCACGTGTCCACCATTTGAACATCTTCAGTTGCTCTCAAGTACAGGAAAAGTCACGACACTCTCTGGTAGCTTCGCTTTAACACCAAACTGTGCTGCAAGCAAATTGGCTTTACCTATCGAACTTTCAACAGGAATGTCATTGAAGACGTTGGAACTGAGGATGTCATAGTCTTTTGTACGGTTTTTATAAATGACTACCTTTGGGACATAATAGTATTTTTCGCCGTTATTTTTGATCATTAAAAATTTAGTTGGTCGAATATGAATATTACAGGTTCTTACCTTGTTTGTACTTATTTGGATTTTCCTCCGTAGAATTGGCTTTAAAACAACGGAAACTTACTTCTTTAACCTTGATACTCGTAGCCTCTCTCCAGCTCGAATCAAGCCAGGAGTTTTCTTTGGGTTCCATAGATTTTATCCTATCAGATTTGAGACCAAATCTGCACTGGAATCTACATCACTATTGAGCAAGCATAATGACCAGTTAAATTTCTCGTACAGATAAATGATTCTCACGGATTTTTTTAAATTGTGATTTGTTGACACGAGAAATTCGCAGATATGACACAATGGTCAGATGTGCCTAGAGGCGATAATACACTTATGGTGTATTTATCAAGGTCAGAGGTAAGGGACAAGTCTAGTGTGTTGGCAGATTGGCCTACAATGCCAAAAATCCAAGTTGGCTCGTCAACAAGCTGAGTCAGGTTGTTTAACTCAGCAACAATCTCGACATAGCTTCCTTCGGGTGTTGTCTGACCCGAATAGCGACTGGTTCGCATGAACTTGCTCCTATTTAATAGACTAGGAATTTTAAAAACTAATTTTATTAGAGAAAACTGTTCATAAGGATAAAATAATCATAATTTTTTTAAATTCTTTTAGTAGTAACAGACAAAAACAGAATGCTAATGCTATGCAAATATGAATTTATGCAACAACAAAAATATTTCTTAATAAAATAAGATTTTATATACAAAATTTTTAAAAAACATTTTAAAGAAAAAAATTTGGTACGTCAACTTTAGGTTTTTATTACTGTACGAATGAAAATTAAATTTACAAAAAAATATTGACTCATTTTTTTTTAAGTTTTGAAATGCAATGTTTTTTAAACTTTTAAGAATCATCTCTATAAAAAATTTCATTAAAATCCGTTATGTTGATAATGAGAAATTCTAAATTTTAAAAAATGCTATGGCAGGTACAAGCTGTAATATCTTAATTTCAATTTTTTTTATAAATTAAAGATCGTAAAAATTAATTGAAAAAAAAAATTTATCAAAATTCTAGGCACCGTCTTCGAGAAAAACACGATTTTTGAAAACCATTTTCTAACATTTGTATGGTGGGTACCGATATTTTTAGGTAAAATAATTATTTTTTTTAGATTAGGTATCGAGTTTAAAATAAAATGCACGACTGGGTCGACCGAACTTGCTCATATGTAAAAGACTAAGAATTTCAAAAATGAATGTTATTAGAGAAACTGTTCATAAGCATAAAATTCATTTTTTAAATGACTGAAGAAAACTTCTTCAGTAATTAAAGATAAGAATAGGATGCCATGTGATTCAAGCAAATATAGATTTATGCAAGAACAAAAATTATGTCTTTATAGTGGTTTCTTAAAAAATAAGGTTTTATATAAGACAATTTTAAAACATTTTTAAGAAAAAATGTTGGTACGCCAATTTGAAGTTTTTATTATTGTTTGAATAAAAATTAAATTTACAAAAAAAAAGTATTGAGTGGTTTTCGAAATATTGAATTTTCAAAAAACAAAAAATGGATTTGTTTTTTCAAAATTTAAAAAAAAATTCTTTTCTTATATTTTGTGGATTATTTTTCCAAACTTTTATTTATCAAGTTTTGAAAAAATCAAGCATGGGGTTTTCGAAATATTGTGTTTTCAAAAACAAATTTTGAAAGTTTTTTTAAAAACCCAAACAAATTTTTTTGGAAAATTTGAATACACAATAATATTCAAACTGCTTTACTTACTTACTTAGGTCCTCGGACCTATTACGTCCATGTGGTTCCCCTTGCGGGGCATAGGGCCTCCACTACTCCTACGCGCCATCGTGTACGGTTTCTGGAGATGTACCTCAGCTCTCTCCAACTCTTCCCCAGTTGAGCTGATTCCTCTTCGACCGTTCTTCGCCAAGTACTTCTGGGTCGGCCCACTCCTCTGCCTCGCTGCGTGAGAGGGTTCCATTGCATCGCTTGACTCGCAATGCAATCGTGGCCTTTTCGAAGCGTATGTCCAATCCACTGCCACTTACGTTTTCGTATTATAGAGTCGATGCGTTCCTGACCTGTCCTCGCATGAAGTTCATCATTGGAGATACGGTTAGGCCAGAAAATCCGCAAGATGTTTCGCAGACATCTATTTACGAACGTTTGCAGCTTTCTTGTGACAGTGGGTGTTACTTTCCATGTACTGCATCCATAAAGAAGCACGGATTCTACATTGGAGCGGAACAGTCGTAGCTTGGTCTTTAGGCTTATAGAGTTGTTTCTCCATATTTTGGACAGCATTCCGAACGCAGCCTTTGCTTTCCCGATTCGGCTGGTTATGTCTAGTTCGGTCCCGCCATCAGTAGAGACAATACTCCCAAGGTATTGAAAACTCTCTACCGTCTCTACTGGTTGTCCAGAAATATCTATTTGAGTAGATGAGGAAGTTCCAAGGCTGATCCTTTTAGTTTTTGCCGTATTGATCTTAAGCCCGACGGTTTCGGCTTCTCTCTCCACCCTTGTTGTCATTTGATGGAGATCCATGATCCTATGAGAGAGTAAGCACACGTCATCCGCGTAGTCTAGATGTTTCAGGTGTGATAGCAGATTCCACTGAATTCCTCCATTTAAAGTAGACAAGGCTGCATGCAGCACATCACTTATTACCAACAGGAACAGTATTGTTGACAGTATACAACCTTGTCTAACGCCACTTTGGATTTCAAACTCCTCTGACAACCTTCCCTTATGCAGAACGTGACATTTGGATCCTTCATATGTAGCCTTGATTATAGCGATTAATTTATCCGGAATGCCCCTCCTGCGCAAGGCAAGCCAAATAAATTCTCTATTGACACTGTCAAACGCCTTTTCGAAATCGATGAACAGCAGGTGAAGTTGTGATCAATATTCAACGCACTGTTCGATGATGATCCGCAAGGTGTTGATGTGATCCACGCAGGAAGATCCAGTGCGGAAACCTGCTTGTTCGGCGTCAAGCGTGTCTTCTAGGTGGGCTTTTATTCGACCTAGGACGATTTTTGCTATAACCTTCGCTACAGCAGGCAGCACGCATATTTGCCTCCAGTTTTCGCACTGCGTAAGGTCTCCTTTCTTTGGAAGCTTGACAATCATCCTCTTTTTCCACTCCTCAGGAAAACTTTCTGTTTCCCAAGCTCTTTCTATGAGTGGGTGCAGGAGCTCAGACGCTGTTGTTGGCGCTGCTCGTAAGAGCTCTGCGGGAATACCGTCAAGTCCAACCGCTTTGTTGTTCTTCAGTGCTTTGATTGCGGTTAAAATTTCTTCTCTACTGGGGGGTACAGTGCGTATTCGGGAATTTGTTACTACGGACGGCTCATTGGGTGTTAGGTTGACTTCGCTGGTAAAAACGCGATTTAAAACCGCAGAAAAGTGTTCCTTCCACCTTTTGATCTGGTCCTCATCCGAAACTAGCAGTGATCCGTCTATGCCCTTTACCAGGTGTTGTTTAGAGCTTTGGACACCAGTTAGCTCTTTGGTAATTCTGTAGACGGTCCTACTGTCGCACCTACTTGCGGCCTCTTCTGCTTCTGTTGCCAATTCGTTGATATAGTTACGCTTGTCACGTCGCACGCTACAATGAACTTCTCTCATCTTCATGCGGTACGCAGACTCTAGCTCGATTCTGCCTGCTGCTGGCGTTGCTGCAATGCGAGCTTTGAGCTGTTTTCTTTCTTCGATCCTGGCCCAAGTTTCTTCGGAAAGCCAGGCACTATTTCTTCCTTGCGACCGACCGACTATACTTTCAGCACCTGATATGAAAACATTTTTCACAGCACACCAATGGTTTTCGATGGAGGTGGGTTCCGTGCTATTGATTGTTCTCAATCCTTGTGAAAGATGGTCCCCTAGTTGTTGGCGGACTGCGGGATCTTTGAGTCTATCGGTGTTGAACTTGGGCATTCGGGTGTTTCCTTGGGATCTCCGAACTGCAGCTGTTCGTAATCTTACGGTAGCAACCATCAGATGGTGGTCACGGGCAATTCCCATGTCTGCACCTCTTCTGTTTCGGACGTCCTGGAGACTGCTTCTAAATCGCCGACTGATCGCGAAATGATCAATTTGGTTGGAAGTTGCTTGTCTGTCCGTCGACACCCAACTGATTTTGTGGCACGTCTTGTGTTCAAACATGGTTCCTCCTATAACAAGGCGGTTGGCGTTACAGAAATCGACAAAACGTTCGCCATTGTCGTTCCGGTTTCCAACACCATGCTTTCCCATAACATGCTTGAGCCCATCATTGTCATTGCCAACCTTGGCATTCAAGTCTCCCATTACCATTATGATGTCTCCACGTGGTGTACTATCATATGCAGCACTCAGTCGGTTATAAAAGGCATCCTTCTCCTCGACAGAGGAGAGCTCCGTGGGGGCGTAACACTGTATGATGGTGACGCGGCGTACTCTAGTCCGGAATCTAGCTTTCATGATCCTGTCATCTAATGGCTCCCAGGAAATTAAGCTCTTGAGAGCTGTTTTAGAAAGCAGCAATCCAACGCCAGATTCACGGTTACTTCCAGGTGCCTTTCCGGAGTAGAGTAGTACAGTGTTACGGGTTGGAGACTTATACCTCCCCGAGCCCAGCCATCTAACTTCACTGTTCCCTAAGATGTCCATCTTATACCGCATGAACTCACTCTCTAATTGGAGGAATCTGGCATTTTGAGGACCTTCACTTCCGTTATCGAGAAGCGTCTTCACATTCCAGAAACCAATCTTTGTCCGGGTACAATAGCCAAAAGTCGTCAACGTGTTATCGTTCCTTATCCGAGGCGTAGTGTCGGTTTCGTCAGCAGTAATTGTTTCAGTTACGAAGAATGCTAACCTCCGTAACCTATCCTAGAAAGCTAGGCCTTTCGCACTTGTAATTTTAGCCTATTTACGTATATAGGGATACGCAAATAGTTGCCCGGGGACCACCACGAGGAGGTAAAACAAGCACTTCACCGTGACTGATTGTTGCGCTACTGGCCCAGACCAAGTTTTGAGCAGTCAATAGTTTCCCGATCAGGCACGATGCAGGTCTCCAAAACTGCTTTAGCATAAAAAAAATGATCAAAATCGGTGGTACCGTTTTTGAGAAAATCAAAAACAAAAAAAATGGTCCCAAGCGGGGGTACCAAAACTACTAATTTTTTGGAAAATTTTTTTCAACCATTACCGAGGTTTAACTAAATTAAATTTTTTGAATTTTTTTTTTTAAATCATTGGGACAGTGTTTTTAAGAAAAAAAGTATTTATAAAATTTCGAAAAAAATTCGTGTGGCAGATACCGTTATTTTTGGTCTTAAAAAAAGAAAAAAACGTGTGGGGGGGAAAAAGTAAAACTGATATCTACCAAGTTCAAAGAAAATCGGCCGAGCCGCTTAGGCTGTAGTCCAACCGACAGACAGACAGAATTGCGAGACCCACGTTTTTGGTCTTCGCTATTATCGTAATGTCAACTTTGATCAAAATCTCGGGTTCGATTTTTTTTATAAGTCGCAAGTAAAAATGGTTCTATGATAGTTAGAAACATCTTAATTTCATGTTAATAGATAGTAAAATTTAAGCAAAACGAAGAAAATTTTATCAAAATCTTAGGTACCTACTGTCTGTGTTTTGCCATTTGTTAGCCCAAGACAAACTAAGTATTAATAAATAAAACTCGTATATAATTTGATATACCTATGTATTACGAGTATGTATAAAAAATCATGAGCACAACAAAAACGTTTCTTTTCATTCAAAATAAACAAGCTCTAACTTAGTCATTGCAAGCTAAAGTGATTTGCAAAACAAAAATTTTACTTAAAAGTTTAATAATTATTCGAACAAAAATCAAACTTTTCTCCCTTTTTGCAAGTTCATTGTTCTAACCTCAAATTAATTCGCATGAACCATGCAAATAAAAAAAAATACCAATAAATTTAATTTGTCTTTATCCTTATACTCCCTTGGGCAAAACAATCATATTCCATAAATTTCCAAACAAACTTTCTCATTGATTTTGATTCCTTCATCAAATCAAAAAAAGATTCACATAAAGTTTCTTAAACCGAATTTATCCATATATTTTTATAAAAAAAAATCCAAAAGTTCGTTCAGCTACCTATCTTATTCAAAGCTCCAGGCGTCCATTCATTACCGCCACGCTGCCAATATAGCGATTTTCTCAAACTAAATCACTTTAGAACTCTTCTCTCTCCTCAAGGATTTGGGTAGGATACAGTTGTTATCGATGACTGTCGAATTTTAAGTCCGCGACTTATTGTCTAGATGGAAAAGAACTATACGGCGAATGCGTTTTACAGGACAAAGCCAAATGAAGAATATGAAGAAATATAGATATATACCGTCTCAGATTTCGCTTCAAGTCACACCCCGTCCCACCCAATCTAATTCAAAGCAAAAAAATTCTTTTAACAGTTCAAGGGAAGAAACAGACAAAAAATCCCATCTCTAGAAGCAAGACAAAAAAGATCGGAAAATCCTACAATTTCATTATAACTTAAACTTTTTGCCCACTTTTCCACCCGCCCACCTGGAGGTTTTTTTTATATGAGATAGGATAAGGACGAATGATTCCCTCGAATACAAGCTTTATGCAGCATAAAACTAAAGGTAGAATCAAAGTAGGAGGGTTGCTAATAATAAGAAGAAAGACTGTTTAAAAAAAATCCTCAGAATAAGTTTCTACAAAAAAATAAAAAAAAACTGAACTCCGAGGAGCGAATGGACGCAAACTTAAAAGGACAGATATCATGATTCTAGGCAAAGGAATAAAATAAGAAAAAAAAATATCCCTGTAACCGAGAAGGCTAAGGAAAGTTTCAATGTACTTACTGTCTGCTAATTTCGTAAGACTATATTTAGAACAGAAACGATTTGAGAATTATTTTGAACGAAAAAGAAGCAAACGCAAAAAAATAACCCGGCAATTTAAAGTAATATCCCGGAGCATTTTATGAGCGCTTTGCACCTAGGAGCTATTTAAAGAGCCAACCGAGCTAGATATACGAACAAACATTTTTCGTCTTTGAAAGCGAGAGGCACACGAGTATATACGAAATTTATACACACAGGAAAATGGACTCAAATACAGTAATGGACTGGTAACACAACAAGGATGAATGCTCAGCGCAAGGACGAAGCATGTTTTTGACGGATACAGAGCGAGCTTTTCAATGGAAGGACGAAGAAAATAGTACACGAACAGTTGGAAAATTAGCCTCGTTTATGATTCATGCTTCTTTGGGGATGTTTTATTTATTTTTTTACATAAATTTTGGGAGTTTTCTTTTTGTGACATCTTTATGTGTTCTCTTATAAATAGATACAGATGCAGATACTCGTACAGATACAGATACAGCATCAGTATTCATAGAATGTCACAACGATGGCGATGACGACGTTCCGAATTACTAACAATAAGTGACTTAAAAAGTAAATGTCCATAAAGGGATTTTTTATTATACGTTTGAGCTTTCGGGTAAAAAAGGATTGAATGGTTTGGAAAGAAATGTTCTTTTGGTCGTTCGCAAAGTAGAAAAGTATGGTCTTTTGTATTAGATGTTTGATATTTTTGGTTGCGAAACTTATGACTTTATATCTTAAATTTTAACATTTGAGCTTCAATATTTAAAGGTTCCACGAGTCAAAAGATGGGTTGAATTTTAAAAGAGGTTGAATTCATCTTTAACCAGAGGTTTCACCCAGATCTATAAGTTTTATGAGTGTTTGAAAGAAGACTTTAAAATTGCGAACTTCCTGATGGGTAAAAGTTATCCAAGTAAAATTTTTGATTCACAATCACCCTTATTCCGATAGTCGTTTTACTAAAACGCCAGTAAAACGACAAGGCTCTAGAAACGAAAAATGGAATTTTATTGAAACGACTATCATTATAATGCTTAGAAAAGTGAAGAACGTAGAGAACGCTACCCTTTTCGTATTATTTAAACCCAAAATGTGGACTCTGGAGCCTTGTCGTTTTAAAGGCGTTTTATTAAAACGACTATCGGAATAAGGGTGAATATCTTTAAATGGTCTGAAGTCTTTATTTATTATTTATAAATTATACAATATTATAGAATATTTTTTTAAAACCAGTATTTGATACATCAGAAAAATTTATAAATAAATTATGATTGACGTTATACAAATTAAACATGTTATTCAATGGTGAATTCTGCTCATAGTTGGTACGATAGTGTTTTATGTAAATTGGGTCACGAAAACCTCTTAGATTACGATTTAGAACATTAAAATTAACACGAGACAAAAGGTTTAAAGCATCTATATTACCATCAATGAGATTAACAATAAAAACAAAACATAAATAAGAATGTCTGCGCTCCAAACTGGGTAAATCTATGAGTTTTAAACGGCTACTATATGAAGGAAGATTCAATGAATTCTGCCAGCCTAAGCCTCTAAGAGCAAATTTTAGGAACCTTTTTTGAATTCATTCAATTCTTATTTTGTGGCAACTATAGTAGAGGGTCCATACTTGGAAATCATACTCTATAAAATGGGTCTGACAAATGTGGTAAATAGTTGTTTGATAACATAAAGATCAGAAAACTGACGTGATTCCCTTTTAATCCAACCTAATATTTAATTGGCTCTATTACATGTCATATTGATATGCTGTGTGAATTCGAGTTTTTAATCAAACAATACACCAATGATAGATACATCATTTACATTTAACAGATTTACGCCATTGAAACTATCTATAGTCAAAAGATAAAACGGACAATTTTCTTGTAAAATTTATAATCTTACGCTTGTCGATATTTAACAACAAATAATTACGTGCACACATAATTGTAGAAAGCATTTAGATCAATTTGAAGCTTTTCACAGTCAAGATTGCTAGAGACAATTAGAGTACTTTAAAACTGAAGGAAGAACATTTACAAACAATATAAAAAGAACTGGACCCAAATGGCTACCCTGGGGAGCACCAGAATTTACGACAAAACTATTTGAATGGTAGCCGTTAAAATTCACTGAAAAGGATCTGTCAAGTAAATAAGATTTTAGCCAAGCAATGAATTTTACGCTGAACCCCAGCCTACTCATTTTATTAAGCAAAACTCTATGCGACAGTTTGTCAAATGCCTTACTAAAATCTGTAAGAACACAATCCGTCTGTTTTTTTGTTTTTAAAGGAATCGACACAATACTTCGTTAACTCCATGAGTAGGGTGACAGTCGAGCGGCCCTTTGAGAAACCATGTTGGTTATGAACAATAAACGATTTAGTGTAAAAGCTTCATATTTTGCTTCAAAAAGTTTGCGAATAGTGGACAGTAGACTGGGCCAAAAAAATTGACTATTTTTTTTTTTGAAAGATATATCGAGAATATCATTCAGAATGACAAAAAAAAATTTTCGTAAAAGTTTGAGCACTTAATATCAATTTTAAGAGGGCTATCATCGCTAATTTTGATTTTTAGTCATAATTTCATGTTTTGCGTCAGAACTGACAAAACATTGAAGTAAAAAAAAAAAATTTAATTCCCTACAAAAAAGGTCTGATTGAAAATTTTCGTCAGACAAGCCGTTTTTGAGTAATTAAGCTTAATAAATTGTTATTTTTCTTCGATTTTACTTTTTTAATTTGGAATTTTGTAACTAACGAAAAATAACAATTTATTAAGCTTAATTACTCAAAAAAGGCTTGTCTGACGAAAATTTTCAATCAGACCTTTTTTGTAGGGAATTTAATTTTATATAAAAGTAAGTCAAAATGAATTTTTTTTACTTCAATGTTTTGTCAGTTCTGACGCAAAACATGAAATTATGACTAAAAATCAAAATTAGCGATGATAGCCCTCTTTAAATTGATATTAAGGGCTCAAACTTTTACGAAAATTTTTTTTTGTCATTCTGAATGATATTCTCGATATATCTTTCAAAAAAAAAAATAGTCAATTTTTTTGGCCCAGTCTAGTGGACAGTTTAGCTATTGGACGGTAATTAATAATTTGATTGTTTTTACCTTTTTTATGTAGAGGAATTATAAAAGATTGTTTCCATACATGAGGAAACTTACAAGTAGACAATGAACATTTAAAAAGAACAGAAAGTGGGATCGACAAATTATTGACACATTTTTTCAGAACTGAAGCTGGTACCCCATCAGGACCAGACGTGTCATTATCTTCTAAATTAGCTATAAATTTCATAATATCGTCAATAGTTATATGAAAATTTATATCAATAAAGTGAGAATATGACTTCAAATGCCCAAATAATTTATCATTTTCATCAAGATTATCTTGACCCTATTATTATTATTATTATTATTATTATCGATTTTTAGCGTTCTCTCTATCTCTACAATATGTAGGATAAAATTCACCTGCCAAAGGCTAGGCTCGGACGAACAGATTTTTGCATTTTCGTAGACAATTTTTTTCGGAATTCCAAGTTTTTCCAAAGCCACGTTTGTGGCTGTCAAGATTGTACGGTCCCAGTAGATAAGGTAACCAGGACAATCTATATAACAGAGTCTGGTGTATATTTATAATATGGAACGAAAGATGTTAGGAGTTCTTGGTGAAGGATTTTCCCGATGCTAGATATCATGTCTGCGTTTGTACACATCACTTACAAGTACAGTACATCCAGGAAGAGTATGTTGTTTGGTTTCATGTTGAGTACCACAACGACGACAGTTATCGGATGAGCTGTTCTGATCATTCTTTATACTCGTAAACTTAAGATAATTTCTTGTAGGTAAAACTTGGTCCTGGATTGCTACAATAAATCCTTCCGTTTCCGGGAATAGAGTTCCAAACGTCAGCCAGGAGTTCAACGCTAGGACATCAATGTTAGATGCGTACAGCTCGTTTGGGTGTCTTCCATGGAGAGGTTTACTTTTCCAGTTGGTGATAAGAAGTTTCTGAATAGACTGTGTTGGTTGGTCTAACATGGCTCGCATTTTTCATATTTGCAGGGGTGAAATTTTCATTATTATTATTAATAGAAGAATTTCTTTCAAGAGCAAAATTTCTGATGCCAATTTTAAGTATTTACATGTTTTGATTTTAGAGAATAATTTCAAAAAATAATCGCTTACTAGTTTTGAAGATATTGATTTTTTCAAAAAAAAAAAAAAATTGTATTATGTTCTTAAAAATCCAAAAACTATTTTTTTTTTGATAAAATTTTTAGATTATATTTTGCCAAATGCATAAGAGCTTCTGAAAAAAAAATTTGGTAAAAATTGTTAGAGCGGTCGATGAGAATTTCGAAAATTAAACAAAGCGTTCCGTTAATAACATTTCCCCCAAAAATGTTTTTTTACCAAAATGTAGTCCATGTCTATAATATACTATCTATTTTTTTTATCTTTAGAGCTAAAAAAAATTTCAATTTCCCCTCTAGGGAATCACCGAAGATCCTTAAGTACCGAGTTTGAAGAAAATACACTGAACCAAAAAGGTACGTAGTATTAATAAAAAAGTGCATTAATAACAGCATTTGTACATTATTTCTCAGCCGATGTAAAAGTACATTGTTTTAACGTATGCTCGATCATTATTTATCAACGTCTTGTATTAAATAATGTTTTCTTCATCATTAAATGAATTCGTTCATTAATTAATGAAGCTGTTCATTAATAACTATGTATTTATCCACATAAAACAAGAGTATATAATACGGGCATTAATGAAATTTATCTTTAAATAATGTTTTTTGTTCATTATAGAAAGTATCAAATACATTATTTACAATGTACCTTGTACATCGAACAACGTATGGAATTCATTGTTTAATGTACAAATTCCTATAAATTCATGTTTCCTAAGCATTAAAGTAATGTATCTCATTCATTAATCAATGTACACAATTAGTTATTTAATGCAAAGTATTCATTGCTTTAATGTCATCCAAATATTTATCCAATGTATCTGATTCATAAAATAACGTATAAATAGCGTAATTGTATGTATAGTATTTATTGTTGAATGTACAATTTTCATTAATTCAATGATACCTATACATTGAAACCATGTATACCGTTTTACCAAATGCGTTATTTTACGTATAATATTCATTATTGAATGTATAGCATTCATTACTTTAATGTAACCTATACATTGAAACCATGTATGCGGTTTATAAATTAACGCACCAAATGCGTTATTTTACGTATAATATTCATTATTGAATGTATAGCATTCATTACTTTAATGTAACCTATACATTGAAACCATGTATGCCGTTTATAAATTAACGCACCAAATGCGTTATTTTACGTATAATATTCATTATTGAATGTATAGCATTCATTATTTTAATGTAACCTATACATTGAAACCATGTATACCGTTTATTAACTAACGTATCAAATTCGTTATCTTATGTATAATTATACATTAAAGAATGTTCAACATTCATTGCTTTAATGTCCTTTATACATTGAAATTAACGTACCAAATACGTTGTTTAATGTATTATTCCAATGTATTTTTTTCCCTAAATAACGTATACCATTCATTATTTAATGTATGATATTTTTGCTTTGATGTCGTCTATACATTGATCTATATCATGTTCTCATCTGCTGATGCTTAGAAAACGAATTCTATTGATTGGCCCGCTGAAATTTACTTTAATTAAAAGTTAAATAATACTAATCAATGAGCAATGTTATGTAAATTAAATATAGCCAATCAATACATTCAATTTTCTAAGTATTTTTTCAAAGCTTACCTCAGCTTGTCTTGGAGTAAACTCATTCCACGAATTCTGAAAAAAAAAACTCTGAAAATGGTCCGAAAGAAGTTAGTTCATATAATGACAAATTTTTGTATCTTGTTATGGTATTTATTTATGCTCTGAAATTGTTAAGTGGTACAAAAGATTTTGTAGATTAAAGCTAGGTTAAGTGTTACAAGTGCTTAAGAAAATTATGTTGAATGACAAGAATTATAAAAATATTTAAAGTTTAAGTCGACTCGTTTAATGCTGAAACTAATATATGAACTTTTGAAAATTTTGTTTTACATTTTATGTTATAGAAAAAAATTTGAATAAAAGTCCAAAAGGTTGAACATGCTACAGGATATTCTAAGTTAAAAAGATAAAAAATTTTAAAACAAACGTCGACAGCCCGAACAAGGCATTTAAAAGCAAATTTGACCCCATCAAAATAAACATAAAAATCCTGAAGGTTTGATTTTGATTCCCCAACTGCTATTATGAATGGCTGTACGCTTTGTGATCTTTGCTGAAGATGCTGCAGGTGATCTTCTACCTCCTGGATGGACGTTGCCGTAAAAATAAAGGCTTCTTGCGAATCCTTAATTGTATATTTAAGGTAGCTTTTTCTACCAATTTGTTCCTTCGTAAGCGCTTTTTGGTTAGGCACCAAATATGCGTGAAGGCACGTGAATACAATTGCATTTCGACTATCTGAAAATATAATGAAAATTTCATTTATAGAAAACAATAATCAATTATTACAAATTATATTTAGTTATAATAAAGAATTAAAGCAAAACTTTATTTTCCCAAAATCTTATTGATGTTATTGTAGTTAAAGAGGATTTTTTTTCAGTAAAATAAAATTTTGTTTCTACTAAAATCAATAGCGACTTAATTCACTTTTTACAGTTTCGAGATAATCGAAAACAAAGTTTTTATTTTTGAAAATAAGTCTTTAACTTTTGGTTAAATTGTTTGTTGCATTTGTTTTTCAAATATATTTCATGTTTTTTTATATTACTTAGCTTTGTAACATTCACACCCAATACTGGAGTGATACAAATTTTATATTTAAAATTTAAAATTTTTGTAATAAAAGTAAGAGTAGAATTGAACCAAAATATGAGAACTTCACTTTTAAAAATATTATTAGTTAATTTGAAACTAAATGTATTATTTGAGATAACAATTCCTAAGAAATGTCTACCAAAATAGAAATTTGATTAGATTAAAACTGGACAAAATAAGTTTTGAGAGAAAAAAAATAATTCGTGTTTTAGTAGGCGGACTTTTAGATGGAATTAAATGATTTTAATACTTACTTTCATTTATGTCGGTGTCCTTTATGAAACTAAGAAGTTTAACAGATTCTCTGTCCTTAATGTGATGCTCTGTTGACAAAAATCTATATATCTTCTCATAATTGTCATTCCAGTTGTCTACGAGGGAATAGGTAGTGTTGAACAACGCTTTAAAGTCCATATCAACCTAGTGATTATTAATTTTATCAATAAAGTTATTATTCAAATAATATTTGAAATGGAAATATTATGATTCTGACTTATAATAAATGAAAATAATGCTGGATCTATAGTCAAATTGGTCAAACTAAAAACAAGTGTTTGTAGTTTGCCAAATCAAATTGTTTGTCTACTATTTGTTATTAACATTACCAATCTATGACCTTGGGGCAATTTGTACTGCGGCCATTTTTCCAGCGTATTTTTCGTTGAATCGGAACTACTCAATTCATTTAAACGGTATTTTGTACAGGCCTGCCAATATCTGTCAAATTCCTCTGAGCTTAAATGGTCAAATTTCAAAGATTTTATGTACTCCTCAGCATTTGTTTCTGGAACTGGAATATTTCAATATTTATTAATAAAAAAAAAAAAAATATATTGCAAAGTGATATGTTTCATTAATGATGTTTTATTTTTTTAAGACTGTCTTTTTTAAAAAGAATTTGTAACATTATTTCTTTTTTCTTCAGATTTGGTCACCTTTAAAGGTACTAAGAAAAAATATTCTTATCACAATCATCATTAAGTTTGTTTTTTAATAAGCCCTGAAATTCCATCTTAATAGGAAAATGTGTATGGTCCATTGTAATGAAAAATCTTACGCAAATTGATTTGTTATTTTTTATCAATACTCGTAATAGTTTTCAATTATAATAGAATTCAAAATTCTTCGTAAAGTTGAGAAAACAGGATGATCAAAGTAAAAAAAAAGGACAAAATTTGTGAAACAAGTTCTCATAGTTTGAATACAGCATTTAAAAGAAAACTTTACTTCATCAAAATAAACGTAGAAATTCTGAAAATAAGTTTTTGATTCTATACCAACGGCAATAATTATGAACGGCTGGACGCTTTCTGATTTTGCCAGAGATGCTGTAAGTGATCTTCTAATTCTTGGATGGACTTTGCGATAACAACGAAAGTTTCTTGGAAATCTTTTAAAGTATATTTAAGGAAGCGTTTCCTACTATTTTTTCACGAAGGGTCAATTTTCTATGACATGATTTGATCCAGACATCTTGTTGATTCAATATCACAATAAAAATCGCAGAACACCAACAAAAATTAAATCTGAATATAAAAATTATTTGACAAATTCAATTGATTGATTCAAACAACATTTTTTAAGAAAAATCTTAATTTGACCATTAAACAATAAAAACAACCTGAAAAAACTTTGTTTTCTTAATTTTTGTGTGTAGTGTTTTCATTTTCAATATTTCTATTGATATTTTTTATAAAAACAAGACCAAGTAATCTCATGTAATCTACTGATAAAACTAAAATGTATTACATCCATGCAGTCAATATGCCAATAAATTACAAGTGTAATATTTTTATTGTTTTAAAGTCCCATTTCTGCGTTAACCACATTACTATAAAACAAAATTTTGTAAGAACTTATACACAAAAGTAATACTAAGTATCAATTTGTTATACTCAGCAGGTTTTTATCTCTAAATTATCCAAAAATCTATGAAGTTCAAAGAATAAAAATATAAAGTTTCAATTTTATGTTTTATTGAGAGAAATCCTTTTTTTCTAAATAAGTGGTTAGTGCCGAGGAATTTAAAAACAATAAAAAGGCAAGAAATAAGTTGGACTTACTAAGTAATTTTCCTTCAGATTTTTCGTTAATTTTTGAACTTGAAGGACTTGAAGCAGTTGTTCTTAAACAGGATTTCAGATTGCTGAATTTGTTATAAATTTTTCCCCTTTTACACGTCCTATAGTATTCCTATCAAGCAGGAGGGATAAGATTATATTTGTGGTATTATTCAAACAAATAACATATTAAGAAATAAACGATTAACATATAGATCGATTTATAAGAAAGAACGATTTTAGTTAACAGAAAAGTATTTTTAGAGAAACCTATTCAAACTTATATATTAAATTGCCGAATGTAGGCGATAAGTTAAGGTTTTTTTTTTCGTTCAACTTATACTTTGTTTATGTGTTACTATGTATGCCTCATTTTTTCGGGTAATCATTATATAACTATAAAAAATTTAAGTATCTTTGAAACAAATTGACTTGTAATCGTTGTTTCCCTATTCCTTTCAAAGATATTTTAGGCGTCATTTTTGAGAGCGGGATAGGTTCATTTTTTTCTTTTACCTAAGTAAACATGTTAATATTAATGAAAATTAACGGTTTTTCAGAGCCGAATGGAATTATTGCTCTATTGAATATATGATTAATAAAATTATCGAACTTAACTCTTTTTTTTTTTTTCAAAAGTGGGCCTATTCCACATCCAAAAAACCGCAAATAATGTAGGATATAGTTGTTATGGATATAGCATAAAATATAATTCAATTGTATTACCAGAATTTCCGTTGGAAATCGTTCAACGATTTCCTGCTCGATGTCATAACTTGTTCTCAGGTCCAGTCTTACATTTTGTTCTTCAAAATAAAAAGCAATTGCATTCACTAGCATTGCTCTTTGTTCTTCTCCAAATTTATTTTTCTGTTCGTAGAACTCTGTTAATAATTTACCTTTTATTGTATTATTAAGGACATCGCTTAATGTTATCCTTTTTTTATTTGATGAACTAGATGTAGGAGAAGATGCTGGAGACTGAACGGTGCTAGGGATGCTCGGTGAAAAGTATGGAGTATTTCTGTTGGAATGCATAGCCATTGAAGAACTACTTCTACTTACTGGTGATGATAGTAATAAGGAATTTTGAATACCGAAGTTATTTATAAGAGGCAAGCCGATGAAGTTTCGCCACTTTTCCAACTGATCTTCAAACACAATTTTAATTCCATCGGCAAAATCTTTCAGGATCATTGGAATATGCCATACTTTGATGACCTTTAGAACAGATACCCATACTTCTTTTTCTATAAAAATTAAGTAATTAAAAGCATTTTTTATTTATTTAAATAAAATAATTTTAAGAACATGTAAATATACACATAGAAAATATTCTTACGTATTAAAACATCAGCCAAAAAACTCAATTCCCAGCTATTGAGTAATGCTATTAACTCTTCTTTTTGATGATCTAGAGTGTTTTGAAGATACTCTGGTCCACTATTGGTTTCATCAGCGCCAATATTAATAACGATGATATCGCCATCGTCATTCCCATTTCCATCTTCAAATTCAATATCTGTCAAATTAATTTGACAGTCATCGGCTTCTGCATCTGTGTCCATTACGTTTAGAACTTATGAAAGTAATAAAGTGAGAATTTATTTACGACTTGGAAAGTAATAATCTTTAATTTTTAGCATATTTCTTCCTCTCGGCGTTTTAATTAAAGTAATAGGAGGTCCTATAACATCATGGATACATATGATTGAAAAATCTCCAAACGAATTTGTTGAAATATCATAGGCCAAAAAATGTGGATTGTATTGTATGGAATTTAGTTTCTGACAAAATAATAAAACTGAAGAATTTTCAGTACGAAAAATATTTAAAATTATATACAATTCAATATCGTCCTTTAAAACAGCTATGTAAAACCCATTTTTATATTGATATCCGTTAAATTTTACTTCTTCATATGATTGTATAGATTGGTTACTCTTTTTTAATATCGTGCATATAATATTGTTGTAGGAACTTTTCGTTTTGTCTGATTCCTTAAATATAACACTAGAATTATTATTGCACTTTGATTCCAGTAAAGAAAAAGCAAATTGAAGCTGATACTTTTTTGCCAATGTCAAGCAAATATTTTTACGTGATGTTGTTGCGTTCGAATATACTTTAAATTGCCTATGCTTGGCCTCGTATTTGAAACACCAAAAAGTTTTTAGAGGCCCAGACATTTTGATAACAGTTGGATAATGAATTAGGTTGTGGTGTTTTGGTTTGAGCGTATCATTGAAAAGCTGAACATATTCCTGGTTATGTATTTTTATTTTGTTCCTCAGAAGAGACACAAAATCTGAGTTTACTTCAAAGCAAAGGATCATGTCAATTATTTCAAGGAAATTTATAACAAACTTCCAAACACAATCATCATCAGGAATATAATCGCCAACCATAATTGGAAAGCAATACATAAAAGTTTTCATTTCTCTTGCTGACATTCTTAATTTTTTTTTTGTTAAATGCGCTGTTGTTATTTCGCCTGAGAAGTTATCAATTTCAATAGGACCATAATCAAAGGTTCGCTTTCTTGAGTTTAAAACTTCAAGGTTAAAATATTTGGCTGTCTGTGTAAAATAAATAATTGCATGGCATATATTATAGTGGCAAGCTCCCTCAAAAAGATCATGCATTACGTCCACGCTATAGTTCTCGGCAACATGAAAAGTTGGTATTGTGTTTAATAATGATTCTCTTCTGATTCCGCTTTCTGAAGCTTCGTCAGTTTCAATATCCTCTGCATAGTTAGTTCGATTACGCATTAAATTTTCCTTTTCAACGCATGCATTATGAGTTTCAAGTTTATGCATTTTGCAAAACCTGCAAAAACTATTACTCACAAATGATCTATTAAAGTTTAAAAAGGAATTTAACCCCAAATTATCTCCAAGTATCAATCCTAAAATGAAATGTACATGCTGGGTACCGTCTTCATTCACAATATCAACTCCGTTTACTTCTAGATCGAATAAAGTTTCAATTAAACTTTTCCAACATTTCTCATTCCCAAACAATTTTACGTCCTTTGATTTAATAACTGCTCCTAAATAAACATTTTCTAGCTTGGATTCCTTTATAGGTAAGCATGGAAAAGAGTAATATATATTACTTACAGAATGTTGCCCACTATGAGATCCTAGAGGATTGTTTATTTCAAATTCGTCGTTATATAAAAAATACGGAATGAGTTTCTTTCCAGCATATAGTTTGATTTTTTGTTTCCATAGTTCTCCTTGAACAAAATTGGAAACTCGAGAATCTGTATAATATTTATTCATAGTTTCCAGAGTATCATTTAAGTAACCCTTCTGTTCAAATATTTTACAAAATTGAAAGCGCAATGGCATAACTATGCCAGTCACATTTTGTTCATCATATACAAGACTTCCATTATGAAAAACTGTTTCAACAGCTCTTTCTATGGTAAATTCTTGCGTGTCTTCTAAAAATTGTTCATCTTTCAGCCATTTAAACAGCAAATGATCAGTATTTGAAATTTTGAACGGATTTCTGCATTTCGATACTATATTTATTATTTCGTTATGTAATTCTGGACAAACTTTATTTAATTTGTGTGTAGAAAATGATTTGAAAAGTTCTAACAATGGATCTGTGATACACTCTTTTACGCTCTTTTGTATTTCATATACATCTTTTCTATTAAAGTTGTTATTCGAATGCAATTTTAATGACAATTTTACTGCAGATTTGAAAAAACTATCCAACTCAAGTTTAAGATCGTATTCTTCCTGATAATGTTCTGTTATTTTATCAAAACCGCTTTCCTTTTCTTGTAACATTTTTCTTTCGGAAGAAGTACTGTTCGATTTATCAGGAATTTCTGTTACGTTTTTGTTTATATCAATTTCTTTATCAAGTTTGCTAGCATGTTTTCGTATCGCATGTCTTTTGAAGCTTCCTAAATCTTGAAATACTTGATAACAAGACTGTTCAATACATCTAAATGTGCTTCTTGTCTTAAGATCATGTATTCTTTTAAAATGAAGAATAAGAAGTTCGATGGTTTTAAAATTATTTTTACACAAGTAACAGATCATGGTGTACCTACAAAAAATATCTCATTATTATTTATAACGAATAATAATACTTTACATTTTTTCGTTCGGTGAACATTTTTTTAAAGAAATGCTCCCGGGATAGTAAAAATTAAATGCCAGTTATTCAATACTAAGTAAACTCTGAGTTAAGCGAAACCCTGAAAATGAAATGGACTTGAGTTACTTGAGAAGCAGTTTTCCAATGGAAGATTAACTTTTAACATAATAAAAGGGAGATCACGTGTCTATATTAATTATCTTTTACTTTAATTTTTGAAAAACCAATGGCTAAAAAGCTATGGGCTACATTATGTGGAACTATAAAAAAGGCAAAAGTGTTCTGATACTCATCTGTATTATATGTCTTCCTATTAGCTTACCAACTTTGTTGCGTCAATTCTAAGACTAAAAACATGTTTAGAATTTATCTCGTGTTTAAGTTATTTCAAAATTTTAAACAGAACAAAATTGCATAAGCAAATTTTCAAAAAATATCAAAGAAAAATTTTAAGAATAGTTTCAAAATATTACAATCAAAATATATTATTATTACTTTTAATTTAAAATTTAATATCAATGTTACATTAGACGTGTTTTTTTTTGTAAAAGTTATCCGTAGCACAGTAGGATTTTATATGAATAACAAATACAACATCCGCAGTAGGATCACTGCCGATAAAAGGAGAAGTGAAATCCTGCTGCGGATAAAGATTTGAAGTTTATTCGAGTATCGGCAGTGATCCTTCTGTGGATGTTGTATTTGTTATTCATATAAAATCCTACTGTACTAGGGATAACTTTTTCAAAAAAACACGGCTATTAATCAACAAAAAACACATTAGTTTAAAGCTGTGTTCATTGTATATGACTTTAAACAAAATAAAATGCACGACTAGGTCACACGAGATGACTCTTATCTAAAAAAACTAAAAATTTTAAATGATTCAAACAATTCTCTTATTAGTTCGAGCTAAAAATAGAATACCATGTGCCATGGTTTCTTAAAAAATAATCTTTTATATACAAAATTTTTAAAACATTTCTAAGGAAAAATTTAGTGCATCAACTAAAAGTTTGCATTACTGTACGAATAAAAATTAAATTGCCAAAAAAAATACTGACCCGTTTTAAAGATATCGAATTTTCCAAAAATTAAAATGATTTTGTAGTTTCCAAGATTCAAACATTTTTTTTTTAAGTTTTGATATGCAATGTTTTTCAAACTTTTAAGAAGCTTTTCTATTAAAAAAAATATCATTAAAATCCGTTATGGCGATAGTAAGAAATTAAAAAAATTATTAAATTATAAGCCATAAAAAAAATTATATTATATTATATTTCGAGAAAAATACGATTTTCGTAAAGTTATTTTCTCATATCTTGTTGATTGTATTAAGAAACTTTTAATTTTAAAGATTAACAAAATCGAGCATGGTTTTCGAAATATGTATTCAGTCTTAGACAAAAATCCAAAAAGGGTTTATTTGAAAATTTAATATTCTATTCAATACTATTCTAACTTTTAGAAAACATAAGCATAAACAAAATCGTTTTAAAAAAAAAATCAAAAAACAAAAAAAAATAGTTATATTTTTTTTATATAGTTAATTTCTGAAAAAAAAAAATAAATAAATGAAATTGTTTGAACCATTTTTCTGAAGAAAAATTGAACTAAATGAATTTTTTTTTATTTGTGGAAAAGCTTTTGACAAAAAAAAATTTTAGAATTTTAGAATATTATTTACCAAGTTTGATGAAAATTGGTCGAGCCGTTTAGGCTGCAGTCGAACAGACTTTATTCGTCTTCGCTATCATCGCAATGTTAATTTTGATCAAAATCTCGAGTTCGATTTTTTTCCGAATGATTAACTTGCCTACACCTATAAGTCCAAAGTTAAAATTATAATAACTATCATTAAAACTATATTGAAGAACAAAAGTTCACTGAATTGAAAATTAAATGAAATTATGAAATATGAATCAATGACTTACAAAATTTCGCAATTAGCTATATAGTACCGTTAATTAATTCGTTTAAAAGATATATTAAAAATTATATTTATGATGGTACCTTTTTATGTACTTTCAAGAATAAATTTAAGTTTTTAATTTTATAATAAACTCCTAGATCCAGACAACCGCCTTCAATAAAAGACAATGAACGAATAAATCAATAGCTTATTGATTTGCTTGTCTTTCAAAGGACGCTTGGCTTTTAATGTACCTATGCACAATTTAATGCAAAATAAATATTGGTTCAATGCTGTATGCTTGTTGTTCAAGGGAAAAGTACATTGTTTAATGTATTTATTACTAGTTTAATATTTGTTTACGTAAAGTAAGAACTTATGTTCATTAATGGAATGAGAAGATGCTTTGTTTGGTTCATCAAAAATGTTTTTTTTTATCAATTAATGCACTAGTACGTTAATGTGCAAGCTTGTTTTTTGATAACTTTAAACAGACATTTATATCTTGCATTATTAAAATTATAAATGAAGATAATATCTTTCAATAAATATATAGAAAGTGGAACCTTTTGGCCTGACAACCTCCAAAAGAATTGTATAAAAACAAAAATTCACTGCACCAAATAGATATATATATGTATATGTATGTGGGGATATGGAATTATAAAATATAAATCGATTACTTACCAATTTCACAAAAAGGGGAGAGATATTTTGTATAATTGATTCGTTTAAAAATATTTATATGATGGTACAAATTTTATGTACTTTTAAGATAAAATTTATTTATTTTAAATGAATTTAAAGAACCGCACAACCACTCTTAACAAAAGACAATGAACGAATAAATCAATAGCTTATTGATTTGCATGTCTTTCAAAGGACGCTTGGCTTTTAATGTACCTATGCACAATTTAATGCAAAATAAACATTGGTTCAATGCTGTATGCTTGTTGTTCAAGGGAAAAGTACATTGTTTAATGTATTTATTACTAGTTTAATATTTGTTTACGTAAAGTAAGAACTTATGTTCATTAATGGAATGAGAAGATGCTTTGTTTGGTTCATCAAAAATGTTTTTTTTTTATCAATTAATGCACAAGTACGTTAATGTGCAAGCTTGTTTTTTGATGACTTTGAACAGAACATTTATATCTTGCATTATTAAAATTATAAATGAAGATAATATCTTTCAATAAATATATAGAAAGTGGAAACTTTTGGCCTGACAACCTCCAAAAGAATTGTATAAAAACAAAAATTCACTGCACCAAATAGATATATATATGTATATGTATGTGGGGATATGGAATTATAAAATATAAATCGATTACTTACCAATTTCACAAAAAGGGGAGAAATATTTTGTATAATGGATTCGTTTAAAATTATTTATATGATGGTACAAACTTTATGTACTTTTAAGATAAAATTTATTTATTTTAAATGAATTTAAAGAACCGCACAAACACGAAACAAAACCGCACTTAGCAAAACACACTGACCGACTAAATCAATGGCTGATTTATTCGCATGTGTGTATACCAAAGGAAAGGACGCTTGGGTTTTAATGTATCTGTTCATAATTTAACGCGAAAAAAACATTGTTTAATGGTGTGTATACGTTGTTTGATAAGCGTTCATAAGTTACTACCTTGTAAACCTAGGTCGAGTTGAAATCAGCATCGTTTGATTCTATTGCGCTCGCTCAGTCGAGGTGAATCAAATTATGGCTATCCCTCTCTCCAAATTCCATTTCGATCTTTCGATTTCGCATATAAACATATAGTAATTACCCTAAGACCCTGTTTAGATTGGTTGTTTTCTTTCTGCAGTTGAGTAAAGTCGTGCATACACTTTGTGGTTTTCACTTCTGTTCGTTTTTGTTGCACAAGAACAAATTATAAATTTACGAAATATTATTAAATGGAGTAGTTTGGAAGTGAAACAGGAAATTTCATTCCAATCTTTATGATTTAATCTTTACTGTCGTGTACCTTTCTACCTAGTTGATTTCAGGTACAAGCTGTCGTGCGACACCAGAATAAAAACAACCAATATTAAAAGGGTCGTAGACGGTGTTCATGAGTGTTAGGTTGTCCCATCGTTGTATGAAGAAAAAAAATTTCTCGAATTTTTTATCGAAAGAGATATAAAAAGTTGCGAATAAGTACTTACTTTTTGATTTGAACATAACTTTTGGCTCTACCGCGACTTAAAGATCTTAAAATAAGGTAAGAAACTCGTTATATGAAAAAACAAAATTTCTCGATTTTTTTATCGAAAGGGTTTACAGAAGTTGTGTATTAACAAGTAGAATCTGAATAAGTACTTACTTTTTGATTTGGACATGACACATGAGTAAAGTAAGTAAAAACCTATATTTTAAGATCTTTAAGCCGCAGTAGAGCACAAAAGTCATGCCCAAATCAAAAAGTATGTAAGTACTTATTCAGATTCTACTTGTTCTTACGCAACTTCTGTAACCCCTTTCGATAAAAAAATCGAGACATTTTTTTTCTTCATACAAAGACGGGACACGCTGGTGTTCAGGGACTCTCTTATAAATGATGCAATTCAAATTGCGATTTTTAGGAATTTGGGCTTCCATAAGCCAGCGCCACAACGAAACATTCGCCTATCAAATTAATTTTAAATTGAGATACATTACTTAAGATATAAATTGTTCAAATGCATGACAAGCACGTGCAAGTCTGTTAGTAAATTCCGGTTGATGTTCCATATACACACATCAAGCATGAGTCTTCAATCTTTTAATTTTACATCGATAGTATGGTCAGAAGACGTTATTTTTTTGCAAAATTGTGTTCTTTCGAATTTCTTTGAGATTTTTTTAATTTTATTCGAGTGATTTGTTTTATTTTGTCCGTTTATTTCATCATACAATTTGTGTTTGTGTTACTGTTTTATTATTACAATCAGTGCTTAAGTGGTGCTCTGATTAAATTAACTAATAAATGCTTGATCAATCATTAATCTTGCATTTACACTATTTCAACGTACTATACACAAATGAATTGATGCTTGATCAATCGTCAATCTTGCATTTACACTAAAGGTATTCATGTAAGCATGGAAAACCCTGATAAACCTCGGAAACCAGATAATTTTATCTCTGCAAAAACGAGCTGTCAAAATTTCTATGGGAAAAACTTTCTGCAAATATGATAAAATTATCTCAAGAATTTGATACGGAAAGTGAAGAAATAAACCTGATAAACTAAAGAAATATGCATTTTGACTTTTAATTTGACATTTCATAAAATATTTCCCACATTTGCGCAAGTATTTTTTAGGGGGTGTTCATGAAAACATGTTGCGCAAAGTTATATCTTTCTACAAAGTGGAAAATTATCTAGTTTCATGAATACCCTTACTATTTCAACACAGTAAGATAGATTGAAGGAAAATGAAAAGATTGTGAATTTTTCACGTGTTTCTCATGCATTTGAACGATGTACATATATCTGGTTTTAAAGTATCAACACTAACGCGATTTTTCATGAAAAAATAGTTTGATTGCCGTAAGTTTCTTTGTCGATATGTCCTTGTCTCGTCGGTCTAGGAGAGATAACATTTTATTAAAAATCGCCTGTGCAATCGAAAAGATATCAAAAGAGAAGCAAAGATAGAAAATTGCGAAGTTAAGAAGAAGAAAGAAGAAAGACTAAACTCCTTTTAAAGCTTTTGGAAAATTGAAGAATAAACATGGATAAGAAAATTGTGTTTGATTTGTCATTTAAGATATGGATTTGTCAAATAAACATAAACCAGAACTCTATACTTACTTTTAGCAAAATGTTTTGAATGTAGAAAGTTGATGCGTGGATATTATTTTCTTACATTTTTTTCGCATATATTTTTTATAAAACACTATTTAATATGACCGCTTATGAATTCAAATAGAGCAACAAACTAACTTGCGGTTAAATGAAAATATACTATCATTGGTGCAGATTGGTATTAGTTTTGCAGGATTTCCAGTTCGATTATTTTTGTATAGGCACATATTATTTTCATTTTATTTTCAAATTTCAACAGCGAATTAAAAAGGTAAAATTAAAAAAATAGCTCATTTTAACTTGAACAAAAATTATTTTTACTAAAAACTGCTGTGTTTTTAAAAGCATTCCAACAAACTGAAAGAGGAATAAGGATTTAAAAGCGGTCACTCGAAAAATATTCTTGAATGAATAAAAAACAACAGAGAGATTTGTCACGAATATTCCATTGAATAAAAAACGTAAAATTATTATTCAGAATATTTATTTTTGCTGATAACGAGCAAACTATCATGAGTTTTGGTGTGGACTCTGTTAAATCTTGTTCCGCCAATTTGTTATCTCAAGACTTTTCTGCTGAAATCTCAAATTTCGGTTTAGTGTGAGCAGAGTATCAAATCAGTGAAGAGTGTGTACGCAGGCTTAATCCATATAGTCAGAAAAAAATACTAATTATTTTCAATAATTGATGAATATTGTTCATGAAGATAATGTAAATTTTACATCAAATAAAGAATTTATAAAATGACTGAGATTAATGTACAATACTAACTTTAAATAATGGAAGCATTCATTAATCAATGCAGGACTAAAAAACATATTGGGAATTATTTTCATTAATTAATGAACTTTTTTCATGAAAATAATGATTTTTTTTTTGTTAAATAAGGAAGCGGTTCATTAATAAAATGAATGCCCTTATCTTGAAATTGATGTACAATACTTACCTTAAATAATGAAAGCTTTCATTATTCAATGCAGGGCTAAAAAACAAATTATGAACTGTTTTCATTAATTAATGAACTTTTTTCATGAAAGTAATGTATAATTTTCATTAAATAATGAAGCGGTTCATTAATAAAATGAATGCCCTTATTTTGGAATTGATGTACAATACTTTCCTTAAATAATGAAAGCTTTCATTATTCAATGCAGGGCTAAAAAACAAATTATGACTTATTTTCATTAATTAATGAACATTTTTCATGAAAATAATGTATTTTTTTCATTAAATAATAAAGCGGTTCTTTAATAAAATTATTGCCCTTATATTGAAATTGATTACAATACTTACCTTAAATAATGAAAGCTTTCATTATTCAATGCAGGGCTAAAAAACAAATTATGAACTGTTTTCATTAATTAATGAACTTTTTTCATGAAAGTAATGTATATTTTTCATTAAATAATGAAGCGGTTCATTAATAAAATGAATGCCCTTATTTTGGAATTGATGTATGTACAATACTTTCCTTAAATAATGAAAGCTTTCATTATTCAATGCAGGGCTAAAAAACAAATTATGAACTATTTTCATTAATTAATGAACTTTTTTCATGAAAATAATGTATTTTTTTCATTAAATAATGAAGCGGATCATTAATAAAATAAATGCCCTTATCTTGGAATTGATGTACAATACTTTCCTTAAATAATGAAAGCTTTCATTATTCAATGCAGGGCTAAAAAACAAATTATGAATTATTTTCATTAATTAATGAACTTTTTTCATGAAAATAATGTATTTTTTCCATTAAATAATGAAGCGGTTCATTAATAAAAATCAATGCCCTTATCTTGGAATTGATGTACTATACTTACCTTAAATAATGAAAGCTTTTATTATTCAATGCAGGGCTAAAAAACAAATTATGAATTATTTTCATTAATTAATGAACTTTTTTTAGTTAAATAATGTAAATGTGTCATTAAATAACGAATTAGTTTATTAATACAAGAAACAGTATGATTTTCGAAGTAATTAACAATATTTACATTAAACAATGTATACTTTCAATAAATCAATGTACAAATCGAGCATTTTTTTTACGAATTGAAATTTTTTTTGAAATTGAAATTGAAATTGATGAACTCAACATTAAAGACAATGTGTTATTAATGATTTTGTACGCTGAACCAATGAATTTGTACGTTAAAACAATGAACTGCTATTGATGAACAGGTATTCATTGTTTTAACGTACGCTCGTTTTTTCAGTGTAGGTCTAGAGGCTAAGGCTCTAGATCGAGGTACAGACATACAGACAGACAGACGGAATTGTCGGACCCACTTTATTCGTCTTCGCTATCATCGTAATGTCAACTTTGATCAAAATCTCGAGTTCGATTTTTTTTACGAATGCATAACTTGCCTTATAATACCTATAAGTCCCAAGTAAAAATGATGCAAGGCTATTGCAAATAACATTAATGTCATCTGAAGATTTGCTATTGTAAAAAATGCCAAATGGAATCTCAACTGAATTTGTCTTTGTATTTATGTTAGACCAAAAACTCTTTGGATTATTTTTAATTTTCAATTCCAAAGAACAAATATGTATTGTTTATAAGTAAATTTCTTCAAAAACTCATACTCCTTTCTTATTTGTTTGAATTGTTCATGAAACTGATTTGAATTTTATTCTTTTTATTCAATTTTTTCATGACATTTTTCAGTCTAGATAGTAAACCAAATAGATTAGTAAACCAAATTGGGTTTTTAGAATTTCTAAATTTTTTTTTTAAAGGGATGTCAGAGGAAATCATCGAGTTCAAAATGTCGCATAATAAAGTACACGCTGGCTCAGTATTTTTACAGGCAAACATATTCTGCCAATCAATTGAATCAAGATAAATTTTCATAAAAAACCATTTAAAATCATACATTTGAGAAATATTATTTAGTTTTGACTCGCTTAAAACAGGAAAGTTAAAATTAATTTCAATTGCATTATGATTAATGCTATTTTTTAACAATTTAAAACATGCTTCTTCAATAAAAATTAAATTTAACTTAACTTGCTTCTTTCTCTGACCTTAATTTTTTACGACTTTTCTGTATATTTGGAAGTAAAAAGTAGCTTTAAAGGCACTAAGAATGGCTTCGAAAAAATTCTGCAATGCATGTTTAAATTCAAAACGATATCAAACTGGCCTTCAGTCTGTTAAAAACAAACCCCCGTCCTGGTGTTAATAGAAAAAGTTGTGTCTTTATCGCTATGACACACAAAATATCTTACCATTACACTTCAGACCCAGCAACACAATGACTTAATCAAGCTAGAAATTAACCTCCATTAGCCCCTGGAGCAATAATCTCAGCAGTTAACTTCAAGAAACAACCATTTAATGGGGTACTTGAATTTAAAACATAAAGAACAAAATGTCAACCAGTGCTGTTGCAAGAAGGATTGCTACAACATTTCCTACCCTCTGTCGCTGGTCCAACTATCAATTATATTATGCGCTGCTCATCTCTACCCTAATGATGCACACTATCGTCCATCGTCTACAGAACAGAAAAAAAAATATATCGCTTTACTTTTGCCACAAAATGTCCATTCTAATCTTAAATTTATAATCTCCTTGCAAAAACTTTGTTGCGCTTAATTATATTCTATTACAGCACCAGGAAAAAGAAAGAAAGATAGAAAAATATAAGGACTTGCAAGTTGCAACCAACCGAAAAAGACCTCAATGTTATTACTTCCTTGTATATATTCTGTCTTTGTGTCTCTTCATCAGAAGGACATCAATTTTCCATCCACAATGCACCCAACAGCATGCAAATAGTGCAGAATGGATATAGAAGATGATTCAAGGAGTTTTTCTTCAGATCCCTTGTGCTGCACCTCAAATATTCTCCCTTTCTAACCGAGTACAACGACGATATATACAAAGGAGACCCCAAGGAATGTCTAAGGTAATTATTTATAAATGCTCCCTTTCTCCATAGTCATCGTTGTCGTTCGTTGTTCCGTCATTTTAACCGATGCGGGTAGCTTTTCTTAATGCAATTTCGTCCTTTTAACCGAGAATAACCAAGAAACGCATTCATTATGCCAGAGAACAAACCGGGAGAAACGATGGTTGGAGACTCCAAATTCTACACACAACACAGTGCCGGCAATCCAGCCATGAGGGATAAGGAGGAATTTAACAAAAATAACTTTTGACGAAAATGTAAGGTAATTTACCATGAATCCTTGCCTGCCTTGCGCTTCGGAAGCAGAGCAAGAAAAAAACACATCTAACCTATTTGGGAATACTGGCCTGGATATAGTTTACTTGGTTGGATGGTTGGGTGGCTTTAGCAACTTTCAGATGAAAAGATACGAACAAAATTGCTTAAACTCATTGGTTGTGCATCGTGCAATCTGGGTCTGGCTTTCTGGGCGGGGGGCACACACGTAAACGTTGAAGGCGAAAAACGCTTTTTTCCCTCCGGTAATTTCAAACAGACCATGAAGGAGCCATAGATAAGCCGACATGATGCACATACATTAACTAGCTATACAATTATTACTTTTACAGTGAAATATGTTCGATCGAACGGAAATGTTTGTTGCCATTTGCATATAACGGCATAAAAGCTGTATGCAAATGTTGTTTATCTTAGGAGGGAGAATCATAAGCTTTTTGTCTTGTGTTATGATAAGATCGTCGTTCCACCAGAATTGCATTAAGCAAGAAAAGGCGAACTTTAGTTTCTAGATTGAGAGAATATGAAAAAAACAGTCAAATCATTAGGAAACCTGCATTTTAAAATTTCGACATTTTTACCTTACGATATGTACAACATTTATGTAGGTACTGCAGGGTGATTCAAATATGACCAACCAAAGTTTCTTGTAATAATCATGTGTTTCAATTTCTTGTTTCCGTATATTAAATACATTTTATGAAATTAAATGCACCCTAGGTATGAGTTATGACATCAGACAAATGTCCACCATTTTGCTCAATAAAGACACTAGCACGTTTTTCATTACACCACACAATGTTTCTGGTTGCATACTTCGTATTATGTGTCGAATATTCTGCTTCGGCTGTCTGATAGTCTCTGAATTATTAAAATTTAACAACATACAAGTACACTTCGTCTTTTGAATATATGCCCGTTAAAAAATTCGGGTGCAGTTAAATCTGGAAACGTAATACCTACCCAAGGGAAGGATTTTTTAAATTAAACGTTCACCGAAAAATTCCCGCAGCAGGTCTAAGCAAACGCCTAGCAATGCTCGCAGTACTTCTATCTTACATAAATAAATAAGGATACTGCCTCGCTATTGACCACAAAAAGCACAATAAGAAGCCGTGGAATTCGTGTTTGGGTTTTCATCCTCATTCTCGAAGAAATATGGGCCAATTACTTTTTCGGCCATAACACCGCACCAAACAGAGTACCTGAGTGAGTCTTACTGCTGCTATTGGGTTTCCCTGGAATTTTCGGACCCTCACAATATACAGTTTTCTGCAGAGCACACTCTTAAGTATGAAACCTGTAAGGGCCTATATTGAAAAATAAGAAATATGCTTTCGTGTTTACCATAACTATGTCTTATTTTTTTAATCAAAAACTGTTCCACAGATTTAAAAAAATAAAATGCACGACTGGCCGCACGAACTTGCTCCTTTGTAATAGACTAGGAATTTTAAAAACGGATGTTATTAAAGAAAACTGTTCATAAGGATAAAATGAATTTTTTAAATTCTTTTAGTTGTAAGAGATAAAAACAGAATGCTATGCAAATATGAAAATTATAAGTCGTTGTAGTGGTTCCTTAAAAAAATAAGCTTTTTTGTACAAAATTTATAAAACATTTTTAAGAAAAAATTTTGGTAGGTACGCCAACCTTAAGTTTTTATTATTGTACGAATAAAAGTCTAATTTCCAAAAAAAATACTAAGCCGTTCTTGAGATATCGAATTTTTCAAAAAAAAAAAAAATTACTGTTTTTTCTAAAAATTGAAAAAAATATTTTTTCTTAAGTTTTTAAATGCAATCTTTTTTAAACTTTTTTCGTTAAAATCCGTTATGCCGATAATGAGTAATTCAAAATTCGAAAAAATCGTTCTATGGTAGGTACAGTCAGTAATATCTAAATTTCAAATTTTTTTTTATTAATTTATAGATCGTAAAGATTGATCAAAAGAAAAAAAATTTTAACAAAATTCTCGGAACCGTTTTCGAGAAAAATACGATTTTTGAAAACCATTTTTTAAAATTTGTATGGAAGGTACCGTTAGTTTTAGATAAAACAAATTTTTTTCTCAAATCTTGTAGATTATGTTAAGAAACTTTTATTTGTCAAGTTTGAAAAAAATCAAGCATGGGGTTTCCGAAAAATTGAGAATTTTTTTTTAAAAATCTAAAAAATAAAAACTTGAAAATTTGAATATGTAATAATATTCAGACTTTGGAGGAGCTTTGGCATAAAAAAATGATTTAAATCGGCTGTACCGTTTTCGAGAAAATCAAAAACAAAAAAATAGACCCAAGGGGCTACCAAAAATAAAAATTGTTTGTAAAATTTTTCAACCATTAGCTATATTTAACAAAATGAAATTTTTCAAATTTTTTTTAAAAAATTCTGTGGGACAGTTTTTGAGAAAAAAAAAATATTTATAAAATTTCGAAAAAAAATCGTATGGCAGGTACCGTTATTTTTGGTCTTAAAAAAAACAGAAAAAAACGTCCCGGGGGGGAAAATTAAAACCCATATCTACCAAGTTTGAAGAAAATCGGCCTAGCCGTTTAGGCTATAGTCGAACCGACAGACAGACAGAATTGCGAGACCCACTTTTTTGGTCTTCGCTATCATCGTAATGTCAACTTTGATCAAAATCTCGAGTTCGATTTTTTTTACGAATGCATAACTTGCCTTACCTTACCTATAAGCCGCAAGTAAAAATTCTTCATACATACTATTTTTGTTGATTTTTGCTGAATTTTTTCTAAGAATGTTCCCAAGAATGATTTTCTAAATTATCCTTGACGAATTATCCGATATCTTGGAACATTCTTAATCTCCTTAACTTAAGAACAATGTCGTGCATTTCATATATACATGTTGAAAATCCCGGAGGACTTTAAAAACGTTATTAATTTCTTTGCTGTTGGCAAATATCAGATCGTTTGGGATGGATGTGCAAAGGCCCACAAGATGTCACTGTCACTGGACAGAACGCTAAAAGATCTTCGTGACAAACAAAACATTTTTGGTGCAGCCATGATATTTTTGTGGCATGTAAAGACACTCCAATTAACGACTAACCTGCGAGTGTTTTTGCAACAAGATCAAACTGCGATTATGTTTTCGAAGCAGTTGACACCTCGACCGGATTAATAAGTACACTACTCACGGATTTTTGTTACTTCGTCGAATTAAAAGAGTAGCTTATTCAGCGCGTTTTTTCCGGACATTATGTAGAACAACAGTTTAGAAACTATAATTGGCAGAGTCAACGGGCAATATTGGTGGCCAAAATCAAAGATGTCGATAATCTCAATGCAACCATTCTTCCCGGAGAGTCGTTTTCTTACAAATCAGTTGACACAGTTACAAACCAGAATGAAGTCAACTATATCCCACATAGTTTTTGAATTCCCGGCATTTGCTTGAACTACCGTCCTACAATATACAATTAAAACTAGTATCAGTTGTGATTATGCTGCGTAACGTTAACCAACCTCGACTGTGCAATTGAACGAGACTGGCTGTAAAAAAGTTAATGCATAAAGAAAGCACAAAGGAGAGAACGTCTTGATCCTGCGTATCCGATAATTCAAACGGATTTTCCATTCGATTTTAAGCAGCCGTCTGGCCTTTGCGATGACTATAAATAAATCGCAAGGCCAGTCGTTGAAAACCATCATATTTATATATTTACGCACGGCAAAAAAAGACACAAAATATAGTACATCAGAAAGTCTTAATTTGATTAAGTGCATAACTATGTTCCATTTGATGTAGATAAAAAAAAATAAAATAAATAAAATAAAAAAAATGTATGTACATAGGTGATACGAAGTTCACTGGGTCATCTAGTTATTATAAATATATTTTTTTTTATATTTAAAGAAGAGTTTTATGTTTGAAGAAAATTTTGTCTTAATACATTATTTTTGTATGCTTATATACACGTATAAAATCCTTACAATTCTCACTCAATAAATGAGCAAGTTCGTGCGACCCGGTTGTTCATTTAACTTTACGCTATCTTATATTTTGCGAGTGCTTATAATGCAGATATAGTATATTAATATAATTGCATAGTTATTGTACATCCTTAAATTTCTCAGTCAATTTAGGTAAGAGCATACATTTTTAAATGTTTCACTCCCTAAAATTTACTACAAGTTAAACTTAAATTTGGGTACCTCTACCTTACGTTCTGCTTCACGTTCCGTGCAACTATATTTCCATCTGACATGTTGATATTCTTTTGGAAAACTATAGTTTCCTGCATGCAGGACACCTGTCTTTGTGCCATACACAAACAACAGCAAAAGTACATTATTTTAAAATAAATTTAATTTACGTAAATAACTTCCAACATTTTCCTTCAACATTTCAGCAAGAACAAAAATAAAAATTCAAAAGAACAACAACAAAACTAACGAAAATAATGTCCTTAATGAAATACAAACACAAACTGCAGCCACATGCAACTCTACATAAAATATAGACTCTTAAGGCAAAAAAGGTATTCATTCTACTTTGCATTTAATTTCATGCAAAATAAATTACATCAATTGCGAAATAAAAAGATACTTTTAAACATTTTATACATACACAATATAAACACTACTGTGCAAAAATTATGGTCCTTTTTTCAAATTACTGAAAGAAGGTGAAAAAAAGAATTTTACCAAAATGTCTCAACACACTATGAAACTAGAAACATCTACATAGCTTTAGGGACTAAATGGCTTGATCGTTTTCATTGAGGTTCAGACGGGACTGTAAGTTACGAAGGATTTCAATAAATTCGGAACTACTTATAGGATGCCAAAAAGTGGAGCAATAAGAAGTTTTTATTAAGAAAAAATAATTCTCCTAGGGAACTCCTTGATAAAAGTCAATTTATTTTCAATGTACCTGATTTTTCCCAAATTTGTTTAATTTCCTACTAAAGGACTTTCGAATTTGTGAACTTTGACAGGTGATTGCGACCATATTGCTTGATATACATCTATCAAATAAGCTGCCATTTATTAAATCTGTCTGTCGAAATAAACATGGATAGTGATACCATTCAATGTTATGTGCAAATGATTAAATTATTTTATGAAACTGGGTCTTCTGTTAGAAACACATTTCGCTCAATTAGCCTATTTTACGGCGCCATAATCGTCCTTCCGAGATGAGTTTTCACAACGTCGTGGGTAATTCAAGTTGACCGGTTCATTCTCATTGAACAATCCACTAATACCCTTACATAAAGGATATGCTAAATCTTCCGAAAATATTGCCGCTGTTAATAAGAGTTTGCAGGAGAACCTAAGGCAATCAATTCCCCGCCGAGCCAAGATCTTGGCCTTTCGCAGACCACTTGGCTAATTTCACGTCTTGACTTGGGCCGTGTTGAAGTGTGTTGTCTAACTGAGCTCTCGAGTAGTTCACAGCTGAGATACCTCGGTTCGGGATGTCTCTGTTCTGTGGTCATCCTTCTCAGCTGATTCGGGTGGTCGATGATTTCCGCATTAGTTTCTTAATTGAATGAACTAGATATTTGTCCAGTGGGATTAAATTCGCTTCTGTATAGAGATGATTGTTCCTGTAGTGTTTCTGTCGTTGACGAGCGAAGTAGAGTCCAGTGCAGATCCTCAGTATCTTCCTTTTGAATATTTGAAGATCCTTCATAGCTCTCTTCGAGATTGAAAACCAGACTGGGAAGGAATAGCTAATCACTGGTCACATGAGCTGTTTGTAGATCAATATCTTTTTCGGTTGGCTAAGACCTGATCTTCTTTTCAGCAATGGGTGCAAACGGCTGAAGGCCCAGCTGTCCTTTTTCAGAACATTTCTTGAGTGCAGGTTAAACCTTAGCAACTCGTTCAAGTGCACTCCCAGGTACTTGACGTTTGGCTTTGCCGCTATGGTGGATTCATCAGGGAGTCTCAGGACCAGGTTTCTGCAAATTGTTGCGGTGCGAATGCCTCTACCAGTTGAAGGTGTCCTGAAGCAGACAAGTTCCGATTTGGAAGGCCCCATTTCTGGTAGAATGTTGATGTCGGTTTCTACTTTTCGGACAGCGATTAGTGGTGACATTTATGTGGCGTAGGTGAGCGAGTCATCAGCATACAGAAGGTTTCAATTGGAGAAGGTTGGTCTGAAGTCATCAAGTTGTAGAGGAAGGAGCCTAGTTTTGAGCCTTGGACGACTCCAGCTCTGATGGTCTTCATGTTTGACTTGCAGTTATCTACTTGAACGCAAAATTTGGATTTATTAATGGCGGAGGTACTTGCATAAAATGAAGTTTGTTCATTATACCTCATATCCACACGCTATCGAATGCTCTCTCGACATTCAGAAAGCATCCGACGGTGACACGATTACTATTGAGGGCGCTGGTGATATCGGGTTGGAAATTTAGCAGTGGATGAAAGGTTAAGTGTTTTTCTCGAAAGCCGAATTGCATGTCAGTAATGATTGAATTTTCACAGCCGAATTTTTTCAGTCTTCGGAGGATTACTTCTTCCAGTAATTTGCTGATGTTGTTGAGAAGTGATGCCTGTAGTTGGAAGCTAGGTTGGAAGTACCTATTTCACGATTGGCACAATCTTCTCTGTTTTCCACTTTTATAAGGTATTTAGGTGGACTATTTTGTTTAATGGATTGTATTTACATAATTTTTTTTGCACAGTTCTATAACGTGTGGTGTCTATAGGCGTACTTATGGTCAATCTGTGATATCCCACACTTCTGGACGTCTCTGGACGTTACATACTTTCTTCTTTTCATTTAAAAAAAAAAAACTTACTTGGGTAGGTCAGTCGTAAAGTTTGTAGCAAAAATATTTAAAAATAAATAAAATAAACTTGATATGATGATATGGTCCAGATAGCCTTAAACTGAAGGGATGGAGGTAAAATATAGGTTATGGTGACACCAGATCACTGTCGAACGATTTCATCAGAATTGTGCTTATTATGACATAAAATGAAACATTTTTTCGCTCGATAAGGCCTAACGGACCTAGTAGCTTACGGTTATACGACGTAGGATGTCGAATAAAGTGCAGAGCCAAACACGAAAAAAGAAAAAAATGCCGCACCATATACGAGATACTCATCCATCCATAGAGAAAAGACTGATGAAAAACTGTCCACCTTGAGAAATTCAAAAGGACTCTTGAGAGATACCTAGTTGGGCGTTTGAGCTTTTTTTCTTCATTACTTTCTTTGTCACAAACTCTAAGTGATAAAGATAAAGCAAAAATTCTGAGTCCTTAGGATGTGGGTCTCTTGTAGTAATAGAATAGAATACATTTATGGATTTATAAGTGACATGGTATCTATATGATCCTGAGGAAACTTATAAAAATATATGTACATATGTAGATATATCTATTGATTCGAGGTACAACAATTACTTTCTGTGATGAGGGTCGTAAGCTTATAGAGAACGAGACTTTAACGTTATTATTTCATATGAAGCAAAATTTAATAGCACTGCATAGTTTAGTTGGTTGAACAATTGTACGTAACTTCATTCTATATAAAAGTTGATAACTATGTAACTTTTCTTCACAATTTCTTTCTATTTCCCAATTACATCTTAGTTGTTTGAAAACTTCGGTCTTGAGTCTAACTGCACCGCGAGGAGTCTAAATCTCTAAATGATGGAACTACAATTTAATTGTAAGCAGTTAAACCTCTTGCTTAATGCAAAACTAAAAAACAATATTCGGTTAAATAAATAAAAGGTCTTTCTTCGTCAACAGATCCACAACAACTGATCGATCATCCATCATCATATCTTCATTCTCTCAATATAATATATTCTTCTCTTCTACCTAATAGGGCCCATACACTATGCAAACACGTTTGTTCAAACGTGTGTTTGAGCAAACATATTTTCGCCACACACTACACAAACATGTTTGAGAGATATTAGTTTGCGTGACGTTTTTCATTTCTATTTCTATTAAAAAGAAAATAGAAAAAAACAAAAAAAAAAAGAATTTGGTCCAAAAAAATTCGTTCGTCTTGTTTATTAATCTTAGTTTCATCAAAATTGACATCTGTTTGAGCAAAATTCAACACACACCACTCAAACATGTTTGTGCAGTCACGGAAAATTCAAATTTTTTTGAATTTCTTCAAACCGTTTGTGCAAATACTCAACATCGCTACACACTACTCAAACAGTTTGCACAAACATCCGGTAGTCTCTTTCTATTAAATACAATCATTATATCTTTCTTTCATTATATCTTCTTTCTTAACGAACATTCATTTCTTTTTCTTTATTCTTTCTTTTGGAAGTGTTGCTGTTGCCACATTATATTATATTGTTCTTGATAATTTACATAAATGAATTTTTTCATAACGGTACACAGGTGTTCTTTTCTTGTGTGAATAATTCTGTGTAGAAAGATGCAATTAATAATATTTAAGTATTCGAGCATAGTACAGCTAAGAATTTTAGTACTTTAAGCTGAAATATGGACATATCTTTGAACTTCGAATGCTGTAAAAGTAGTGAGTCATATCATTGAACACCACATGTAGTTTGTATTCAGATAAATAATCAATCTTCGGATTGCTTCGAGGCCAGTGAGGCAAGTAGACTACAAATTGATGAAAAAGTGTTATCGTTTTCTACTGCCATTAATGACAGTGTTAAAGAGTTTGTTCCTTTAAAATCAATTAACCCATTAGCTGCCACTGTACTCAATTGAGTACAGTATTTTGTTAAATTTCAACTGAATTTTTTTTTAAAGTGGGCTTTGATTTTAATTTCTTTCGATTGGAAAGCAATTATTGACATGTGCTTTGATACTGGCAGTGAATTTGTCGAGATTGAAAAGCATTTTTAAGGGTTTTCATGAACTTTTGTGTCGAGCATTTTTTGTTTGAAGCAATTTGGTGACTTTGCGAGAGTAAAATGTTAGTAAAAATTTAATTTTTTGAGTAACATTTGAATAATGGATTCTATTCTTTAGATTTTGTATCTAGAAAAACATTGCGTATAAATAACAAACAAACATTTTTGTCTTCTGCACAGTGTTGTTCCTCTACGTGTCGACTTTGATTGTCTACATTAATGCGTAGACAATTGTGTCGACAATGTAGACAATGTCGACTATAGTGTCGACAATGTAGACAATGTCGACTATGGTGTCGACAATGTAGACAAAGCATGCCAGCCAATCTGTCATTCTTGATTTCTCTGTCACATTGTTTACTTCATTTAAGAAAATTTCAGGTGTTAATTTGAGTTTGTATTCAAATATTGGTCGACGAAAAAATAAAGGTTTCGATCACCTAGGTTTTCTTTTAATGGAAAACAATAACAAATTTGTAGCATATTGTACAATCTGCAACAAATATCTACAAAATACTGCACAGGTAAATAAAAATTTGTTAAAAAAAGCATATTCATATCCTAATAATAATGCCTTCACATTCATTTACGAAAGCAATGCCTGTAAGCAATCCTAATCACCTGCGACATCTTAATCCGGCGATGTCTCTATGATTGTTTTGATTGATGACAATGATTTTGGCTCGAGCTCTGATTTATTAGACGAAACATAATAAGAAAAATTGAATGTCTACGTTGTTTACATTGTTGACATTGGCATGTAGACAATCAGGAATTATATACGTTGAATTGTCTACACGTAGACAATCGTGTAGTCTACATTTTTTGTCTACATGGAACAACACTGCTTCTGCATAGTAGGTCGTGAATAAAAGTGGTGTACTCAATTGAGTACACTGGCCAAAACCATGTTAAATTTTTTTCTCACTGGATTTGCAGAAAAATGTCTTTTTCAACTATAAACTGAAGTAGCTTTTATGGCAGGCGTTTTCCCAACCTCTACAGGGCTCTTGAAGATATTCCAGATGATGGAAATAAATAGATATAGTGGTTATTCTACCAGTTGTTGATATCCAATAATGACCAGCCATGACCTTGTGGCTACTTTACGCATAAAAGGATTTAGTGCAACAGGTACGATTCGGAACAATAGAACGAAAAAATGTCCACTAAAATCCATGAAAACGGTAATGAAAGCAAATTTTGGTTACTTTCATCACAAATTGGCAAAAATAATAATATCTTGTTAGCTCGTTGGAAAGATAATGCTGTTGTAACCGTTGCAACAAACTACGACAACTTGAAACTACTAGGAAAAGTCAAGAGATGTTCATCAACAAAAAAAGAAATAGTTGTCATTCCTCAGCCAAAGCCTCTAGTTGCATACAACAAAGGCATGGGTGGTGTCGACCTTCATGACCAATTTGAGAACGACTACCTCATAAAAATAAAGGGTAAAAAATTGTGGTGGCCATTATTCACACACATGCTAAACTCAATGTTGTTAATGCTTGCGAACTCCATTGTCTGAAAAACAAAGAAAACCGGAATCTCCTTTCATTTGTTAGGACCATAGGAAGAACTTATTTACGCTCAGAGTCGTCAAAAAAAGCTCCAAATAAGCCAAATGTACTAGAAAGTGTTGTTCGCAGCAACGGAGAACATTTCCTCTAAAAAATAAAAAATCAATTACGGTGCCACATTTGTCACAGCAGGGTTCGATAGATTTGTGAACGGTGTCAAACTACTTTTTGCATCGAAAAAGAATGCTTTAAAATTTTTCATAATTATTAAGAGAATGTACCCATATCTGGCCAGTGTACTCAATTGAGTACACCCCTCTAATTACCAAACTAGAATTTTTTTTTTTTTTTAAATTGTATTTTTGTTCAAATATACACCTCAATAAACAGCATTTCAAAGATTTTTTATTTATCTCTATTTTTAAGGTACTTGGCCTTTAATGGGTTGAGCTATATAGTGTGAATGTGTTACCACCTAACTTAGTTCAGCTTATAAAAATAAGGAATAGTTACAAAACTAGGTGCAAAGGACGAGAAATAACTTTTACTTATCTGAATTGAGAGTTCGTAGTTCGTACAAATATAATAAAAGAAGAAGAAGGAATTTAGAATTTTAGATATAAAGCCTGGAATCAAAAATTGTAGAGAATAGAAAAAGGTAGCAATATTGTTAAAGTCATAAAAAAACCCTTTCCCAATTTACCTGCATTAAGGCTTGGGAATGGATCTCTAACAATGTCCGGCACGGAAAAAGCAAATGTTCTCGCTAAAAGTTCTACAGAAAACCATAATTTAACTTGTGTCATATTCTATTAATGTAATTAATTCTAGTTGTGATTTTGCAAACAGTTTTCAAGAATTTGTTTTAATTTAATCAAGGCTAAGAAATAGTTGAAAAAAATTTCCGAAAAATGGTTATTTTTGGTACCCCCCATGGAACCATTTTTCCGTTTTTGATTTTCTCAAAAACGGTACAACCGATTTTGGTAATTTGTTGTATGCTAAAGCTCCCCAAAAATTTGAATAGTATTGTGTATTCAAATTTTCAAAAATTTTGTTTTTGGATTTTTAAAAAAATTTCAATTTTTTTGTTTTTAAAACACAATATTTCGAAAATCCAATGCTAGACTTTTTTTTTCAAACTTGTGAATAATAGTTTCTCAATATAATGTACAAGATGTCAGAAAAAAAAATATTTAACCTAAAACTAAAGCTACCCACCATACAAATGTTAAAAAATGGTTTTTAAAAATCGTAATTTTTTTTTGTATTTCAATTATCTCTTATAATCTTTAATTTAATAAAAACTAAAATGCACGACTGGGTCACACGAACTTAATCCTATGTAATAGACTAGGAATTTAAAAAACGAATGTTATAAGAAAAAACTGTTCATAAGGATAAAATTATAATCATTTTTACTTGCGATATAGGTACTATAGGGCAAGTTCTGCATTTGGAAAAAAAATCGAACTCGAGATTTTGATCAAAGTTGACATTACGATGATAGCGAAGACGAAAAAAGTGGGTCCGACAATTCCGTCTGTCTGTCTGTCTGTCTGTATGTCTGTACCTCGAACTACAGCCTAAACTACCGGAGGTATTTTCTTTAAACTTGGTAGTTAAGGGTCTTCGGTGATTCCCTAGAGGAGAAATTGAAATTTTTTTTTTAGCTCCAAAACTAAGGGTACCCCCCATACACCCGTAATGCAAATTCTTATTTATCTCAAAAACGGCTCTAACGATTTTGATAAAAAAAATTAAATGTAATATTATGGACATTGACTATATTTTGGTGAAAAAAAAATTGGGGGGAAATGTTATTAGGGGTACCTGTCATAGAACGGTTTTTTTGATTTTCGAATTTCTCACCAACGGCTCTAACGATCTTAACCAAAATTTTTATGCAGGAGCTGCTTTGCATTTGAAAAAATATAAACTAAAAATTTTTTCGAAAAAATAGTTTTTGGATTTTTAAAAAAATAATACAATTTTTTTTTTGAAAATTCAATTCTTGAAAACCGATACACGATTAAATTTTTAAATTACGTTTAAAAATGTATTTTATTAAATACTAACAATTTGCATATCAAGTTTTTTTATAAAAATTTTAAGGAAAATTTAGTACACAAAAAACATGTTTCAGTGTATGTATATGTATGTCTGTACCTCCCACTACAGCCTAAACCCTTGGACCTATTTCTTTCAATCTCGGTAGTTAAGGGTCTTCGCTGATTCCCTAGAGGAGAAATTGAATTTTTTTTTTAGCTCCAAAACTAAGGGTACCCCCCATACACCCGTAATGCAAAATCTTATTTATCACGAAAACGGCTCTAACGATTTTGATAAAAAAAAATTTAGTGTAATATTATGGACATGGAATACATTTTGGTGAAAAAAAATTTTGGGGCAAAATGTTATCAGGGGTTTCTGCCATAGACCCGTTTGTTTGATTTTCGACTTTCTCATTAACGGCTCTAAGGATTTTAACCCAAAATTTTTAGCAGGAGTCCCCTTAAGTTTAAAATAATATTGTATATAAAAATATTCGAAAAAATATTTATTGGGTTTTTTTAAAAAAAAAAAAAATTTAAATCAATATCTTCAAAACCTATGAACGATTATTTTTTGAAATTATTTCCTAAAACCAAGATTATTAAATACTTAAGATTCGCATCCCACATTTTTTTCTTGAAAAATTTTAGAGGCATTTCTTATATCAAAAATGTATTTAATAATTAAACGATTTTTTAAGGTTTATTTGCATAAATTCATACTTTTCCGGAAACCAGACGGCAATTTTATGCATTTGAACATTATTATCTCATTAAATCCATGTTTTATATTTATAAAATGTATCTTAAATTCCAAAGTACTTTTACATAAGAGCAAGTTCGTGCGATCCAGTCGTGCATTTTATTTAAATTGTTTTAGTAGTAAGAGACAAAAACAGAATGCTATGCAAATATGAATTTATGCAAGAACAAAAATTATAAGTCGTTCTAGTATCTAGTGGTTTCTTAATAAAATAAGGTTATATACATATATAAAATTTTTAAAATTTGTACGAATGAAAATTAAAAAAATGAAAATGAAAAAAAATTAAAAAAAATATTGACCCATTTTTGAGATATCGAATTTTCCAAAAAAAAATTTTTTTTTTTTCAACAATTCAAAAAATATTTTTTTTAAGCTTTTGAATGGATTCTTAAAGTTTTTAGAAGCATCTCTATAAAAAAATTCATTAAAAGCCGTTGTGTCGATAATGAGAAATTCAAAATTTTAAAAAATCGTTCTATGGTAGGTACAGTCAGTAATATCTTGTGTCTTGTTTTTTTTGTATTGAATTATAGATCTTATAAATTCATTGAAAGAATAAAAATTTAAGCAAAAAACCGTTTTCGAGAATAATACGATTTTCGAAAATCATTTTTTAACATTTGTATGGAGAGTACCGTTATTTTTAGGTAAAATAATTTTTTTTTTCTCATATCTTGTAGATTATTTTAAAAAACTTTTATTTATAAAGTTTTAAAAAAAATCGAGAATGGGGTTTTCAAAATATTGAGTTTTCAATAAAAAAATTTGAAAATTTTTTTAAAAATCCAAAATTTTTTTTTTGAAAATTTGAATACACAATAATATTGAAACTGCTGGGGAACCTTAACATAAAAAAAATGATCAAAATCGGTTGTTCCATTTTTTACAAAATCAAAAACAAAAAAAATGGTTCCAAGGGGGGTATCTACCACAAATAAAATTTTTTTGATTTTTTTTTTTTCATTCATTACCTAGGTTTACCTAAATGAAATTTTGCGATTTTTTTTCTTTAAATCTGTGAGACAGTTTTTGAGAAAAAAAAATATTTATTAAATTTCGAAAAAAATCGTATGGCAGGTACCATTATTTTTAATCTTAAAAAATCAAATTAAAAAACATCCGGGGGGAAAAAAATAAAACCCATATCTACCAAGTTTAAAGAAAATCGGCCTTGCCGTTTAGCTGTAGTCGAACAGACAGACAGACAGAAATGCGAGACCCACTTTTTTGGTCTTCGCTATTATCGTAATGTCAACTTTGATCAAAATCTCGATTTCGATTTTTTTTAAGGAATGGATAACTTACCTTATAGTAGCTACCTATAAATCGCAAGTGAAAATTTTAAATTAAGATATTACAGCTTGTACCTACCATAGAACCATTTTTTATAATTTTGAATTTTTCATTATCAACACAACGGTTTTTAATGAAATTTTTTATAGAGATGGTTCTGAAAAGTTAAAAAACATCGCATTTCAAAACTTAAAAAAAGAAAATATTTTGTGAATTTTTGAAAAAAAAAAAATATTTTTCTTTTGGAAAATTCAATATCTCAAAAACCGTTTAATATTTTTTTTGGAAATTAATTTTTCGTTCGTACAGTAATAAAAAATTAAAGTTGGCGTACCAAATTTGTTTTCTTAAAAATGTTTTAAAAATTTAGTAGATATATAAAGGGTGGTTAAATTTTAAGGGCCGATGTTGAATGTGAACCACACCTAAGCACCAAGTTTTTTTCTGCATTTCATTTGACATTTCTCAATTTCAGACTTACTCAATTTGAATCATGGAAAGATACACAATCGAGCAACGCGTTAAAGTCATTCAGGCTTATTATGAAAATGGGCGTTCAAATCAAAATGCATATCGTGCACTTCGTGATTTTTTCGGTCAATTTAATCGTCCAAATGTGCGTACAATCGGAAAAATCGTGCAAAAATTTGACTCAAGAACTAAAGCCTCTTGACCATTTCAAGCGTCGTCGTCAATGGTCAGAATGATGGTGGCAAGAAATGGCAACAGTGGATTATCAATTTTCGAAGAAAATCATCTTCAGTGATGAGGCACATTTTCACCTCAGTGGATTCGTCAATAAGCAGAATTGCCGCATTTGCCGAATGATAATCCAAGAGTGATTGTCGAAAAACAAATGCACCCACAAACAGTGAATTTTTGGTGCGGTTTATGGGCTGGCGGCATCATCGAGCCGTAATTTTTCCAAAATGAGGCCGGTATAACAGTTAATGTGAATGGTGTTCGCTATCGTGAGATGATAACGAACTTTTTATGGCCCGAATTGGAAGATATGGATGTGGACGATATGTGGTTTCAACAGAACGGTGCCACTTGCCACACAGCTAACGAAACATTGCCTTTTTTACGCGACAAATTCAATGGCCGTGTTATCTCACGTGGTGGCGATGTCAATTGGCCGCCAAGATCATGTGATTTGACACCGTTGCACTTCTTTCTTTGGGGTTATGTATTTGAAAAAAAAAAGTTGTACGTCTATAAGCCAGCAACAATTCAAGAGCTTAAGGATGAGGTAATTCGGCACATAAACCGCATAGAGCCTCAATTATGCCTCAGCGTCATCGAAAATTTGGTGGAGGTGTGCCGCCGATGTTGCGGCGGCCATTTGGCTGATATTTTGTTTGAACCATAACATATTATCATAATAAAAAGAAATGACAATAATTTCCTAAATAATTTGTGTTTTATTCAAAATCAACATCGGCCCTTAAAATTTAACCACCCTTTATATTGTTGTAAGTCTGACCTAAATTAAAAAAAATATATATTTCGGAAATCGATACTAACTATACAGATTCCTCCGCCCGAACGTTTTTTACTTGCGACATATAGGTACTAGGGTTGCCAGACTTTTCTTACACCTTGGCGGGAAAAATGTATAAAATAATGAAAAATCCAGGGATTTCAACATATTGCCCGGGACATAATAAAAAATCATAGTACCTATGCGTGTAGATCAAAACAAATAAATTCTTTTTATTAATAAAATGACTTTTTTGACATTTGCAAATATTTTTCTTTTGTCAGTTTTAATGACAGATGTCAGTTTGCTAAAATACATTCTTCATTAAGTTAGGTTTGTTTGATTGAAATTTTAAAAGCAATTTCTTAATATTAAATCACAATGCAACGATTGTTCTTTATCAATGACAGATATTTTGGTACATTAGGCATTATTTTGGGAGTTTGAGTCCCAACCCGGGAAAAAAGCTGCCCCGCGGGACAGATGAATTTATGTCTGAAATCCGGGTAAACCGGGACGTCTGGCAACGCTAAAAGGTACCTACTATTTGGCAAGTTATATGCATTCGTGAAAAGAATCGAGATTTTGATCAGACTTGACATTACGATTATAGGAAAGACGAAGTCAGTCTCGCAATTCTGTTTGTTTGTGTTTCTGTTTGACATGGAAATGTGGTAGGTATTGTTCTATATGATTTCATTGGAAAAGGAAGTCAAATTATCTTTTTCTCCATTTCAATGAAAAAGTCAAGGCTATTTTGATAACATCGAGTGATGAATTCTTTTCGTCGGTAAGTAGCATTGAATTTCTGCTCAAAGTGTACATTCCATAGCATCGGTCGCAGAAAGTTGTTTCTTGATTAGGACACTCACTGTCAAGTTGGGATTTAAATACGAAAAGCTTGTATGATGTATGTAGCTTGAGCGATTTCGAAACAAACATGAGTGTGTTCATCGAGTGTTTTATTAATTTTAATAAGGACACATAATAGGACGATTGCAGTTTGAAATTGTGAAGGAAGGTTTTGAGCTGGGAAGCTGCAGGATCTTCTTCTTCATCCTCGATGCTCCACTCTTCCTGCTCTTCATTTCCACTGCAGCATATTTGTATGTGCATCTTCATCACATTTTTCAGTTAAACGCAATTGTCACCTACCACGGTTTTTTTTCTGGAATGGTTAGTCTTAGTATCCGTCGGTGGTTCCCTCTACCCATTCTTATGATGTTGCACTGCTGGGACAACTGTTTGTTGATGTCAGGTGCTCTGTGGAGTTTGGAAATTCTTTTTCTGGGTGGTTCAGAATATCTGTCAGTTTGATAGTCGAGCTCTGAATTTCAACACTACTATGAAATGGTTAGAGTCCACGGAGGCTCCTCAAAATGTTCGCACGTCTTTAATGTCAGATATGTGCATTGCGTCAATAAGCACATGGTGCATTTGGTTCTTGGTACGACCGTCGGGAAAGTGACAAGTTTCCTTGTGGATCGTTTACTTTGAAAACATGGTACTACCTATCACTTTAATGCGAGCTACTGGAATCTTCATTGACATCTTACTGGAACAGGCTTTGTATCCTCCATGCTGGAGTACAAAAAAACTCATCCTTGGGAGGTATGTATATTTCTTCTTCATCGGTCGCGACGTGTGCACATATATCTTGGCTTTGATGTGGGTGACAGTAAAGCGATCACTTGTCAGTAACTTTGAAATTTATTCGATTTCCCACGATGAGTCCGAATTCTAACATTTGAAATATTTAGCGCAGCTGTAATAATTTTCGTAGTTTTTTTCTTTTCAGTATACCTTCCAATTGTATTTTTTAGATTGCGGTAATATCTGACTTATACCCCGTGGGAATAGACTAAGACTTTAGTATTTGACAAGTTGTTCGACATAACAACCCGCAGTTGATTCTAGAGACTCTATCTGTCACCGTGTTCTCGAAACCGCCTTGGTGCGACCATACTTTCGTTATAATTAGTAATGACAATCTACTTTACTTCAAAGTGTTGGCCATGGGAGATGCTCCTGCAGAAACCAATTCCTCAAGAACATCTCACGTTTCACGGTAAGTGTCAAAGCTTACCTAATGGCGGGGCAGTGCTGCTAAATAGGATTTCTTAACTGTTTAACATTTTCGTATCTAAAACTTTGAATAAGAGAAGGTATCTATATGTGAAGCGATAAATGTCAGTCCCATTTAAGACTTTCAGGGTTCACAAGAATATTTCCCAACCGAAAATGAAAATGTTTAAGAAATTGCAACAGTTTTGACGTAGTCCGGTCACAGATCCGTCTAGCCTTTCAATTATGTTTTTTTTTTTTTTTTTTTTTTTGCAAATATTAATTTTGTTACTTTCCACCAACCCTCACCCTAAAGTTACAGCTTCCTAATTAGCTTCTGTTTATTTTATCAACTGTCTACCCGATTTTAAAGTTAAGCTACAAAAACCAAAGAAAAAGCTTTTTACAACTTATTTTAATTGGCATCCAAGTTTTCTACGACCATTATTTGTAACCCTGAACCTCAAATTTTCCTGCTAATCTTCGAGCTATGAAAGCCTTTTCAATGAGACTTTAACAAAATAATTTGAACAAAGAAATCCTTAAAACTCCAACTGACAGCCGCTCTCCAATTACTCCACGTTTAAAATTGTATCCCATTATCATTTAGTATGAATTTTGAATGCCTTTCTATGGGGAGATTACACAGAACATAGATACCGCTAACGACTATTGATTTATCTGTGAAAAACGACAGGCATGGGGTAGCTACCTAATATTTTAAAAGCATCAAATTACTTATACCTATTTTCGTTTTAATTTCAAAACCTCGGCTACTGTACTGACAGTCTTCTTTATAACCGCATTCAAATTACCAGCTGCGCAATTCACAATAGGAGCAGGACGAACCAAAAAAAAAAATATTACTTCAGCTGCAAACTGAAAATAAAATCTCTTTTAAAACCTTGTTAACAAAACTCAAAATAAATTTAGGGTGGCGCAACAAAAACAATAGGAAACAACAATCAACCGCCAACGACTAACAGGGGAGTGATGGTTTGCTTTAAAAAATTATCATCATTATAATAAGGATAAAAAAACGGTAACAGTTATTTAACGGCCGATGTTCTATTTCAGTGTGAACAATAGATAACATTGTTAGCCTTGCCGATATGGGTTGATGGTACAGACTTGGGTATTTCAACAGACCTTAATTTATTTTTGAAAAGAAACTTTAATGATGCCAGTGTCAAAAGTGAATTAAAATTCTCGTAAAAGGGTGATTGCAGAGTAATAACTCTTCTGAACCTTTTTTATAGTTATTTTTTGGCAGGTCCCTAGGTCTGTTTCAGGCTTTTTTATCACTTACAGTTAAAATAAAATGCACTACTGGGTCGCCAGAACTCGGTGTAATGTATCGAGTGATTTTTTAAGAGCTAACGGAAATTAAAAAAAAAAATGCGCCCCAAAAAGCCCATCCGCTTAGTCCAATTTTGGCATACTCTTTCTAACATTTCGGCCGGTATCTCACGAATAAATGCTTCAAAGTTGGGTTACAGTGCGTCAATCGAAGCGGGCTTGTCGCTATAGACATGAGACTTAACATAGCCCCCCAAAAAATAGTCTAGCGGCATTAAAGCGCACGATCTAGACGGCCAATTGACCGGCCTCAAACGTGAAATAAACTGTTTACCGAACTCGCCTCTCAATTGGTCCATTGTTACGCGTGCTGTGTGGCATAAGGCACAGTCTTGTTGAAACTACATGTCATGCAAGTCAAGCTCTTCCATCTTTCGCAAAAAAAAAGTTTGTTATCATCGCATGGTAGCGCTCACCATTCACAGTAACGTTGCGATTCACATCATCTTTGAAGAAATACGGCAAAATGATTCCGCCAGCCCATAATCCGCACCAAACAGTGACTTTTTGCATTGCTAGCTCTTGCAATGCTTCTGGCTGCTCTTCACTCCTAATACGGCAGTTTTGCTTGTTCACGCATCCATTCAACCAGAAATGAGCTTCGTCACTGAACACAATTTGTCGATAAAAAAGCTGATCTTCGGCCAACTTTTCAACAGCCCATTCACCCAACATTCGGCGTTGAGGTAGGGCGCTCGGCTTCAATTCATGTACCAGCTGTATTTTGAAAGGCTTCCCACCTAAAACCTTCCGCAACATTGTCCACGTAGTGGAGTAACAGAGGCCCAGTTGCTGCGAACGGCGCCGAATCGATAATTCACGGTCATCACTAACACTGGCCGATACAGCTTCGATATTTTTCTCACTTCGCACTCTACGTAATCGTGTTGGTGGTTTAATGTCCAACAATGTAAATTTGGTGCGAAATTTAGTCACAATAACCCGAATAGTCGCCTCAGTAATGGAAAAAGCTCGATGAACTTTCTTAACCGAGCACGCATTTTGATAATAAAATTCAAAAATTTGCAAGCGTTGGTTGTTCGTTTGCAAGACGATTCAAACTGAAGATGTTTGACAGTGACACAAAATACGAAACGTGCGTGAGCTGTCAAAACCAGTGTTGCAAAGAAGAAAATAGCAAAAAAATCACACATTATAAGCACATGGGTGGGTGAAATTAGAGTTTATTTTTCTAAAACATCTCCCAAAATAGTATAAGGTTTAAAAAATATGCCTGCAACTTCAGCGAACCCCGAAAGAAAAAGTCTATCAGGGTAAAATTGCATGACTTTGGTGGCTAATTCACGTCACCTCTGCGAGAGGTAACCTTACCCTTTAAATCGTTCATGCAGAATGTCAATCGTGGTGTCAGCTGTGTGGCATAAAGCTCCACGTCCTACTGAAGCCACATGTCGTCTAGGTCCTTATGGTACAATTTGGAATCGTCTTTTGGTTTTACGTGAGCACCTGCCTATTATGGCTTCATCTCACGGAGAGCCTACTCTCATAGGAGTCAGATTGAGTCCTGACCATTAACCCCGAACCAGTCAAAGCCGATTCAGTAGCAAAGTTGTAACATGTTGCAGCATGTGCACACCTCTTGCTTTAAGGCGAGGTCTATCTAACACCTCTCGAATTCAAGCAAGCTTGAAAACCATATGTTTCCGCATTTGGAGTAAACCAAGCCACCACGATACTCCCACAAGGGGACCTACCTCATAGATAGTCTGAGAAAGAGAGGTTACGCTGCGCAACCCATCCCTAACTCCTGGGCACTATTTCCCGTGGTGCCAGAATCTAGCTTCCGGTGGAGCTTCGCAACCGAGGTCAACCGAAGTCAACCAAGGCCACTTACAGAGGAGTTACTGCAAAACTCAGGGCCTGTCAACCCCAGGATACACACACCTAGCAATCGATCAAGGTAGTAACTAATCACTAAAATGTGCTTCCTCTTAGTTATTTTTCGTCATTGTCTTAGGTTGGGAAAGATACTCCCAAGCAATCTTCTTGATCTCAACGATCGTTTATTTTTAACACATTTCCAAGATTGCTAAACCAAAAACGTCCGAGCAAAGGAGACATTTTTAAACTCAAATGCTTTACTTTACGTTTTTGGCCGTGACATGGTGATCACATCGCCCAAGATTTTTATTTAGAATCTTTTAACTTATCTAGTACCAGGGATCTGTTACTCAGATAGAGAATGAGATAGATTTTTAGAATACTAGTTCGGGCTAAAAACTAGTATCCTTATTCGGGTCTTTGTTTACGTTTCACAAGTAACTAGGAAAGATCAACTTAGATGATTTTTCGGCCAAAAGTAGGGACCTTTTCCAAAGACTCCGAAGCCCAGTCAGCGAAGAAACTGCGTTGTCTATGGACGTTATGAACGTTGAACTACTGGATCAGTTGGATATTGTACGCGAATAATGGACCAAAGTCCCGAGGCAAAATTCGCCAAGTTGTAGTCTACGAAAAGCAGAGTTTTTGAGAACGAGGAGGAATAAACTGCTGTGCACTTTCACGGACCACGGCAACCTCCTCTATTGATCTGGTGTTTCTTTGGCTTACGAATGTTTGCTGATCGATTACCGAACCGGTCGTCTCAAATCTCCCAGCAAACGTTGAAGAGTCGACTGACTGTGAAAGCCACCACGCCTATCGTAGAATGGGTGCAACCCGTGCATCGTTCGCACTAACGTAAACTCATTTTGATAATAAAGTTTTATCAATCGCACGTGCTCTTCAATTATCTTACTTGTCATAGTGAGTTGGCATCAGCAACTTAATAATAAAAAAACATATTTGACGATCACACCAAATGGTGGCCATGTTCACCACAGGCTGCCAAAATCTACCGCGGCAATTTATATTTTTAAGAAAAAAAAATAAATTTGTAATACTCGTATTGTGCAAATTAAAATAACAATTTCAAAATATTTTTTTTATTTGACCCGTTTTTGATATATCGAATTTTCAAAAACAAAAAAAAGTAAATATTTTCCGAAAATTTGAAAATAATAATAATAATAATTTTGATATGCAATGTTTTTCATACCTTTTTAAGCTTTTTTAAAAGATTTCCTTAAATTCCGTAATGCAAGTAATGAGAAAGTCAAAAATGACTTATGCATTCGTAAAAAAATCGAACTCGAGATTTTGATCAAAGTTGACATTACAATGATAGCGAAGACTAAAAAAGTTGGTCTCGCAATTCTGTCTGTCTGTCGGTTGGACTACAGCCTAAGCGGCTCGGCCGATTTTCTTTAAACTTGGTAGATATCACTTTAAATTTTTCCTCCACACGTTTTTTTGTTTTTTTTTTTAAACCAAAAATAACTAATTTTTTTCGAAATTTTATAAATATTTTTTTCTCAAAAACTGTTCGACAGATTCAAAAAATAAAAATACAAAAAAATTTCATTTGGTTAAAGTTATGTAATGGTTGAACAAAAATTTTCTGACAAATGGTTATTGAGGGTAACCTCCATGGAACAATTTTCTCAAAAACGGTAGCACCGATTTTGATCATTCTTTTTTGGCTAAAGCTGCCCAAAAACTTGTGTATTCAAATTTTCAAATTTTTTTGGATTTAAAAAAAAAAACACAATTATTTTTTTCAAAATTCAATATTTCCACATGCTAGATTTTTTTTTTAAACTTGATACATATAAGTTTCTCAATATAATCTACAAGATGTATGAAAAAAGTTTTATTTTACCTAAAAATAAAGGTACCCACCATATACAAATGTTAAAAAAATAGTTTTCAAAAATTGTATTTTTCTCGAAAACGACGTCTAGAATGTTGATAAAATTCTTTTTGTTTCAATTAATTTTAACGATATTTCATTTAATAATAATAAAATTCACGACTGGGTCGCACGAACGACTAGGAAATTTAAAAACGAATGTTATTAAAGAAAACTGTTCATGAGGATAAAATGAATTTCTTAAATTAATTAAATTAAGAGATAAAAACAGCATGCTATGCAAATATGAATTTATGCAAGAACAAAAATTATAAGTCGTTGTAGTAGCTTTAAATACAAAATTCTTAAAACATTTTTAAGAAAAAATTTTGGTACGCCAATTTAAAGTTTTTATTATTTTTCGAATAAAAATTAAATTTACAAAAAATAATATTGAACCGTTTTCGTAAGTTTCATTTTAAGTTGTATTAAGAAACTATTATTAATCAAGTCTCAAAACAATCGAGCATTGGGTTTTCGAAATATTGAGTTTTCAAAAAAAACGTTTGAATTTTTTTTTTAAAATCCAAAAAAAAATTTTTTTGAAAATTTGAATACACAATAATATTGAAACTGCTGGGGAGCCTTAACATAAAAAATGATCAAAATCGGTGGTACCGTTTATGAGAAAATCAAAAACAAAAAAATGGTTCCAAGGGGGGTACCAAAAATAATAGTTTTTTGAAATTTTTTTTAACCATTTGCTAGCTTTAACTGATTGAAATTTTATGATTTTTTTTTTAAATCTATGGGACAGTTTTTGAGAAAAAAAAATTTATTAAATTTCGAAAAAAAAATCGTATGGCAGGTACCGTTATTTTTGATCTTAAAAAAAAATAAAAAAACATGCGGGGGGAAAAAATTAAAACCCATATCTACCAAGTTTGAAGAAAATCGGCCCAGCCTTTTAGGCCGTAGTCAAACAGACAGGCAGACAGACAGAATTTTGGGACCCACTTTTTTCGTCTTCGCTATCATCGTAATTTCAACTTTGATCAAAATCTCGAGTTCGATTTTTTTTTAAAATGCACAACTTGTCTTATAGTAGATACCTATAAGTCGCAAGTAAAAAAAGCAAGACTATAGCTCTAGAAGGACTTCAAGGGCTTATATCAAAGATTTAAGCTTGTGAAACATTCCTTTAAGTGCGTTTAAAGAGCTAGAAAGTGCTCTCAAACTCAACAAATTTTGATTTAGGTAAGCTATGGGCAATAGCTCTTAGAGCACTGTTAGAGCATATTCTAAATTATTAAACTATTAAAGCCAGCTTTATAAGCGAGTCTAGAACTGTAAGCAAAAACACAAATTTGAATGTGTTCGTTAATATTGTCATTGTTAAAATTGTCATGGAGCATATTTATAGAGCACACCGCTTTTAAAGGTAATAGAGCCAGGGACAGATATTTAAATATTTAGCTTTTAAGGAACATTTTGATTTCTAGTAGCTCCAACAATGTTACTAAGGACTTTTCCAATAAGGATTTCTGAGCTTTGACAGGTGATTGCGGCAAAATTTTGTAGAGTTTCATCTGTCAATACGGCTGTCATTTATTAAGTCTAACAATATTTAAACAACATGTGCAAATGATTATATTGAACTTTCGAATTGGAAATAACATAAGAAAACCTTAAAAGTTCTGTTTAGAATTACTAAAGTTTAACCTAAACGTTTCCATTTACAAAAAAAATGATATTTCTGAAACTTTCAAGAATCTGAATTTTAACCCCACAAAATTTTAAGCCCTGTTACAAATTAAGGGTAATTTTTTTAAGGAATACAAATTGTTGAGGAACGCAGTTTACTATCTTTTTGCTTTTTATTTTTATTTTCAATTTTTTCTTTTAACTTTCATTATTTAAATTTGTTTAATTAATTTGCAATTTAAAATTAAATTCAAATTTGTAAGTTAATTATTTTGCCAAACATTTTTGTTATTACCCTATGATGGATGTATATTCCCTATGTCGGTGAAAGCGATTAGTATAATCTCTTAATTTTGTTAGTTATTTTTTTTTTTTTGTCATAATCCTCATCAATGCATTGGCATAAGCACTTAGTGAGACAATTGAAAACAATTAACCGCAATATCCAATGCATTGGTTACGTGATCCAAAATTACGGATATTCGGCATGTAGAGCATGGGTTAATTGTTTTGTGACGAAGATCAATAAATCACTTTTGTAGCAACCACCAATTCAGACGGTCGACATAGGGATACCATCCTATGTATAGTTTATTGTATAATTAGTCTTGATAGCTTGGATTAAATAAAGAAAATTATAACGTTCTTAGAATCATTTTGGATTTCTTTTCTTTTAATTAATTCATTCTTAATCAAAGTTGGTCCTTCGAGCCGGATATTTTGAATCGGTTTTTCGTTTTTACTGATTGGTGGTGTGCTAGATTTTGGATTCCAACATAGATAAGTATCAAGCACAAATCTGAATTTTGTCTTTCACTCCTGTCTGTTGCTGTTTTTGGATGCTATTTTGGGAACTCGATTTGCTGCTGTTTTGTCGTTATTTGGTGCTTAGTGGTTGGAGGAATTCAATAAAAATTCGTTAACATAAATTTGCTTAAAATTTCTAAACCTCGTGATTTGTAATATTGTGGCTAGAGATTTACTATGGAAGCTTTGAAGCAAGCACGCGGTCATTACAAAGGCTCAATCACTAGGGTTTTTGCATTCGCGCATAAAATTCCCGACGATGTCAATGTTTCTGATTTGGAAGTGCGGTTAGAAAGGTTGGAGAAGGCATGGAAAGACATTTGCGAAAGCCAAACGGCTTTATTTGAGTTTCATGCTGAGGAGGGATACGGAGATCCCGAAGCCGAGTTCGAAGTCGTTGAATCGAAATATATAGCTTCAAAATGTGCTCTTTTAGGACGTTTAAAAGAATTAGCTCCGGTTCGCGTTGAAAATCAGGACAGTTCGCTAAAAGATTTAGTCGCTTCTCAGACCGAACTTTTAAATAGATTAGGACAAGCTAATAATGCTACGAATAAGGTTGAATCGAATGTTGTGCTTCAACCAATGCATATTACTCCGTTTTCCGGAGATTACCGTGAATGGCCAGGCTTCCGTGATGTGTTTTTGCAAACGGTGGACTGCAATGCCAAACTTTCCGGTGCTCAAAAGTTTCGGTACTTGAAATCAGTACTACGCGATGACGCTTACAATCTTTTAAACGGTGTAAATGTTTCGGACTCAAACTATCAGCTCGCGTGGGAGAAATTAGAACGCCGATATGATAAGCCTCTTTATATCATAACTGCACTCATTGAACAATTTCTCAAATTGCCAAGCATTGCTTCGGGAGAAGGTACTCACTTGCGTAAGCTTGTCGACAAAGCAGATGAGGTTATTCGTGGCCTAGAAGCTGTTAAGGCAGTAGGTAGGGACCCGTGGTTAGTTTACTTACTGATCAATAAAACTGACTCTGAAACGCGAAAGTCTTGGGCGTTACATAGTAAAAATTCGGAGCAATCTACAATCGAAGACCTTCTAGAGTTCTTAGAAGACCGTTCTAGTGCATTAGAAGCTAGTGATCCAAAACCCACTCGTGTGGGTAAAAGTCAGCGTGCGTCAAATCCTACAAACATTAAAAGCCTAGCTGTGTTAAATGCTTCATGTCCCAAATGCCAAGGTGAACATTATCTTCCGCAGTATGCAGAATTTGTTGCAATGCCGGTTAGTTTGCGTCGAAGCTTTGCTAGAGATCAGCGTTTATGTTACAATTGCCTCGGTACTAAGCACTCCTCGATGCGATGTCGAGTTAAGGCGCGTTGTTCGTTTTGTAATACTCGTCATCATAGCTTAGTACACATGGATAATAACATTAACCCATCTCCTAGTCCAACAACTTATTCAAGTGGCGTTAAATCTAATGTGAATTCTGCTGCTTTGGTCGTGAGCAACCATATGAGAAATGAATCGCGTTCCTCTGGAATACTTCCTACCGTTGTCGTTAAAGTGTATGATGCAATTGGAAAGACTCATCTCGCGCGCGTTTTATTGGACACCGGTTCGCAGGTTTCGTTTGTGACTGATAGTTTGGTGAGAAGGCTAGGTCTTCTTCGTACACACGCTCGTTTGCCCATATCAGGCATTTCTTCGGTTGAAGCTGGCGTGACTCAAGGTTAGGTGAATTTAACTTTGAAATCTCGAATAAGTTCGCATACTATTAACATTGAGGCATATATTCTGAACAAAATAACATCACAAACTCCATCGCTTTCGTTTGACTGTAGCAATTTTTCTTTCCTTGAAGACCTTCCATTAGCTGACGGGGAATTCAATACCCCAGGGCCCATTGATGTACTGTTAGGAGCTGACAAGGCTTGGAGTATTTTGCGAGGTGGACATCGTTCAGATGAGGAAGGAAGGGTTGTTGCACATGAGACACTTTTTGGATGGGTTATAACAGGTTGTTTGCCAGAAAAACTTATCGTTTCATTGCACGCTGGTGTTGACCTAGATGTGATTTTGAAGTCTTTTTGGGAAATTGAGGAGGTTCCGCATAAATTTTCGTTGACCGTAGGTGAAGATGAGGTAGATGAAAAGTTTTCTAAAACACTTAGTCGTACTCCGGATAGCAATTACATGGTAGAACTTCCGTTTCGTCAAGATAATGTTAAATTTGCCAATACCATTTCTGGAGCTTTGACCAGACTCTTCGCTATGGAACGACGGTTCGTACGTGATGAAGGTCTGAAAAGGGAATATCAGAAGTTTATGAAAACTTATTTGGATTTAGGTCATATGGAGCGTATTCCAGATGATGAAATAGAGCCTACTTCGGGAAGTGTTTTTTATTTGCCTCATCACGCCGTCATCACCAATAAAATTCGCGTTGTCTTCGATGGGTCTCATAAGGATACCAAAAATTGTAGCCTCAATGAAATGCTTCATATAGGAACTCCGCTCCAACGAAATTTCATTAATGTGTGCATACGTTTTCGCCAACATCGTTTTGTTTTTTGTGCTGACATCGTAAAAATGTTTCGGCAAATTTGGGTGCATCCAAAACACCGTGACTTTCAGCGAATTGTATGGAGAGAATCTGCTGACGCTCCAATTTCGCATTTTCGTTTGTCCACTGTGACATATGGTATCTCTCCAGCTCCTTATTTGTCGATGAAAGTTCTCCGTCAAATAGCGTTTGATTACAAACACCAGTTCCCTTTAGCGTCGCATGCCATTTTGCATGATATGTATGTCGATGACCTTATGACAGGGGCTGATTCGTTGTCGGAGACATTGGAGCTGAAGAAACAGATCGTCGAAATGCTGTCCTGTGGTGGTCTAGATCTCAGCAAGTGGAGTTCAAACTGTTGGGAGATTTTAAGAGTGATCGACTGCAAGGAAGCTGTTTCACTTGATTTGGACAGTTCATCGCAGTGCACCAAGGTTCTCGGTTTGGTTTGGAACCCTCATTGTGACACTTTCACATATAAAATTAGTTTGCCTGAACAATTTCTACCCACGAAGCGAAAACTTCTCTCAGAAGTTGCAAAGATTTTCGATCCTTTGGGCTTTCTGGCTCCTTCCACTATTTTGCTTAAAATCCTGTTTCAGGAGCTATGGATCGCCAAGACAAAAATAGAGTGGGATGACCCCTTGCCTCTTGAAGTAGCCGAACAATGGAAGCTGTATCGAGAAAACTTGACCTTCTTCGAAAACTTTAGGATTCCTCGAAGGTTTACGCTAAATTCTAAAAAATACGAGTTAATAGGATTCTCAGATGCTTCTGAAAAGGCTTATTCTGCGGTAGTTTATTGTCGAAGTTATTCAAATGATGGTGATGTGGAGGTCCAGTTGATTGCTGCAAAAACTCGCGTCGCTCCAGTTAAACAATTGTCGATTCCACGTTTAGAACTTTGTGGAGCTCTTCTCTTGTGTCGGTTAGTTGAACTCATTCGATCGTCGTTGGATGCCATTCCAGTTCGAGTATTTGCCTTTTGTGATTCCCAAATCGTTTTATCCTGGCTCTCGTCTCCTCCGCGCAAATGGAACACTTTCGTCGCGAATCGAACGTCGGAAATATTGTCGTCTTTGCCTCGTTCATCATGGAGTCATGTCTCTTCTGCTGAAAATCCTGCTGATTGTGCTTCTAGGGGTCTTGCACCAAAAGACCTGATGGAACTTGAGATTTGGTGGAAAGGGCCGATTTGGTTGTCTCAGGAGTCTGAGATGTGGCCAACTAATCGTGATGTTGAAACTGTTGAAATTCCTGAGGAAAGGAAAAGATTCGTTGCAGTTCATATTTCCGTTCCGGTCGAGCATTTTCTAGAAAATCTGTCACAAAAGGTATCTTCTTGGAGAAAACTAGTAAGAATTGTTGGATATATTCGTCGCTTCATATTTGTCTATATTTTGCGTAAAAAGGATAAAAATATTCATGTGCATCTTTCGCTTTCAGAGCTTCGCCTTGCAAAACAAGACTGTCTCCGGTGGTCACAAAACGAGTTCAAGGCAGAAATAACCGCTCTTGAAGCTGATCAGTGTGTGCCTAGAAAGTCTAAATTGAGCTCACTTTCTCCGTTTGTAGATGATGTTGGTTTGTTGCGCGTTGGTGGTAGAATTTCCAACGCTATGAATGTTCCATTTGGTATAAAACATCCAATAATTCTGCCCAAAAATCATCGCATTACCCAGCTGATTTTATCGGATGCACACCGAAATTTTCTGCATATCGGCGTTTCAGGACTGTTTGCCTTGATTCGTCAGGAGTTTTGGATCATTGGATGCAGAAACCTAATAAGGAAACTGGTGCATGATTGCATGACGTGTTTTCGTCATCGAAAGGCTACGTCAACACAGCTTATGGGAAATTTGCCATCGTCTCGTGTGAACCCATCCTTTGCTTTTGCCCATACAGGATGTGACTACGCTGGTCCCATAACTCTTCGTTTGTCAAAAGGAAGGAAACCGAAGCTGGTGAAAGGGTATATTTCGTTGTTTGTATGTATGACTACCAAGGCGCTTCATCTTGAGATGGTTTCGGACCTAACAACGGATGCTTTTCTGGCGGCACTCAAAAGGTTCGTCGCCAGACGTGGAAAATGCAGCGTAATGTACTCCGACAACGGGACAAACTTCCAAGGAGCCGCTCGTGTTTTATCGGAGGTTCACAAGTTGGTGCAATCGGAGGAACACAACAACAAAGTTGCTGAAAAGTTGGCTGCAGAAGGTATTGATTGGCAATTTATCCCTCCGCACAGCCCTCACTTCGGTGGGCTTTGGGAAGCGGGGGTTAAATTGGTAAAACAACATCTTCATCGCGTCGTTGGCAATAATATTCTTACCTTTGAAGAAATGTGTACCCTGTTAGCCCAAATTGAAGCCCTCTTGAATTCTAGGCCCCTTTGTGCTCCCTCTGATCTAGATCTTGACCCATTAACGCCTTCTCATTTTCTTATAGGAAGACCGTATCATGCAATTCCGGAACCAAATTATCTGGAGACACCAGTAAATCGACTTGGAAGATGGGAATTACTCCAGAATATGATGCAGGGTTTCTGGCGAAGGTGGCATACCGATTATTTAACATCGTTGCAACAGCGGCCAAAATGGAGAGAAGGTACCAGAGATTTTCGAGTGGGTGACCTGGTAGTTCTGAAGGAGCCCAATCTACCACCCTCCCAATGGTTCCTAGGAAGAGTAACAGAAGTCCATCCAGGTCAAGACGGACATGTACGAGTGGTTACATTGCGCACCAAAAGTGGAACGTTCAAACGCCCCATTACCAAACTAGCGATTTTGCCATGTTCCTGAATTCCTTCAGCGGGGCCGGCATGTTGAGGAACGCAGTTTACTATCTTTTTGCTTTTTATTTTTATTTTCAATTTTTTCTTTTAACTTTCATTATTTAAATTTGTTTAATTAATTTGCAATTTAAAATTAAATTCAATTTTGTAAGTTAATTATTTTGCCAAACATTTTTGTTATTACCCTATGATGGATGTATATTCCCTATGTCGGTGAAAGCGATTAGTATAATCTCTTAATTTTGTTAGTTATTTTTTTTTGTCATAATCCTCATCAATGCATTGGCATAAGCACTTAGTGAGACAATTGAAAACAATTAACCGCAATATCCAATGCATTGGTGACGTGATCCAAAATTACGGATATTCGGCATGTAGAGCATGGGTTAATTGTTTTGTGACGAAGATCAATAAATCACTTTTGTAGCAACCACCAATTCAGACGGTCGACATAGGGATACCATCCTATGTATAGTTTATTGTATAATTAGTCTTGATAGCTTGGATTAAATAAAGAAAATTATAACGTTCTTAGAATCATTTTGGATTTCTTTTCTTTTAATTAATTCATTCTTAATCACAAATAAAGCTCTCCAATAAAATTCAGTTTCATCTCAATTTTTATTACTGTACGAATAAAAATTAAAAAAAATTAATTTACTTTAAAAAATCAAAAAAAAAAAAAAACAATGTTTTGTTCACACTGTTGTGTTTAGTTAAAATAATTTTTTTTTAAATCTTGTCGATTAAATTATGAAACTTTTAACAGTCAAGTATTAAAACAATCGAGCATGGACATATTTTGTTTTCTTATTAAATGGAAAAAATTAGCATTTTTCGTAAAAATTTTCTTTCGAACATTAATATTTTTTATAAATCTGTGGAACAGCTTACAAAAAAAAAAAATTTATAAAATTTCGCAAAAAACGCGATACCTACTTTATTTTTGGTTTGGGGGGATTTAAAAATGCTATCTTCCAAGTTTCAAGAAAATCGGACAAGTCGTTTAGTGTAGTCCAGTAATATTTTTCGAGACCGTGTCATGAAAAGTGGTTCTCATTTCAGCCGATTAGACTCGGCAGAATGTTGAGGGTCGTCTCCATTTTTGCTATAACACATTCACAGAAATGGTTGAAATTTGTAAGTCTCTAAATAAAAATTGTCACTTTTGATTTTTGCTTTAAAAATTTATTATTAGCTGCGACTTTAGAATTGATTAAGACCCGACTAAAGAGATTATTCAATTTTCCGCCATTGTGTTTTTAAACCACTTGCCCTTGGAATTTCTTAAAATGTATTTTCTTTCAAGAAATGGTTATGTACCTACATAACTAGATACTCCTGTTAAGGTATAAATCCCTTTAAAAATTTAACAGGACTGCTTAAAGCAATTATAGACGTCTTTTCTTGAACGTTGTTTCTTGAAAGAGACCACCATTTAAAATACGTAACAGCCTGGTGATCCCTTTTAAAAAGTTAATTCTTTAATTTTAATAATATTAACCTTTCGTTATACTGCTTAGCACAACGGAAACACTGTCCTACACCAAAAAACAGACGAAACAATAAACATACACTTTTACCTACACTTTATTCGGATCTCCAGACACTCGGGACTCGGGAGTCATCACTTAGCAGCAGCAGCACCCCCGCAAGTCGCTACGGTTTACTGTTAACTTTCTCTGTGTTTGTTATTTGCCTTAAACTTTTTTGTAAGTCCTTGTCTTGTTGCTTTGGGAAGCGAATTTTCATAATTACTGTTAAATTTTGTGTAAAGTTAATGAATATTTAGAGAATATCCACAGAAGCCGTTCTCGCTGCTGTTTGTTATTAACTTCAAGTTTCAAGTGTAGTCTCTTGTGAGTGGCTTCCTGTTTCCACTGGGTGAATATGAATATCCACTTCAGAGCCATTTTGCTTTTATATTTGTCTCCTGTTTTTTTGTTTGCTCCACTCTCGCGACCTGCTAGTCTTTGGCTTTGTCAACTTTTCCGGAGGCATTTTCAAGGTCAGGGGTTAAATTCAACTTTGTGTGTTGGCATGATTCTCCCACCGACGACGACGCCGTGGCCGCCATCATCAAGAGTAAAAACGGCCTAAATGCAATGAAGGTGAGGGATGAAATCTCTTTTTATTTTGCTTTTTCTTAATTATTCATCCTTAATTAAGAGTATGCAAATGATGTTGTTGTTTTTGTTAGTTTAAGTATCTACAGTAAAATGGCTTCTTTTTGATAATTTTTTTTTGTTTGACTATGTACCAAGTTATTTGTAGGTAAATCCTCGTCAGGGAATACAAAATAAGGTCTGTCAACTTGGGCGATGTACGTCTGTAAAATAAGTGAACTTAAAAAGTCAATAAGTAGGTTACGGTGTTATTGATTTCGTGCAGAAACATCTGAGAGCACTGAAAGCAATTTCAAGTACAAGGTTGACGCTTCGTAGGTTAAATGATGCCCGAAAAACCTATGAACCGCTTTTCTGACGAATTTCTGTTTATGCGGTAAGCATAAAGGATATCGTCAATAGTTTATTTCACTTAATAGATACCTACTAATGATATCTTGTTGTCTATCGTCTTCCTAAGTTTGGGATTAACATTTGAGTTCTAAGCTGACAAACAACACTTTGTTCTGGTTTAAGAGACCTAAAACCAATATTAGCGTCTAAGAAGGGTATCTACAACATCATTTTTCTAATCAGTACAGACGTGCCCGGGCGAACCCATTTTGGAGTTGGAGTCACTTGGACTTTTAATTGAATTATTTTCCCAAGTTTCGTCAGGGAACAATTATTTCACACTGTTTTTTCTCATTCAACATATTTTTTTCAAAATATCTTTTTTGGCCTTTCTCCCACAAAAATTGTCGTTTCGTCCCTCGATCTCACATCGAGTCATCAGTTGGCTGTGAGGACCTTATTAATACGCAAGTTTTGTTAAATTCAGTTCATCTTACATCGATTTTTTTGACAAAAATCCAATGTGAACTATACACTATCAAGACTAAAATTGTAATCATTAACGTTGGAAGATTTTGCCCGTGGGCTGGCATTGATTCTATATGAAGGTTTTTATAATACAAATTCTGTATACCTACTACTGAAATAAATCAGCCAAGCAGAAGACTTTTTGTGGACTAAAGGCCAAAAAAGCTATTTTGAATCAATAATTCAACAAGTCCATTAATATTGCTTCTACTTCTTCTACTTGGCTGATTTATTTTAGTAGTTTATAGAATTTGTATTATAAAAACCTTCAAAATATATTTTTTTACTTGCGACTTAAAGGTAAGTATATGTACTTATAAGGCAAGTTATGCATTCGTAAAAAAATCGAACTCGATATTTTGATCAAAGTTAACATTACGATAGCCAATACGAAAAAAATGGGTCTCGAAATTCTGTCTGTTCGACTACAGCCTAACCGGCTCCGTCGATTTTCCTTAAAATTGGTAGATAGTATTTTTAGTTTTTCAACCTCACACGTTTTTTTCTTTGTTTTTTTAGACCAAAAATAAAATGCCATACGATTCTTTTTTTCGAAATTTTGGAAATATTTTTCTTCTCTAAAACTGTTCCGCAGATTTTTGTTTAAAAATTAAAAAAAATTTATTTAGTTAAGCTTATGGATAATGGTAACGGCACAGCCGATTGTGATATTTTTTCATGTTATGTTAAAGCTCCCCACAAACTTGAATATTATTGTGTGTTCAAATAAAAATTAAATTGATAAATAAAAGTTTCTTAATATAATCTACAGGATGTGAGAAAAAAAATTGATTTAACCTAAAAATAACGGTATCCACCATACATATTTTTCAAAATTGTATTTTACTTGAAAACAGCACATAGAACTTTGAGACATTTTTTTTTTGATTTATTTTTACGATCTATAATTAAAAAAAAAATGGAAATTAGATGGATTTTTTATTTTCATAGATAATGGCTTTTACAAATATTTTATAGTACGCAGCTTGCTAATTGATTTGATATTTAAACTATATCTTACAACTGGAAAATTTTATGAACATTGAGAAATTACTTTGAATTTGAACATTACATTTGAAGGAAAACTATGATTAAAAACCTTCTTTAATATGATTGGAAATTAAGATACATATTACCTTTGTTTATAAAACTTATAGTACTATCAAGAAGACGAAAGATTGTAGCAACATCTTAAGTATAGGGACAGTACTTGCTATATTTGTCTCTGCTAAATTTAATAATAAAATATTCTCTTTTTTACTACTTGTTTTGTATCTTTTCCTACTTAGCCCAGTCAAATAAGCCAGAAAAAGGGGCAAACCTCGGAATGGAAGCGAATAAGCTGAAAATTTGCACCAACCTTTATTTTGATGTTCTAATGACTGACAAAAAAGTCTTATATCATATCGTGTCGGCGTCACAAGTTATTCGAGGTCAAAGGTCAGGTAAATCGGTTTTTTGCAATTATTTCGTTTTCAATGCGAAATACCGCGTTCGAGGTTATTATGAATTTTGTAGACCATACACTTATCTACAATTTTCATCTCAATCATTTTTTTATAACTCCAACTATTCTCGAGATATAGCGCGGAGAGTGAAAATTTAAAACGTAGATACTTAGCATTTTATGCATAATGACTGATTTGTGTTTTATATGTGATAAACCGCTCTCGGAAGGAGAAAGAATTTACATTAAAAAAGCTGAGAGATGTCATTACAGGCTATATTCCTGATGATAAAACAATAATTTCAAAATTAAGGGAAAGATATTTAACTGAAGTAATAATAACGACGAAAATAGGATCATTTACTATTATTTGTTTTCGTGATACGCAAGCTAATATTTTATCTAATGCTTGGTATAATAATAAAAAAGGCACTGGGTAGAAGAACGAATGCGTGTAGTAGAATTTACAGCTGCAATTATTAGAGAAGATATCGTCGACACTAAATCTTATCCGCCTCCAAGTAAAATGATCTACAATTTACTTGTCGACGCCGCACAGTGGGCATAAATCGTGATTTAAGTGGCCAAAAATATTTTTTTTTTGTTTTCGAATCACATAAGTTTAATTTTAATTAATTAAAGCAATATTTATACGTTACATATATGACATTTTTTTTAAATAAATATGCTGAGGTTAAGAGAAAAATAAATTCAAAGTAAATCGATGTGTGAAGCATTTTTGGTACAATTTTTATTTCCCGATTTTTTTGAAAATCCTTTTGGAAAGTAATCGAATTTATTACAGCTAATTATTTCACATATTTATATGTTATAATACGCAAAAAAAATATAAAGAAACGTTAAGTAGTTAGTACCGTTTGATTTTGAAACACCCATCTTAATTTTAATCAATTTTCCAGTTTATAAAGGCGATACAAAAATTCACAACTTTAATTTGTTTACGAATTGAAAATTGATTATGTGCTCTATCGAAACTCGAAAGATTCATATCCGCATGTATCCGCATTTACGAGTTAGAGCGAAAA